>JARTUT010000446.1:1200000-1638370 GCA_030674115.1 Micraspis discolor
TATTATAACTCAATCGTGTGTAAATAGATTAGGCTTGAAAATTTGTGGTGCTTCATTTTCGATAAATGGAATTTGTAAAAGCTCATCTTCTGCTAATTGCAGCACTGAATGTACTATTCGCCCATCAGGTCAAATAAATCCATCATTTACATTCAATGCCGTCGTGATTCCGAAGATTTGTGCGGAAATGCCGAGTTCTTTCGTAAATTCTTCGTTTTGGAATTGTGTCCATAACAAGAAGTTAGCAGATCCGAACTTTTCCATTCCGAAATCAAGAGACCTTCTTTTAGGAGCGGATATATTCTCTTTAATAATTCGACCGGGTCGTATCGAGGGTAACGGTTTAGAACCAACAGCACTTGAGACAGTATTTGGTTGGGTTTTCATGGAAAAGATTCAATCACCTAGCATATCAATTAACAATTTTCATTTGTCATCGTCTGAATCAGGTTTAAACTCCTCGTTGAAAAGATTTTGGGAATTTGAAGGGGTTTCAGAGAATGTCATTGTATCACCAGAAGATCAATTTTGTGAGAACTTATAAAATCAGAACTATTCTAGAAATGCATCTGGACGGTACACTGTGGCGTTACCATTTAACTTTCATGCTGGAATATTTAGAAAAAGATCATATGTGATTAATTTCTACGAGTTCGGATTATGAAAATACTTTTTATATCCCTCACCATTGTATAATCAAACCAAACAGTCCATCTACAAAGTTGAGGGTTGTTTTCGATGCGTCAGCTCATGTACCCAGTCATTTATCTTTAAATGATGCTCTATTGATAAGTCCTAAATTACAAAAGGATATTATTGCCATTTTGATGAACTTTCGTGTTCATCGGTTCGTTTTCACAGCTGATATCAAACAAATGTATCGTCAAATATTAGTTCAAAATTCACATCGAAACTTTCAAAGAATATTGTGACGGTTTTCTCCATCGGAACCCATAAAAACTTATCAGCTGAATACCGTTACGTACGGAGTTGCACCAGCACCTTTTCTTGCCCTTCGAACTTTGACACAGTTGGCCAAGGATGAGGGAGCTCGTTTTGCAAAAGCATCCAAAATTCTGCTCACAGACATTTATGTCGATGATGTCGTTACAGGTTGTGATTATTTGGAAGAGGCAAAAACGTTACAGGAGGAACTTATTTCCCTATTGAATTGCGGTGGTTTTGAGCTCCGAAAATGGAGTAGTAACAGTTCTCAATTACTCTCAACCATACCTCTAGATCATCAATATCACCATTCTTTGGATTTTGATATAGATCCGATAGTCAAAATTCTCGGTTTGAGGTGGTTTCCTTCGTCGGACGAATTTTCTTATTTTGCGGAAACTACTGTGCAGGTATGTACCAAACGTACCATACTTTCAGAACTTTCGACCCTTTGGGGTTCCTTTCTCCATTTACTTTTCTTGTTAAACATTTGATCCAGCATCTTTGGACATTAGGTTTGCAGTGGGATGATACACTTCCAGCCGATGTCAGCCGTCGCTGGAATCAGTGTAAATCTGAATTAACCGAATTGGGTAAATTAAAGATACCTCGGAAACTTGCATCGAAACCATTTTATCGTTGCGAACTTCATGGTTTCGGAGATAGTAGTGAGCGTGGTTATGCAGCCGTGGTATATTTCTGGTTTTTCTATTTTGACGGCTCCATTGACATCTCTTTCGTAAGTGGTAAATCAAAGGTCTCCCCATTGAAGAGAATTTCACTTCCACGACTGGAATTGTGTACTTGTCTCTTATTATCAAAACTCATTAATGTGGTTTCCTCTGTTTACCAATCAGCCTTTACAATAGATGACATTTTTGCTTGGTCTGATTCAATGGTAGCTCTAACATGGATTAAGTCTTCTCCTCATTGATGGAAGACATTTGTAAGCAATCGTACTACTCAAATTCAGGACTTAGTTCCAACAGAAAATTGGTATCATGTTCAATCGAAAGACAATCCAGCTGATTGTGCTTCACGCGGCTTAACGCCAACCGAACTGTTGAACTGCTCTTTGTGGTGGACAGGCCCTGACTGGCTTCGTTCCAAACATCTCACCTTCGCAAATGATGAAATAGAGAATTCTCTTCATCTTGTACAAACAGAAGAGCGTCACCTCTCTTTGTCAACTTTCATTTCTCCGTCGTTTGTTGATGATTTGCTCTCCAGGTATTCATCTCTGTCCAAGGTTCAAAGGGTGGTAGCTTACATTTTCAGATTTGTTCACTTCATGAAAAACTCTAAAGCTCCTAGGATATATAGATTTTCCGCAGTTCATCTCAAAGATGCACTTTTCTTCGTTATAAAGCAGGTTCAACGGGTTGTGTTCAAGGAACAGATCGATAATCTCATCTCGGGAAATCCCATATCTAAATCACTTCGAAAATTGAATCCATTTATTGGAGAAGACGGTGTTCTCAGGGTGGGAGGTCGTCTGTCTTTTTCTGGTCTGGCCTATGATCACAAACACCCAGCTTTGCTTCCTTCATCTCATCGTCTTACTGAGCTCCTTATTCAGCATTTCCATAAAATATATATGCATCCAGGTGCTCAGACTTTACAGTTCCTTCTATCTCAACAGGTCTGGATATTATCAGCCAGACGAGCTATAAACAAAGTTATTTCTCGCTGTAACTCGTGTTTCAAGGTCAATCCCAAAATGTCTCAACCTCTCATGGGTAATTTGCCACCCTTGAGAATTAATCAGCTCAAACCCTTCCAGTGCGTCGGAGTAGATTATGGTGGCCCATACTTTATAACTATGTCTAGGTCTCGTGGCTCCAAATCGTTAAAGGCGTATATATGTCTCTTTGTATGTTTCACAACTAAGGCATTGCATTTGGAGTTAGTGTCAAATTTAACTTCCGATGCTTTTCTTGCTGCATTGCGTCGTTTTATTGCTCGAAGGGGTAGATGTAACCACATCTTTAGTGATGGTGGAACAAATTTCAGGGGAGCTTATCGGGAGCTTTCGAGATATATGCAGGGCGCTGTGTTGGAAGAGAAAATAGAGTGGAGTTTCAATCCGCCTTCTAGTCCTCATTTTGGGGGTCTTTGGGAGTCTGGTATAAAATCTGTCAAATCCCATTTGTTGAGAGTGATCGGTCATCAGATCCTGACATATGAGGAGTTTTATACAGTCCTCACACAGATTGAATCTGTGCTCAATTCTCGCCCTCTATGTCCGCTTAGTAATGATCCGAATGACATATCTGCACTGACACCAGGACATTTTCTTACTTTGGCTCCATTAACTGCTATTCCTGAACCAGATTTATCTCACCTATCTATCGTTCGATTATCGCGTTGGCAGCTTTAACTCGTATCCATCAGGATTTTTGGAAAAGATGGAAACCGAAAAGGTACAACTTTAAAGCAGAAGAGACCTCTACCAGGAATAGCAAAAGTTGTTTTCAATTGAGATTCTTCATCTAAAGGAATTTGGAAGAAGGCTTGTTTCAAATCTAATGAGGAAAGATATTGCGCATCTCGAACTTTGCTGATAATTGAATCTATTAAGGGCATAGGATAGCTATCCGGTAACGTGATAGAATTTAACTTCCGACCGTCGAAGCACACCCTATATGAATCGTCCTTCTTTTTGACTAACCACAAAGGACTTAACCACGGAGAACATCCAGTTACCGGTCTGATTATGTCCAATTTCAAAATTTCGTCTACCTCATTACTCAAAATCTTCAACATAGCTGGGGACAAAGGATATTGCCTCTGCTTTATTAGTTTCGAACCCTGGGTGTCTATGTGATGGGTGTATAAATGAATTTACCAATTTTATCTTTAGGGCTGATATTCTCGAACAAATTGACAACACTATCGAGTTGAGCTTTTTGCTCTTTAGTCAGAGATTCAGTGCCATGTATAGCACGAATCGCAGAAATATTCAACATTTCTGAATTGAATGAACTACTCCCAAAATCTATGGACAGCCCAAAACACCAGATAAAATCCATCCCCAAAATTAATTTGTGTGTAATAGAACCAAAACCAAAAACCAACCAAAAGTTTTATTGTTTTCGATGTACCCTCTAAGCAAATAGGAACATGAACAAAACCTAGTGTGTTCTGCTCCTGTCCATCTGCTGTCGAGATTCGAACAGATATATTATAATTCAAGGACAAATTATATTTCTTCAACAAAAAGAGAGCCAAATTACCCAGGATTGAAACGTTGCTCCCACTGTCCAACAAAGCTGTTACCGAATCATTGAATACTCTAACCGATATGTAAGGACGATTATCACCAAATTTATTAGCCAAAATTGGACTCATCTCAACAGGATGACATTTTGAGGACTTCAAGTCCGAAAGAGGTGGTTTTGTGAGTATAACTTTGTTACCATAAAAATTTTCAACTGTGATGAGCCATTCACGCCACCCTCTCCTTTCAGACTCGAAATCTATATGAATCACTTGGTCCCATTTTGAACTTTGTTGGCAGGCTCTGCTTTTTCTCCCGAAGGTCCGGCAACGTCTGCCTGATTGCAATACCTGCTCGCGTTTTTTGAACAGTTAGGACAGTTACGTTTGGTAAAATCAACTTTTCCGCATAAATAGCAAAACTTCCTCATTTCTTTTTCACAATCCGAAAAAACATGCCCTGACATATTACAATTCCAGCATTTTACATTAGAAGAAATTGCAG
Source organism: Micraspis discolor (assembly GCA_030674115.1). Lineage (NCBI taxonomy): Eukaryota > Metazoa > Arthropoda > Insecta > Coleoptera > Coccinellidae > Micraspis > Micraspis discolor. The sequence goes on from JARTUT010000446.1 coordinate 1,204,670, forward strand.
AGACAATAGTCCTTCTAGGACCTGAAGGAAGATTGAGTGACAGAACATATTCAACCTTTTTACAAAGAGAAGTTACATCCGTAATAGTCTCAACATCCTGAAAAACTAAAGCTTTCACATAATCGGGTAATAAATTATTTTTTATGATTCCAACAATCTCCTTTTCAGAAGGTGGAGAATTTAATCTGTTGAATTGACATTCCATATCTGTGATGAACATAGTTACTGATTCTCTAATTGATTGCTTTCTTGACTTGGTCTCGGCTAACTTAATTTCATCATGACTACTATGAAGAAAAGTCGATTTTAGTTTAGAAACTAGATCAGACCAATCACTAAATCTATTCTTAAGAAAGTTATTATACCACCACGTCCAAGCATCACCTTCAAAAAGATCGGCAGCTGAATCAAAAAGATCGGCATTATCACAACCCCTTGAAGATTTTAACGAGTCAATCAATTCTAAAAAAGATAATAAATCCTCTTTTCCAGAAAATTTCTTTATACCCCATTTATAAACTGGGACCTTTCTAGTAGGCATCGAGAAACCTGCTGCACCATGATGAGTTGGAGTTGATGATTGTAATGGATTGTTATTTTGTGACGAATGAGATGGCGATTGAACAATTGGATCTCTATTAACATGCCCACAAGAAAGATCCGCTTCCAAAATTAATACTCTTTTCAAAAGTTCTTGTTTAACATTGTTTTCAGATTCTGATTGTGCGAACAACCTCGAATTTCGCCCTGTCGCGTGAGTTATCCTAGACTCCAACTTCTTATTATCGTCAGAAGATTCATCACTAAGATGTTGCAGCAAAGCTTCAATGTCATTTAAAGTATCACCAATTTCTTTAACATTCTCATCAAACAATATGTGTCTGATATCTCAACAAAACTCCTGTCGGAATTTTCCTGAGATAAAAGACCTCTTAAAACTTTCCGTTTTTCTTGAACAGTAGTGGGGGAACAATACCTCTTAGTGATATTTCATAGGTTAGTTCGAAACTTCTCAAATGATTTGGATTTAATTTAACCATAATGAAGATTAAAGTGAAAAATATTGTGGAGACAAAAAAGAGCTGAGATAATCGCTTGTCGTGCTATCTTTTGCTATGTGAAAAACATACCTATGGATATGTGATTGTGTGAGGAGCCTTCAAAATTGCAGAAATTTTAACAAGGGATGCAAAATACGAAAAATCGAGCCCCACGTTGGGCGCCAAAAATTGTGTAACCAATTAAGTGTTTATCCTCTCTTCAGAAATCTGTTAGTTACTAGCTTCAGTCGGAGAGGTGATCGAGTTTAATTGGTTGTAGCTAGCCCGGAACCTATTTTCAAAATAGAAAGCAATCTTGAAGGCCTTGGTTCCCACACAAAAACAAATTTATCCACTTTCAGAGATTTATTAATAACATCGAGTAAATTGCTCAAATTAGAATAAAAAGTTAAGAGTGAAATATTGAAAAATAGCTGCTTAAAATTGGATTTCAACAATGAAAATTATTATGAATAGCTTCGAAGCGCAATGTCTCAAGTGCAAAATGAAATAGAGCACACGAAATTATATAAATTGGATATCGAATAAAATTACAAAATATATAACAGAATACTTCCATTAGCAATTAAAATCCAGGTGAAGTGCCTCTATGCAGGAAGAACCATCTGATTTGGTACTATACTGTACACAGCACCATATAAGGATTTCCAGGTTCTGATCACCAAGTTTTCAGGTGTGATGGATTCTTCGAAGTTGGATGTTGGTCAACGAAGTTCAACTTGGAAATATATATTCAAATCGAAAATCTGGGCTTCACCCAAAAACTCAATTTTTAATTGAGTTTTCACTAAACCAATAGAAACTATGAAATATTAACTAAATCTCAAAATTTAATACCAAAATATTCTATGTCAAGAACTCAACTCTGAAGACTTATCTCATTCATCAGACAAAGCAGAAAAGAAAGAATAAAATCTTCGAATAACCGATTATATCTCATCAGATTGAAAACATGCGCCAATCTGCAAATCTGAATTCTTCGATACACGTACAAATGCAGTGGCGGTACAACAAGTATGTGGCACGACAAGGGCCTTTGAAAATTAAACGAAAGAGAAATTAATAATGAAATTCTGAAAAAGTATGAAAAAATGACTCGAAAGAAAATCGAATGTTGGAGTATCGACGTCTGCCTACCTGGTTTCACAGTACGGCTGAATTCAATGTGTCCAAGCACTCAAGCGAGAATAGTCACTTTTTCACTAGAGTTCCAACTTGTAGAATTAACGAGAAATTTATTGCGAAGGAAAGTGCACTGCACCGGACGAGCGCGGCTTCAGTACTCGTCGTTGGACACAGGTCATATGCTCCAACATATGTTACGCGCCCATCGGGAAATGAAAATGAACATACGTGGGCCGCACGAAACGAGCAAGCAACTTGGAATAAAATTGAATGAATTTAACCAATAACAATGAGTTGCAGTAACATAACCGCCCACCTAAAATAGAATATTTTATGAAACAAAGCAAATATAAAATTGAAAAGATATCGAACATAAAGCAAAAAAAAATATATACATATATACATCAACATACGTCATAATTATTGGAGAGGTAATGGACATAATTTAACCACTGATCTCTGCAGTACACCTTGAGTAGTCCGAATAGTAGCTACTCTAGCTATTTTATCAGCGCCAAGATGCAATTTCTCAATGCGTCCAAGTCGCCAGCACAATGGAGGGAGTTGATCATCTTTTATCACGACTAGTGCACCTATTGAATAAGGAGGCGAATCACTATTGAACCACTTTTTTCGTTGTTGCAGTGTGTTCAGGTATTCTAAATTCCATCTTTTCCAAAAATCCTGATGGATACGAGTTAACTGTAAAGTGGACTGTAAAGTCTGAGCACCTGGATGCAGATATATGTTATGGAAATGCTGAATAAGGAGCTCAGTAAGACGATGAGATGAAGGAAGCAAAGCTGGGTGATTGTGATCATAAGCCAGACCAGAAAAGGACAGACGACCGCCCACCCTGAGAACACCATCTTCTCCAACAAATGGACTCAATTTTCGAAGTGATTTAGATATGGGATTTCCCGAGATGAGATTATCGATCTGTTCCTTGAACACAACCCGTTGAACTTGTTTTATAATGAAGAAAAGTGCATCTTTGAGATGAACTGCGGAAAATCTATATATCCTAGGAGCTTTAGAGTTTTTCATGAAGTGAACAAATCTGAAAATGTAAGCTACCACCCTTTGAACCTTGGACAGAGATGAATGCGTGGAGAGCAAATCATCAACAAACGACGGAGAAATGAAAGCTGACAAAGAGATGTGACGTTCTTCTTTTTGTACAAGATGAAGAGAATTCTCTATTTCATCATTTGCGAAGGTGAGATGTTTGGAACGAAGCCAGTCAGGGCCTGTCCACCACAAAGAGCAGTTCAACAGTTCGGTTGGCGTTAAGCCGCGTGAAGCACAATCAGCTGGATTGTCTTTCGATTGAACATGATACCAATTTTCTGTTGAAACTAAGTTCTGAATTTGAGTTGTACGATTGCTTACAAATGTCTTCCATCGATGAGGAGAAGACTTAATCCATGTTAGAGCTACCATTGAATCAGACCAAGCAAAAATGTCATCTATTGTAAAGGCTGATTGGTAAACAGAGGAAACCACATTAATGAATTTTGATAATAAGAGACAAGCACACAATTCCAGTCGTGGAAGTGAAATTCTCTTCAATGGGGAGACCTTTGATTTACCACCTACGAAAGAGATGTCAATGGAGCCGTCAAAATAGAAAAACCTGAAATATACCACGGCTTCGTAACCACGCTCACTACTATCTCCGAAACCATGAAGTTCGCAACGATAAAATGGTTTCGATGCAAGTTTCCGAGGTATCTTTAATTTACCCAATTCGGTTAATTCAGATTTACACTGATTCCAGCGACGGCTGACATCGGCTGGAAGTGTATCATCCCACTGCAAACCTAATGTCCAAAGATGCTGGATCAAATGTTTAACAAGAAAAGTAAATGGAGAAAGGAACCCCAAAGGGTCGAAAGTTCTGAAAGTATGGTACGTTTGGTACATACCTGCACAGTAGTTTCCGCAAAATAAGAAAATTCGTCCGACGAAGGAAACCGAGAATTTTGACTATCGGATCTATATCAAAATCCAAAGAATGGTGATATTGATGATCTAGAGGTATGGTTGAGAGTAATTGAGAACTGTTACTACTCCATTTTCGGAGCTCAAAACCACCGCAATTCAATAGGGAAATAAGTTCCTCCTGTAACGTTTTTGCCTCTTCCAAATAATCACAACCTGTAACGACATCATCGACATAAATGTCTGTGAGCAGAATTTTGGATGCCTTTGCAAAACGAGCTCCCTCATCCTTGGCCAACTGTGTCAAAGTTCGAAGGGCAAGAAAAGGTGCTGGTGCGACTCCGTACGTAACGGTATTCAGCTGATATATTTTAATGGGTTCCGATGGGGAAAACCCGCCACAATATTCTTTGAAAGTTTCGATGTGAATTTTGAACTAATATTTGACGATACATTTGTTTGATATCAGCTGTGAAAACGAACCGATGAACACGAAAGTTCATCAAAATGACAATAATATCCTTTTGTAATTTAGGACCTATCAATAGAGCATCATTTAAAGATAAATGACCGGGTACATGAGCTGACGCATCGAAAACAACCCTCAACTTTGTGGATGGACTGTTTGGTTTGATTATACAATGGTGAGGGATATAAAAAGTATTTTCATAATCCGAACTCGTAGAAATCAATGACATATGATCTTTTTCTAAATATTCTTTCCTGAAAGTAGAGTATTCTTTGTATATATTCTGGTTTTTAATAAGTTTACGTTCAAGGGATAAAAAACGACGTAGTGCGAGAGAATATGTGTCACCGAATGAAAGTGTTGACTGATCAGGTTTAAATGGTAACCCCACCGTGTACCGTCCAGAAGCATTTCTAGAATAGTTCTGAGTGTATAAGTTCTCACAAAATTGATCTTCTGGTGATACAATGACATTCTCTGAAACTTCTTCAAGTTCCCAAAATCTTTTCAACGAGGAGTTCAAACCTGATTCAGACAATGACAAATGAAAATTGTTAACTGATATGCTAGGTGATTGAATCTTTCCCATGAAAACCCAACCAAATACTGTCTCAAGTGCTGTTGGTTCCAAACCGTTACCCTCGATACGACCCGGTCGGATTATTAAATAGAATATATCCGCTCCCAGTAGAAGGTCTATTGATTTCGGAATAGAAAAGTTCGGATCTGCTAACTTCTTGTTATAGACACAATTCCAAAACGAATGATTTACGAAAGAACTCGGCATTTCCGCACAAATCTTCGGAATCACGACGGCATCGAATGTAAAAGATGGATTTATTTGACCGGATGGGCGAATAGTACATTCAGTGCTGCAATTAGCAGAAGATGAGCTTTCACAAATTCCATTTATCGAAAATGAAGCATCACAAATTTTCAAGCCTAATCTATTTACACACGATTGAGTTATAATATTTATTTGAGAGCCTCCATCTAACAGAACTCGGACCTTCTGATATCTACCCCAAGCATCACGAATTTCGACCTCAGCGGTTGCTAAGAGAACGGTAGAATTTGAAGAAACATTCGTTAAAACCTGAGCTGAGCCTGAATCCGAAGAATTTGCAGCATTGAAATGAAACGTCTCTGTTGAAGAATCATTATCCGTATTATTGCGCATGTGTAACAGGGTATGATGCCTTCCGTTGCAAACACGACAATTTGACTTTGAAGAACAATTGTTAATCTTATGTCCAGAATGGAGGCAATTGATACACCAATTTTTTTCTTCACAGTCTTGAACCGATCTTGAACAGTTTGTTCCAAAAATGATGGACATTTGTAAATATTATGAGCTAACCTGCAACAATTACAGGTTATACGTTTCTTGAATGATTCAGTTTCCGTTTGAAAGAGAAGAGTCGAATTTCTTTTATTCATTGAGAGAGAACTAGATTTTAAAACTTGAGAATTCGAAACTGAATGAGTTTTCGACGGAAGAGAAAGAGCTACTGCCTCCAAGGCTATACACTGATTTGTCAGGAAATTTCGTAAATTGACAAATGACGGAATATCTGTTGAACATTCTTGTAAGTCAAAACGTTTGATCGATGCTGAATCTAATTTCTGAATGAGAATGTGAAATAAAACAAAGTCCCACTGGTCAACGAGTAAACCTAAATTTCTCAATACCGATAAGTTCTCCGCAAAAACCTCTAGAATTCGCCTAAGGTCTTTAGCTGAATCACCCTGTAGCTTTGGAACATTACAGATTTCCTTCCAACATGTATCAGCGAGAAGTCTTTTATTCTGATATCTTTCCGCCAATGTCTGAAAAGCGCTTTCATAATTTTCAGCAGTCAATGGAAACCCCTTAACTAAACTTAAAGCATGAGAAGAAAGTGAACTAAGGAGGTATTGAAACTTTTCTATTTGACTCAAGTTAGAATTTTCATGTACCAAACTTTGGAACATATCGAAAAAAGTAGGCCACTCTTTATAATTCCCATTGAAAATGGGCAATACTATCTTTGGAAGTTTAACATTTGGCGAACTGATAGAGCAACTATTTTTGTTTTTTACTGGATTTATTACTTCAGGAAATAAATTAACATAAGTCGTTCTGATAGTGTAATAATTATCCATAAAGGCTGTTCGAATAACCTTCTCAGTGTTCAATTCCGGTTCTTCGGAAGAAACAATCATAGAGACAATTGAAGTGTGTAAATTTTGAAATTCTTCGAAAATATCCTCAAGTTTTTCAAATCTTAATTTGAATCTTACGTGGAGACTTTCATCAGTGACAGCGAATTGTGCTACATTCAGAATTTCCTCGAGATCATCAATAACAATTTGACGACGAGCTTTGAGTTGTTTCAATTTTGTCGCCATTATTATTATTCAAGGTATACTGCAGAAAACAATATGAATTTTGTTTTGAGTAATTTTGAAAAAAGAGTAAATAGACTAACCGATTGAAAAGAACTAAATTAATTAATAAAGTAAATAATTAAGATTGAATCTATTGAATTGAAAATCGAGTTGAAAACAATGAAATGTAAATAAACAAAAACAAGAATGTCTATCTTTGTTTATGTTTTGAATAAAGGTTATGAGCATAGATCAGAAAAACAAATGAAGAGTTGTCTATGTTCTCAGGTAATGAAAGCTAAATTCTATAACATGGGCAGAAATTTATCCGTGATTACAGAATTTATGAATGTGTTCGATATCTTGTCAAGTTTTGAGGTTAGGTGAATAATTGACAGATTGAAATAAATGCAAATGAAAAAAACGAAATGAAAAAATTCCAAAATGCTTGATCGCAATAATTTTGAAAACGCGGTTCGAAAATATGCGGCTCAAGAAGGACCAAAATGGCACGACAAGGGCCTTTGAAAATTAAACGAAAACGAAAGAGAAATTAATAATGAAATTCTGAAAAAGTATGAAAAAATGACTCGAAAGAAAATCGAATGTTGGAGTATCGACGTCTGCCTACCTGGTTTCACAGTACGGCTGAATTCGATGTGTCCAAGCACTCAAGCGAGAATAGTCACTTTTTCACTAGAGTTCCAACTTGTAGAATTAACGAGAAATTTATTGCGAAGGAAAGTGCACTGCACCGGACGAGCGCGGCTTCAGTACTCGTCGTTGGACACAGGTCATATGCTCCAACATATGTTACGCGCCCATCGGGAAATGAAAATGAACATACGTGGGCCGCACGAAACGAGCAAGCAACTTGGAATAAAAATGAATGAATTTAACCAATAACAATGAGTTGCAGTAACAATATGTAATGAATAAATTTAAATTTCAAAAAGAAAAATTGTAACGATCGTATCGTTACATTGTCAAACCCGTATAGAAAACGAAATAAATAAGTCCGAAAGTAATAAGAGAGTATGAAATTGAAAAGACCTTTAACTGCTTTAAAATTTTGTATGCTGTAGGATCTAGAATCAATAGCGCACTTGTTTGTTGACGCATCTTTCGGAATATTCATAATTGTCAAACCGGAATAAATAAGTCAAAAAATAATAAGAGAGTATGAGATCGAAGAGGTCTGTAGTATGAACATCCTGTATATTTTCATGCGTGTCTTTTAGACCTTACTAGATTCACTAGACATGTCTCAGAGTTAAAAACAATAATTGTTTTATTTATTTATATACAATGTCAATCATACTTTGTCAACACATTACGTGTTATGACCACCAGATAAACAATGTAGTATAAATGGAAAGCCTTTGTCTGGATGGAAGAATCATCATCGGAGCTTGCATCATTCAGCTTTAATGATTGTAATTAATATCTCCTGTACAATAAACACCCTTCAGTTAGTGTGCTAAGTGTTATTCGTCATCCCTCAACTGTGTAAACGATTGGCCGAACCTGTACCCCAGCAGGGTACATCACTTGGCGATCCTGCCAGTTCTACACGGTTAGAGGTCCAGATGGTCATCAGCAGCATAAATATGGGTATGTTCTTCCATTGAGAGGTAGTAGTTCCACCGCAAAACCAAGATGGGATCAGGACAGTCCAAACAAGAAGAGGTAATCATTGCCCAAACAGGGAATAGTGCAGCCACTTCAACGATTGCAGACAAGACCGTATCAATACCAGAAATCCTTGGAATAGTAGCATTCCTGCTAGTATGTGTTGGCGCCGTAATGTACCTGTATTGGAAAATTAAGAAGGCAATTGAGAAGAAGGTGCAACTTGAGATCAGGAGGAGCCACCAGGATTTAGTGTAAGGAAAATCCGTAAGAGTTTTTTCTTGTTATATTGTCCATGGAATATGATGAACGATTTGCTGTGTGGTGTGTCCCTAAAATTCCTTGAAAATATCAAAAAAAGAGCCGCGTGATCGTAGGGAACGGGTCGATAGAGTCAATAACTTTCTGGATGAACTAAACATATTGGAATATAAATTTAACAAATTGAATGAAATTGTCAATTCGGAACCAAATTTTCTCGAAGCATTGAGTCCTAACCAAACAATCATACAAAATTCACTTGTAGAAGCTAGAAAATTGCTTCACGAAAGATCCAAATTGATTGAAGATAAACGTAATTCAGAAAAATTAATTATGACTGAAAAATTTGATTTGAGGACGGCATCCTCTTTATTGTCATCAATGACTATCACGGAAGAATCTGTATTGCAATTAATTGACGCCATTGAATTATATAAAGATATGCTCGATGATCCAGGTAAAAAAAATCTTTGATTAATTATGTTCTAAAAATTAAATTAACTGCAAATGCAAAATTAAGGTTGAGGAAAGAGTATCAGAAAGTTGAAGATTTGGTGCTAGATATGAGAAAAACCCTTATAACTAAAAAATCAATTCAATAAAAAAACGTAATGATTTTAATGAGAAAAGAAATTCTAACCCTAACCATTCATATAGAGGTCGTGACCGCAACGAAAATCAAAACAAGCAAAATATTAATACATCGTGTAACGTGCAAGGTCAGGGTCACAAGTTTCGTAGCCATTTTAAAAACAATAACAATCAATACACGAAACACCAGAAAGCATATCCTGCCGACGATGGCACGAACCACTATCACTGTTCTATCTATGTTTAATATGACTAATCCGTCTAGTAGATTAACCAAATTCCGTTTGATTTTAGAAGAATATGACTTCACGGTTCATTATGTAAAAGGTTCAGAAAATGTCAAAGCAGATGCCTTATCGCGTATTAAAAAGGAAGTAGGTTCTAAACAACACGAGACGAATGCCTCCGATGGCGAAAGGATTGATCACCCTGTTGTCGTCGAAGTTTTAAAACGTCCAGCAGAAAGTATTGAATTGAGACCACTTTCAGAAAAAGAATTTCGTAATTTGAAAAATCAACATTCAGAGGATTACAATGAGATTTTAATTTATAATGTGAATTCACAAATTATTTTCATTAACCAGGACATCCGATCAGCGTACGACTTAGGTACACCGTTGAGGAAACTGGAAAAATTATGCGCAGAAAATAATATATTAGAATTGTACCTCATAAAGCTAGCTAGCAATATTAAATTTTTGGATATGTTGACAAATTATAAAAATGAAATTCTAGGAACATCATTAAAAATTAATGTAATAAGAGATGTAACGCGAGTCGAAGACAGAGAACTAAGGCAAATAATTCTGAATGATTTTCACATGCTTCCAACCGGTGGACATGCAGGTATCGAACGCATGTTTAACAATATCAAAAGGGAATATTTTTGGAATGGCTTAAGATCCGATGTTGAAAAATTTGTAAAGAAGTGTGATGATTGTCAACGTCATAAACATTCCTTACCTAGGAAAGAACCTATGACAATCACTACCACAGCTTCGTCTGCTTTTCAGAAAATTTTTTTAGATCTCGTAGGTCCATTACCTACCGATATCGAAAATAATAAATATATACTCACAATTCAATGCGACTTAACCAAATTCGTAGAGTGTTACCCTCTACCAAACAAAGAAGCAGAAACAGTTTCAAAATCTTTTATTCAAAACTTTGTTTTAAGGTATGGTATACCATCTGAAGTTGTTACAGACCAAGGCACAGAATTCTTATCAAGAATATTTAGTGAATCGTGCGAATTGCTCAAAATTAAGCGTTTCAATTCAACAGCTTATCACCACGAAACACTAGGTGCGCTTGAAAATTCCCATAAACACTTAGGAGCTTTCCTTCGTATGCACGCAGCTAAGGAAAGTAACAACTGGAGTAATTGGATTCCGTTTTGGTGCTTTTCATATAACAATACCGTTAACTCTTCAACTCGCTATACTCCTCACGAATTAGTTTTCGGAAAGCCTAGTAAATTTCCCCAAAATTTAAAATGCCAGGTAGATCCAATCTACAATTTTGACAACTATCCTAATTAATTAAAGTATAGATTGCAAACGGCATGGGGAGATGCTAGAGAAAACTTGGTAAAGGCAAAATTGAAAAGAAAAGAGAGTTTCGACAAAAAATGTAATGAAATTAACTATAAAGTAGGAGATAAGGTGCTCTTGAATAATAAGGACATTGACAATAAACTTGACCCCTTATTCAACGGTCCCTACGAAATAGTGGAAGTGCGAAACCCGAACATTATTGTGAAAACGGACAAAAATAAACTCAAAGAAGTGCACAAGAACAGAGTGAAATTGTATTTCTCATAAAAAACTAATAAAGATTATCAAGTGATTAGAATTAAGAGACTGATGTAAATAGTAGATATGTATAGTATATATCGATAATAAGTTATAGATAAGTCAAAAAAAAAAAATTTTTTGTATTTTTATAGCAAAAAAAATTTTTTTTGTATTTTTATAGAAAAAAATTTTTTTGTATTTTTATAGAAAAAAAATTTTTTTTTCTCTCGAAGAGGGAAGGTGTAGTATGAACATCCTGTATATTTTCATGCGTGTCTTTTAGACCTTACTAGATTCACTAGAAATGTCTCAGAGTTAAAAACAATAATTGTTTTATTTATTTATATACAATGTCAATCATATTTTGTCAACACATTACGTGTTATGACCACCAGATAAACAATGTAGTATAAATGGAAAGCATTTGTCTGGATGGAAGAATCATCATCGGAGCTTGCATCATTCAGCTTTAATGATTGTAATTAATATCTAGTATACAATAAACACCCTTCAGTTAGTGTGCTAATGGCCAGTTGCACCATTCGTTTAAACGTTGATTAAAATTTTAATCGTTGATTAACTTGTGATTTCTCTTGCACCATCGTCTAAACAACGTTTTAGCAAGCCTAAACATTGATTACACTAAACAGGCAATTTTGGACGTTTAGACGCCCGATTAAGTTTGAACAAGGATATGCGCAAACTCAAAACGTGTTCATAGAGTGATTGGATGTGTGGATGGAACTCACATCAAAATACAATCTCCTGGTTAGTATGGGTATACCTCTGTTATGTGTGATTTTCATGTATTATTTTTTTTTGTACTTTGAATAGGTGGACAAGACCCTGAAGTTTTCAGGAATCGTAAAGGGTACTTCTCAATCAATGTCCAGGTTGTATGTGATAGCAACCTAGAAATAATGGATTTAGTTGCTCGGTGGCCTGGGTCAGCAAACGTTGCTACTATTTTCAATAATTCGAGATTGAGAACACGTTTTGAGAACAATGAATTTTCGAATTGTATTCTGTTAGGTATGATATGATAATCTTTATTCTGTTTTATACCTATATAAATGGTAATATTTATATTAAAAATATTAACAATGTTAATTTTTAGGCGATAGTGGCTATGCATTGAGGCAATATTTATTGACGCCCTTGCTCAATCCTGTTGGACGTCAACAAGCATTGTATAATGAAGCTCACATTAGGACGAGGAATGTTGTTGAAAGATGTTTTGGAGTATGGAAACGAAGGTTTCCCATACTAGCATATGGAATAAGATTAAAATTAGAAACAACTCTGCATGTTATTGTTGCAACTGCTGTTCTCCACAATATGAGAAAACAAATGAACGAAGAGGAACCACCATTGTCGGAAGAAATGGATAGTGATGAACTCGAACAATTGATTGAGAGTGCAAATTTTGAAATACACCAGGATATTGGTGAAAATATACATCCCACTGCAACTAGAGATAATATAATAAACAATCATTTTGCTAATCTATGAGATCAAAGAAATAAAAATAGATTTGAAGTATAGTATTTTTATTATTTTTACAAAATATAAAATTATACAACCTTGAATAACATAAAATTATATAATAAAATTAATATCTTCATAAAATATGCAACAGGTAAGTAATATTGTAATTACAAAATTCATTTAGGTTCAGGCGGTATTGAAATTCCTAATTTTTTCAACTTTACCTTTTCCGCTATAATCTGTAACCTGAGCAACTCTTTCTTTAGTGCACTCTCACTTTTAATAACTGCAATTTCTTCTTCTACCTTGATTAATCTTTTTTTGCCAGCTCAAGTTTCTTATCAACTAATTTTTTCATATTTATCTCCCAAATCTGAGCTTGTCAATGCCTTCACAACAGTTGGGCGCCGTCTTGAAGTTGGCAGAGCGACCTTTTTTTCTGCTCTGGGGTGCTGCATTCTAGAAAATATTTCAAAAGTAATTGAGATGATTGTTTCTTTATTTAATATCTACCTTTGCTTCGAGATGGTTCCGGTTGCTGCGAATCATTTAATAACGCCGAAGTTATTAGCCTCTTCAGGTCCGCAGGTTTGTAGCTCTTCCATTTATTGACATGAAAATACAATTTTTTTTTTTAATTTAAATGTTCCTAAAATCTATCAACACTCACCTCACTGACGTCGTTTCCATCATATTCCAAGTCTTGGATTTCAATATCATTTTCTGAATAATTCGCATCATTTTCTCTCTCAATGTCATGTAAATCCCTTGCATCCTTTACTGCTTGAATATCAATTACTTCGATATTCTGAAAACAGTACAATAATCAATGAAAGTCAAAATCATATTATGATAACTAAATATACTCACTCTAGGACCTGCACTTGAGCTGGTTGCTTGACTTGGAGTCGAAACTTCGAAATTCGTTTGTGCATCAGCATCTAATTCATTGTAGAGTCCATACACCGTTTTTTTATTCATTATAGAAAGGATAACATCATGACAGGCATCCTTTTTGATTAATTTTGCTTGGCCTCCTCCTGTTGCAATAAGTTGTCTTTTTTCCTCGGCAGCAATCTTACGAACCTCTCGTTTTCTATTTTCGTAAAATCTTTTTAACACGTCTGCACTTCTATATACATTATTAGACATGCAATTCACTTCCTCAGCTATAAGACCCCACACTTTGTTCTTTTCTTGTGTTGTCACTTGATCTGTTTTTTTGTTTTCCAATATATTTTTGTACTTAAGGCAAACATTCGCAATCAGAACTTTTTCCTCTGGGGAATAATTCACACAACGACTTCTTTTCTCCATTTTTTAGGTTCGATAAAATCACCTAATTGTTCAAATTATATTCACTATACTCTCAAAAATCCTTTAACTAAAATAGCAACAAACTGAACGAGCTAACAAACACAACATACAGCACAACACTGTTTGAATTCGAAATGAAATTATTTCCTAACCTCTAACAGCCTCTTACCTGTAATAGAGGCAAAGACAATTTGCAAAATTCTTTTTTCTGTGATTTCTGCGGAAATATTACACTGTTGCCAAGCGTACCTTCTGATTAACTAAACGCCTGTCATTCGCAAATGGTGCAACCCTGAATAAATTTTAAACATCGATTAAAATTAAACATCGATTTATTAATCACTGTTTATTTCTTAGACGGTGCAACTGGCCATAAGTGTTATTCGTCATCCCTCAACTGTGTAAACGATTGGCCGAACCTGTATCCCAGCAGGGTACATCACAGGTCGATAACTGCCTCAAAATTTTGTGTACCGTAGTATCTACTTAATTAATAGTAGCGCACCGTATTAAAAAAACTTCAGGACAGTTCGTAGTGGTCAAACCCGAACGAAAAACGAAATAAAACCTTACTAGATTCACTAGAAATGTCTCAGAGTTAAAAACAATAATTGTTTTATTTATTTATATACAATGTCAATCATATTTTGTCAACACATTACGTGTTATGACCACCAGATAAACAATGTAGTATAAATGGAAAGCATTTGTCTGGATGGAAGAATCATCATCGGAGCTTGCATCATTCAGCTTTAATGATTGTAATTAATATCTAGTATACAATAAACACCCTTCAGTTAGTGTGCTAATGGCCAGTTGCACCATTCGTTTAAACGTTGATTAAAATTTTAATCGTTGATTAACTTGTGATTTCTCTTGCACCATCGTCTAAACAACGTTTTAGCAAGCCTAAACATTGATTACACTAAACAGGCAATTTTGGACGTTTAGACGCCCGATTAAGTTTGAACAAGGATATGCGCAAACTCAAAACGTGTTCATAGAGTGATTGGATGTGTGGATGGAACTCACATCAAAATACAATCTCCTGGTTAGTATGGGTATACCTCTGTTATGTGTGATTTTCATGTATTATTTTTTTTTGTACTTTGAATAGGTGGACAAGACCCTGAAGTTTTCAGGAATCGTAAAGTACTTCTCAATCAATGTCCAGGTTGTATGTGATAGCAACCTAGAAATAATGGATTTAGTTGCTCGGTGGCCTGGGTCAGCAAACGTTGCTACTATTTTCAATAATTCGAGATTGAGAACACGTTTTGAGAACAATGAATTTTCGAATTGTATTCTGTTAGGTATGATATGATAATCTTTATTCTGTTTTATACCTATATAAATGGTAATATTTATATTAAAAATATTAACAATGTTAATTTTTAGGCGATAGTGGCTATGCATTGAGGCAATATTTATTGACGCCCTTGCTCAATCCTGTTGGACGTCAACAAGCATTGTATAATGAAGCTCACATTAGGACGAGGAATGTTGTTGAAAGATGTTTTGGAGTATGGAAACGAAGGTTTCCCATACTAGCATATGGAATAAGATTAAAATTAGAAACAACTCTGCATGTTATTGTTGCAACTGCTGTTCTCCACAATATGAGAAAACAAATGAACGAAGAGGAACCACCATTGTCGGAAGAAATGGATAGTGATGAACTCGAACAATTGATTGAGAGTGCAAATTTTGAAATACACCAGGATATTGGTGAAAATATACATCCCACTGCAACTAGAGATAATATAATAAACAATCATTTTGCTAATCTATGAGATCAAAGAAATAAAAATAGATTTGAAGTATAGTATTTTTTATTATTTTTACAAAATATAAAATTATACAACCTTGAATAACATAAAATTATATAATAAAATTAATATCTTCATAAAATATGCAACAGGTAAGTAATATTGTAATTACAAAATTCATTTAGGTTCAGGCGGTATTGAAATTCCTAATTTTTTCAACTTTACCTTTTCCGCTATAATCTGTAACCTGAGCAACTCTTTCTTTAGTGCACTCTCACTTTTAATAACTGCAATTTCTTCTTCTACCTTGATTAATCTTTTTTTTGCCAGCTCAAGTTTCTTATCAACTAATTTTTCATATTTATCTCCCAAATCTGAGCTTGTCAATGCCTTCACAACAGTTGGGCGCCGTCTTGAAGTTGGCAGAGCGACCTTTTTTTTCTGCTCTGGGGTGCTGCATTCTAGAAAATATTTCAAAAGTAATTGAGATGATTGTTTCTTTATTTAATATCTACCTTTGCTTCGAGATGGTTCCGGTTGCTGCGAATCATTTAATAACGCCGAAGTTATTAGCCTCTTCAGGTCCGCAGGTTTGTAGCTCTTCCATTTATTGACATGAAAATACAATTTTTTTTTTTTTTAATTTAAATGTTCCTAAAATCTATCAACACTCACCTCACTGACGTCGTTTCCATCATATTCCAAGTCTTGGATTTCAATATCATTTTCTGAATAATTCGCATCATTTTCTCTCTCAATGTCATGTAAATCCCTTGCATCCTTTACTGCTTGAATATCAATTACTTCGATATTCTGAAAACCGTACAATAATCAATGAAAGTCAAAATCATATTATGATAACTAAATATACTCACTCTAGGACCTGCACTTGAGCTGGTTGCTTGACTTGGAGTCGAAATTCGTTTGTGCATCAGCATCTAATTCATTGTAGAGTCCATACACCGTTTTTTTATTCATTATAGAAAGGATAACATCATGACAGGCATCCTTTTTGATTAATTTTGCTTGGCCTCCTCCTGTTGCAATAAGTTGTCTTTTTTCTCGGCAGCAATCTTACGAACCTCTCGTTTTCTATTTTCGTAAAATCTTTTTAACACGTCTGCACTTCTATATACATTATTAGACATGCAATTCACTTCCTCAGCTATAAGACCCCACACTTTGTTCTTTTCTTGTGTTGTCACTTGATCTGTTTTTTTGTTTTCCAATATATTTTTGTACTTAAGGCAAACATTCGCAATCAGAACTTTTTCCTCTGGGGAATAATTCACACAACGACTTCTTTTCTCCATTTTTAGGTTCGATAAAATCACCTAATTGTTCAAATTATATTCACTATACTCTCAAAAATCCTTTAACTAAAATAGCAACAAACTGAACGAGCTAACAAACACAACATACAGCACAACACTGTTTGAATTCGAAATGAAATTATTTCCTAACCTCTAACAGCCTCTTACCTGTAATAGAGGCAAAGACAATTTGCAAAATTCTTTTTCTGTGATTTCTGCGGAAATATTACACTGTTGCCAAGCGTACCTTCTGATTAACTAAACGCCTGTCATTCGCAAATGGTGCAACCCGAATAAATTTTAAACATCGATTAAAATTAAACATCGATTTATTAATCACTGTTTATTTCTTAGACGGTGCAACTGGCCATAAGTGTTATTGGTCATCCCTCAACTGTGTAAACGATTGGCCGAACCTGTATCCCAGCAGGGTACATCACAGGTCGATAACTGCCTCAAAATTTTGTGTACCGTAGTATCTACTTAATTAATAGTAGCGCACCGTATTAAAAAAACTTCAGGACAGTTCGTAGTGGTCAAACCCGAACGAAAAACGAAATAAATAAGTCCGGAAATAATAAGGGATTATGAGCTTGAAGGGGCTGTTAACTGTCTTGAAATTTGTTGTACTCCATGATGCAAAATCTATTGCGCAGCAGTTGGATCAGAATTCTCGGAAAGTTCGTAATTGTGGAACCCGAACAGCGAACGGAATAAAAAAATCCGAAAGTAATAAAAGAGTATGAGATCGATGAGGTCGATAACTGCCTCAAAATTGTGTGTCCCGCAGTATCTACTTAATCAATAGTAGCGCACCATTTGAAAAAACTTTCGGACAGTTCGTAGTGGTCAAACCCGAACAGAAAACGAAATAAATAAGTCCGAAAGTAATAAGGGATTATGAGCTTGCAGGGGCCGTTAACTGCCTTAAAATTTGATGTACTCTATGATGCAAAGTCTATTGCGCAGCAGTTGGATCAGAATTCTCGGATGTTCGTAATTTTGAAACCCGAACAGAGAACAAAATGAAAAAATTCGAAAGTAATGAGTGAGTATTAGATCGATGAGGTCGATAACTGCCTCAAAATTTTGTTTACTGTAGTATCTACTTAATTGATAGTAGCGCACCATATTGAAAAAGCTTCAGGACAGTTCGTAATGGTCAAACACGAACAGAAAACGAAATAAATAAGTCCGAAAGTAATAAGGGATTATGAGCTTGAAGGGGCCGTTAACTGCCTTAAAATTTGTTGTACTCCAAAATGCAAATTCTATTGTGCAGCAGTTGGATCAGAATTCTCGGAAAGTTCGTAATTGTGGAACCCGAACAGCGAACGGAATAAAAAAATCCGAAAGTAATAAAAGAGTATGAGATCGATGAGGTCGATAACTGCCTCAAAATTGTGTGTCCCGCAGTATCTACTTAATCAATAGTAGCGCACCATTTTGAAAAAACTTTCGGACAGTTCGTAGTGGTCAAACCCGAACAGAAAACGAAATAAATAAGTCCGAAAGTAATAAGGGATTATGAGCTTGAAGGGGCCGTTAACTGCCTTAAAATTTGATGTACTCTATGATGCAAAGTCTATTGCGCAGCAGTTGGATCAGAATTCTCGGATGTTCGTAATTTTGAAACCCGAACAGAGAACAAAATGAAAAAATTCGAAAGTAATGAGTGAGTATTAGATCGATGAGGTCGATAACTGCCTCAAAATTTTGTTTACTGTAGTATCTACTTAATTGATAGTAGCGAACCCTATTGAAAAAACTTTAGGACAGTTCGTAGTGGTCATACACGAACGGAAAACGAAATAAATACGTCCGAAAGTAATAAGAGAGTATGAGATTGAAAGGCCTTTAACTGCCATATATTATTGTATGCTGTAGGATCTAGAATCAATAGCGCACTTGTTTGTTGACGCATCTTTCGGAATGTTCATAATTGTCAAACATATATAAATAAGTCCAAAAGTAATAAGAGAGTTTGAGATCGAAGAGGCAGATAACTGCCTCAAAATTTTGTGTACAGTAGTATCTACTTAATCAATAGTAGCGCACCATATTGAAAAAGCTTCAGGACAGTTCGTAATGGTCAAACACGAACAGAAAACGAAATAAATAAATCCGTAAGTAATAAGGGATTATGAACTTGAAGGGGCTGTTAACTGCCTTAAAATATGTTGTACTCTATGATGCAAAATCTATTGCGCACCAGTTGGATCAGAATTCTCGGAAAGTTCGTAATTGTGAAACCCAAACAGAGAACGGAATGAAAAAATTCGAAAGTAATAGGAAAGTATGAGTTCGATGAGGTCGAAAACTGCCTTAAAATTTTGTGTGCCATAGTGTCTAAAATCAATAGCACACTAGTTTGACGCATTTTTCGGAATGTTCGTAATTGTCAATTTCGAACAGAGGTGGGAATATATTGATTCGAAAGTAATCAAAGATTATGAGATGAAGGATCCTTTGCCTAAAAATTTGATGTATCTACTTCAGATTGCATAATATTTGCACACCAGTTGGATGCAGAGTTCTCGGAAAGTTCGTAATTGTATAATAAAACCCGAACATAGAACGGAATAAATAAGTCTGAAAGAAACAAGAGAGTATCAGATCGAAGAGGCCTTCAACTGCCTTAAAAATTTTTATGCTGTAGGATATAGAATCAATAGCGCACTAGTTTGTTGACGCATTTTTCGGAGTGTTTATAATTGTCAAACCGGAATAAATAAGTCCAAAAGTAATAAGAGAGTATGAGATCGAAGAGGCAGATAAATGCCTTAAAATTTTGTATAGCGTAAGATCAATAATCAATATCGCACTAGTTTTACGCATCTCTCTGACAATTCGTGATTGTCTAACCCGTACTAAAAACGAAATAAATATGTCCGAAAGTAATAAGAGAGTATGAAATTGAAGAGACCACTAATAATTGTCTTAAAATTAGGTGTACTCTAGGATTCACAATCTATTGCGCACCAGTTGGATACAGAGTTCTCAGAAGGTTCATAATTGTCAAACCCGAATAGAAAACGAAATAAATAAGTCCGAAAGTAATAAGAGAGTATGAAATTAAAAAGACCTTCAACTGCCTTAAAATTCTTTATGCTGTAGGATCTAGAATCAATAGCGCACTAGTTTGTTGACACATTTTTCGGAATGTTCATAATGGTCAAACAGAAATAAATAAGTCCAAAAGTAATAAGAGAGATCGATGAGGTCGATACCTGCCTCAAAATTTTGTTCATCGTAGTATCTACTTAATTAATAGTAGCGCACCATATTGAAAAAAATTTAGGACAGTACGTAGTGGTCATACACGAACAGAAAACGAAATAAATAAGTCCGTAAGTAATAAGGGATTATGAACTTGAAGGGGCTGTTAACTGCCTTAAAATTTGTTGTACTCTATGATGCAAAATCTATTGCGCACCAGTTGGATCAGAATTCTCGGAAAGTTCGTAATTGTGAAACCCAAACAGAGAACGTAATGAAAAAATTCGAAAGTAATAGGAATGTATGAGTTCGATGAGGTCGAAAACTTCCTTAAAATTTTGTGTGCCATAGTGTCTAAAATCAATAGCACACTAGTTTGACGCATTTTTCGGAATGTTCGTAATTGTCAATTCCGAACAGAGATGGGAATATATTGATTTGAAAGTAATCAAAGATTATGAGATTGAAGGATCTGTTGCCTTAAAATTTGATGTACCTACTTTAGAATGCATAATATTTGCACACCAGTTGAATGCAGAGTTCTGGGAAAGTTCGTAATTGTCAAATCCGAACATAGAACGGAATAAATAAGTCCGAAAGAAACAAGAGAGTATCAGATCGAAGAGGCCGTTAACTGAAAAGGTAGCAAATGACCCTACCAACGCCCCAAAAAAATTTGACCGTCCATGTGCCGAACACCTGTATATATGCTATCTCAAGTGCTATACACATAAGTAAGATGTCTAAAATACTGGTGTGTGCACTTGTCAAATTTTGAATGGAAACGTCATTTTACTTTTTGGGACATGGCGACTATTTAGTTTTATACTCACATGAGGGAGCCACAAGGCAATTCATTCATAAATTTACATCGCAAACGCTTGACATTTGTTGAAATTTTAAATCAAATTAACCTCAAATATGGAATAAATTTATTTTATTCCCCTGAAAAATTAACTAGTCAAAAAGAGGGCGTATCGCTTCTCAGAAGTTCCCAATGGATTTCACCGATTAACTGGCGGTTAAATAAATATTCTTGTGATGCGAGTTCTGATCACGCACCTAATGCTTTCAATTAGTATGGTTTATCCATTTTTTTTCTAATACAATAAAGTATGATTTTTTCACTAATAGATGGTCTCTTGCTCGAACATAAATGTTTTCAGTATTATTTTATAAAGATTTTACAAGCCTGATCTATGGTAAGTTGATGCTCATTTATGTATGTGTTTTATTAATTTCTGATCTGATCATTTTGGCTAGGCAGGAAAAGGTTTGTAATATCAGTAGGAATGTTTTCTATTGGGCTTAGGAAGGAATGATATGGGAGGTCCGGTTCAAAGTAGTTACTACTGGATGGCATGGGTGATTTGGAAGCTCTCTTTCTGTAATGATGAAAAAATATGTATTCTAATTCTCAAAAAGTTTCAATTCAACATAGAAAATAAATAATTTCAATATACAATATAATAATATATTCTTTTGAACTTTTGGCTCACAATATTTGGTTAGCAAACAATAAAGCATGTAGAGCAGGGGTTAGTGACGGGGTGCCATACAATTCGACCTACGGAAAAAACCACAGTAAAAAAAAACCGCCTAAGTGTGAAAGTGCAAAAATAAGCTGAAATATAATTGAGGGACTTCTTTCTTCAAGAGTAGTCTTCTATTGATGAACACAGAGGCTTCTTCAAGTTGTCCACAGTGAATCTGGAAATAAAAAGACAAAAGCAGAAAAAAAGATCATTTCTACTCACCTTTGGCACACTGAAAGTTCGTGAATTTTCATCCGCAGCACTAGGCTGTCCACATAAAATACAAAAACGCATTATATAAAATAAATAATCACTTTTCACACATTTTTATATAAAAATTCCGAATAACGCAATAAATAATTTATTCTAATCAGAAACTGACATTCGAATAGATTTGAGTGGCGCTACCTGGCGGAGAGAAAATGAAAGAATCCCCATGTCGCCAAACCTGTAAATCAAAATCGGAGGAGTGCACACACCAGTATTTTAGACTAGGGATGGCTGATCCAAAGAATTTCATGGATCAGTTCCGACCTGATCCGGTCCAATGAAATAACTGATCCAAAGTTCAGTTCCAGTTCCTAGTCCGAACTTATTCGATAATAAGACACTTTTACCACAGTATAGGTACCATATCTGTGCTTTTACTACCTGGAAGCAGTCCAGGCCTGAAATATGATTCTTTAGGCCGTCGTGTATTTGTTGATAGGCTTGATGTTATTTACTCATTGTTCACGTTTTTGTATCACAGTTTTTGTTGATTGTGATTTATATCGATCCGTCTGATCGTTTAGGGCTGAGCACTTTTTCTTTAAATGTTTCTAAATTTCGATGTATTCTGATAGAGTGTGGAAATCACTTATGGAATAAAATTCTTTATGTCATTATTTTAGAAAAAATATAAGAAATACTGAGACACATCAACTTTTGAAATTCATATACAAGTACCTAGTTGAAATATAAAGTTTTATTAACGGATTAAACGTTATTTGTAAGAGACTTAGAGCGGGTTTATTTGTTGCTAGAAAGTTTACCGACAGGAAGTGCATTGTTATAACAAAGGGATCAATGTCAGGAACGTTACTTAACAGTTTACCTAGAGGTGAATAAAACGGAATAAAGGTTATTTTCCTTTTTGTCCTTTATAATATTTGGATTTTTGAAAAACGGGGCTATTTGTTTGAAGATTGGCCTAAATATATGCTTTCCGGTCGTCAGGTTTCTCTTTTATTTTTAGGATGTATTAGACTCAAAAGTTCACTAAATCTGGAGTCAACAAACTTGCTTGCGGGAATTGAGATGCCGTATACAGGGTGTCTACAAGTAAATGCGAAGAACTTTGAGATAGTAAATTAATGGGGGTACTTTGAGTACTTTCTTTAAAACTTTTTTAAGTTACACCTCTTAGAAGGGGCGATTGCAAAAACAAATATTAAAATGAAATCACAAAGGGTCGCTATTTTCAACCCCTGATAATATATAAGAGCAGTAAGCGCATATCCGAATTCCATTTAAGTTCACAGAATAATTGACGCTTAGTGTTAGGTGGTTGAAAAAACTTCTAAAGAATAAATTCAAATATACAGGGTGATTTGCTCAAGTCTGCCATACTCGAGTTTCCTTTTTTTCGAATGCGATAACTGGTATATTTGTTTATTTTTCAAATTTTTTTATCAACTGATTTCAAAAAACTATACATTAAAGAGTCTCTAATGTATTATCCAGGGTGAAATTTTTGTTTTTATATTTTCCGTCAATGAATAAGTCAAACCCTTCAGACTGTTTTTTTTTTTTTTTAATTTTGTTCTGTATTTTTTTCCAAAATAAATAGTTTTCGAGAAAATTGAATTTTGAATAACACTTAATTCAAATTTGTTAGTATGGAAAAATGACTTAATACCCATGTTGATTCTATACAAAAGAGGATGTTGAAGAAGAGTCCTTGTAGTGAGAGAAGGGGTTTAAAGAAAATTGGTAACAGATGTTTTCATAAATTTATTGATTCGGCCAAATTTTAATATGGTACGCTTATTGGTTTTAGATAAAAAATTGAAAACTGTGAAATCGTCTTAAACGTGGAAGGACTATATGTTTGGTTAAGGAATCAGCTGCTAAGACTTGCCCGCCTATTCATGAATCACCCTGTATATAAGTCATCGCAATTCCAAGTAAGGTTGTAGATTCCAGATTTATGGAATTTCTGAATCTAATACACCATAAAATAAAAGGGAAACTCGACAGCCGAAATAAGTGTCTTATCTTCAAACAAATAACCCGTTTTCTTAGAAATCAAAATACAAATGTTCAAAACGTTTTATTCACCTCTGGGTAAAATGTTCAGTATTGTTCCTAAAATTGATCTCTTTGTTATAACAGTGAACTTCCTGTCTGTAAACTTTCTTGTAACAAATCAACCATCCCTAAGTCTCTTGTTGACTCGATCCCCACTATTATATACGAGGGATCGTATCGAGTCCGACTTCATTCGGGTTCGTATTTTCCTGACTGTTCTGGGACAGTCCTCAGGGTGCGCAGAACTGATGCGTAATAGCTGAGGATTTTTTGATCATTTTTGGACCATTCTTGGACAGTCAGAAAATTATCAGAGAAATGCAGAACCCGAACAGCAAAATGAGGATTAAAAATGGAGAGAGATAGGTACAGTTTTAGAGGTTCTTTGTTTAATTGCGCCTGCCAGACAACAACTTTCAAGCACTTGGTTGTTTTTTCATTTGCATGATACTAGGACTAAGAGATAAGCTCACTTGGGGTACGAGTTTAGAACAAATTCGCGCATGACGTCATCAAGAGACCCCTTTGGTTCGTTAGAGGAGACAGAGATGTCTCCAGCATAGATTTACATTGCATAGTTTAATTTTAATGTCCAGAAGAACGAGTTTTGTAAACTTCGCGCATGACGTCAGCAAGAGATAAGAAGCCTATTGGCTTATTCGAAATCGTCGTTTTCTAGGTTTCGCCGAATAATGTGAATATAATTTATCTTTCACAATACACATACACATACAAATAAAAGCAGACGTCAAACGCAAAGTTATTTATATTTAAGGTTAAACGTCACAGAACACTAATATCAACGTCATAGACCACCTCCGGTTATATACAGCATGTGGAGACATCTCTGATCAGTTCTAACAACCAACCAGGGGTCTCTTGATGACGTCACTACCGATATGCGCGTGAGAATATCTGTTAGTCCTAGTCATTGAACTCTAAATATTCATATAGAGTTCAATGGTCCTAGTCATAGACTACCTATAGATAGGCAACTCTGGCATGAATTTCGGTCCCGGCTTAGAGCTTATAGCGCCATCTTACGTTATCTTAGAGTTGATTACAGATTCCATTCGCACAACGTTCCGTCTCGTGGCGCCCTCTAGTGCATTTTATAAGAGTTATCATAGGATTCCACGCAAGCGCAGGTTGAATCCCATATTTTTATTGGAAATAAAAACAAATACATTTGAAATGACCATAATTCTTTTAATCTGCTGTATATTGTCACAATTTCAATAAAAAAATATCATTTGATCAGAAAATTGTGACAATTTGCAGCAGATTAAAGAATTATGGTCATTTCAAATATATCCGTCTTTCAAATCAAAGAACATACTAATCTTTAGAGGATGAAAGGAAATAAACAAAAAAGAAACTTTAGAAATATATATATAATGCAGTAAATTATCAATTTACAAAAATTTCAATATCGAGGGAAAGAATAAACGAACCAAGAATAATTATGCAACAATTACTCATCAAGTTATGAAAATACATTGAAAGAATAAATTAGAATATTAGTGACAGATACATCAATTTAAGCATGAAATGCATTAGATTTATACTTTTATGACAGAAACAATCTCTAAAAGTCTATTTTCTTTTAGATACTTTTTTGGATGCCATCTTCATTATTTGATCATAAGATCTTATTGTTTTTTTTTCCCGATAAAATTTTATAAATAGTTCTGTCATAAAAGTACAGAAATAATATCATGGCAAAATCAATAAACTTATTAACTGAAATTCCTTGAATTTGGCGTTTCAACGGTAAATCTCACATATCCGTTGAAGTATTCTAGGAATCTTCTGATAGACGATTTTTATGAAACCTACTATAAGTGGAATACCCAAAACTATAATCAATGACCATGAGCAGTTCACTTATATATAAATACCTTGTTGCCTCAAAGTTTCTTCAGGAGTTCTGGAGGGTAGACAAAATATGCTTACATAACCTGAAAGATTATTGAAATTACAAAAATGATAATCATAGGGAGTAGAATGAATTACTTGGCAAATTAAGTGTTGGTAGAGCAAATCTTTTCAGCTTTCCATGAAGGTCTATACAATCCATATGAAAATGCTTTATGCAAATAACACTTTTGGATGAATGAAAACATGGATTTCTGATTCTTTCCAACCAAACATTTCTAACACCCTCAACTTGTGTAATGAAAAACCTAGAAAAAAAACAGTGTTAGAAACTGTCCCAAATTTTACTAATCAGAAATTACTACAGGAATATGAAACTGCTACAGAAAATATTAATTCACAGTACATTTTTAGTGAGTTATAAGTTAATCCAAAACTACTACTTATATGAATGCAACACATACCTTTTGACATTACTATCACTGTAGCAATTGGGAACACAGTAAGAATAAACCATTTAAATTAAATTAAATTGAATAAGTTGAAAATGAATAAACCATTTCAGTCAACCAGTTCATGCTCATCATAAAATAGTTTCTTACTCTTCATAAAGTCCACCAAGAGTGAGGTCTGATAAAATCCGTTTTTACCGATCACTACTGAGAAGTACTAATTTACCGATCCGAGCTTCTAAGATAACAACAGATGTCTCTACCGCTCGTCGAAGAAAAACGTGACCAGCTTTGTAGTAGGCGAGTTCCCACCCCCTGGTCCTAGTATCATGTTTCATTTGTGTTTACGAATATTCGTCAGGAAATGTTTGACAAATAATATCTTGTATGAAGGTAATGAGTGATGTTTATGTAATAAGCTGTATTAATACGTTAATTATATTGTTTCCAGGCTTTCACTTACTGTGTGAATAAATAAGAGAAGCATTAAGAATAAGAGACAAAACTAATTGTGGTTGGGAGTCGAGTTTTATTTTGGAGTTCTTAATCTTACAATCCATAAAAATGAATGACTAAATAAGATGGAAAGAAGAATTATTTTTACCTAGATGTTTAGAGAATATAAGACTAGGTAATATTTTCTTCCCCATTAAATGGAAAATTAATACAATGGGTATTAGAAAGAATAATGGGTATTAGAAAGAATAGTGGCCAATTATCCTTATTGCTTACTTCAGGATAAACATCGGTATAACCTGCAACAAACTGGATATTCTCTTGTGGAGTGTACAGAAAAATATGCAGAGAGGTTGAACAGTTACTCAAAATTCATAATGCCAAAATATCACCAAGTGTATCCATGTGTAAAATCTAGTCATTGTACTCCGGAGTGCTACTTTTTGCAATAATCAAACCTTTTCAATTTTTTTCAGAGCTGTTTTTTGCAAGATATTGGAACTTATTAAAAACAATGAAATAATGATTGCAAAGTATATTTCAGCAAATCAATTTTGATATTAAAAATAGTAGACAGCATGTATAGCAATATATGTGTTTATGTTTGTGATTCTATTTAATCAACTGATTTAAAAGTTTCAAATGCTCTTTTTAATACATTATAACAGAATTTTGATTTGTCATATTTGCAGTTTCAGGATTGTCGATTCCTAAAATATGTTTATTGGGGTATACCTAATTTTCAAGAATTGGATTCAAAACGAAAGAATGTTTATTTCAATCGCCAAAAGTATTGAAGGTTGACAATCATAGTAAATTGGGTGAAGATATCTCAACATATAATGTATGTTGAAAGAACTCATTTCAACCCTGAAATCTTTTTGATAAATTACACAAGGGATCGAACACTAATGTAATGGATTTTGAAGAAACTGGTTGTTTGTATTAGATGTAAATAATTGGTATATCAAGCTGGTAAAGGGATTGTGTTTGAACATCTGTAAAGTTTTTAGCTTTTCATGTGAATGTTTCACCTTGTCCAAACCTATGGGGGAGTGCTGAAATTAATTATTCAAATTCTTTTTTATATGTGTATGTGTTTATATGAATCTGTTATCTGTTTGGCATCAGTGCTTCAAATCAAGCATTGCTCTACAGTTTATGTATCGGAAGAAAAATTCTTGTTTATATGATCTTTCTTGTTGAATATTCTGATAGTTTCTTGGTGCCTTATATAAGAAAAATTGTTTATAGAACTAATATCTGTTCTGTTTTGGCATGGGTACACTAGTGATCTATCATCACAGAGTTGGTTTTCTTTGAAACTCAGATGTGTTGTTGAAAATTCAGTCGAGCTGATACTGAATCTATATTTCCTAGAATTAATTTTTATTGTGAATATTAGTCTATATATAATTGTGCTCTATTTGATAAAAATCAATGAATAATTTTGCATTGTAGTCAGCCTCATGAAATCAGTCCATTGTATTTATTTATTTCAAGGTGAATCTCGTGACATTTAAATTTGTTTTATTACCCATAAAAAAAAAAGCTTCTTCATCTTTGCAGGAAATCTTATTTCATACCCACTATATCAAATCAATTTATACCTAAAATCTAAATTAATTCAATGATGTGATAATAACTAGTTATACAGATCTGAATGTGAAAATATTTCCAAAACATTATTGAAGCATAAAGTAAAATTGGTAAATCAGTTAACCATACAATTTACCTATATAGGTAAGGGATTGCTCTGAATTCTGAAGTAGTTAATATTTCAGTTTATACTATCAATAATATTCATGTGTTAATGCAACCACTGTCTGAATATGGGTGATGCAACAAAGCACAGAAACTAGATCTATCGAAATGTTTTGTTTGATACAGATTCACTGTTCAGTATTAATCAGGTGGGATTATATATATATTTTGAGAATTTTAATAATGATAAGTAATTTGAATTGCGCTATTATAGTACTCAACTGTTTCTAACAACATTAAATTTTTGGTTTGTCGATGAAAATTTGATAAA
This sequence comes from Micraspis discolor, assembly GCA_030674115.1. NCBI lineage: Eukaryota > Metazoa > Arthropoda > Insecta > Coleoptera > Coccinellidae > Micraspis > Micraspis discolor. Next base: position 1,233,673 of record JARTUT010000446.1, read on the forward strand.
ACATTATTCTAACTATGGAAAACAATTTCATGCAGACGAAGCTCTCAAACAGATAAAGTTCGCTAAGAATTTCATTGATAATCAGGTTGCTGATAAATAAACTGAGATTCTCATTTCGTTTCATCAAAAATTTGAATTTTTGTAATATACCTAGATACATGCGCACATTACCTTTTTGAATATAATGGTTTCAAATTGTTAATTTAAAAGGAGCTTTTAATGCAATTGGTAGTAAACTTTGATGTAAAGGGAAATCTTGATTTATTTCTCGTGTAAAATTACGAATTTACCACAAATTGCGTTTTCAAGTGATCGTTGTTTAAGGGTTGGTAGCATTTGTAGTCCGCAAAATATCCTGAACTGATACTTGCTCTCGAGTAGGTACCGATTTTGACTGTACTGGAACTGTACTGGGATTGTACTGAAAAAACCCGAACAGCGAACCAATTTGAAAATTTGGTCCAAAGTTTGTCAGAGAAAACCCGAACAAGTTGAATTTGGCAAAATGCGCAAACTCGTAGGACTATTTGAATCGGTTACAGCAGAAAATTTCAATTAAATTCTCCTGTTCATATAAGTCATAAATTGAAAGAAAAGCAAATAGATTAATGAATACGTCAATATTGAATCATAATGCACATTTTTAATATGGCCGATTTGTTGACGAGAGCTGAAAAAAATTCCTTTTAATAAAGCTATTTTTCACATACTTGAATCGTTGTAATAAATAAAGTTGTACTAGTTCTTGCAATTTGAATTGGACTACTCAAGGAAATAAAGATAACTCATAATCCTGCCCCCAAAAACCTTTTATATTATTAATTTATAATCATTTAACTTAATACCAATTTATTCATGATTTGAAACCATCTATGTTTAGATTTGTTTATATCTGTTAACGGATGCAGATAAAATTCAAACATTTCAAATTACGAAAAAAAATTGGTTAACTCCTCCCTCCTAAGGCGGTTCTACGGTAAAATCCTAAAATGGTCCTGAGGATAGTCCCAGAACCGTCAGAAAATAATCAGAAAAAAATCCTGATATAACCCGAACATTGGACTACTCGGTTCGAAATTAGTCAGAGAAAACCCGAACACCGAACACTGAAATGCGCATGATTCTGATGGTTCTGGAACAGTCAGAATTTGAACCCGAATGAAGCTGATAAAATCGTCAGTAGGGATCAGTTCCACTAGTCCGACAAGCCGGACCTGATCCAAAATATCAGTTCCGCGTACCGGCAGCCATCCCTATTTTAGACATCTTATACATAAGTGCCCTTTTTCTCTAGTTTCGTCAAATTTGACACTTATTAGTGAAATTAAAAAATTTTCTGCCCTTGTCATATTTGTTAAAAGCTAATTTCTACCTTGATAACGACAGAAGATATCTGTTGAAACGTTGGGAAAAAGAGCAGTAAGAGATGATTGTTATTGCTCAGACAATAATTCCACACGAGTTCCAACATCAAAAATTTCTTCATTAGCAACATAATGTAAGTTGTCGAAATTAAGAAAAGCACTGACATGGCTTTTTAGAATAAAATTAGAGCTTGGAACATAACATGAGAAAAACTAGAAAAAGTTTTTTTTTATTTGAGATAAGGGTTTGTTGTATTTGTATTACTCACATTGATCCAGAGTACGAAAGTAGACTTTAGAACAGGATTTCTCAAAGTGGCATTCGCAAAGCACCTGGGTTCCCCATTTGAAGGATGTTGGTTCACGACAGAATTTATATAATGGTGGCTCGATAAGCAGGATTTTATTTTTTCTGAGGGTGATGGATTAATTACTAAATATTAAGGGGTTACCAATAATCGAGAAACAGCCATAGGGGTTCGCAGAGCCAGAAGTATGAGAAACAAACCCTCTCTAGAACAAGCGAACAAATGCTCTTTACGTCACGTGAGTTTTACAAATTTTTTTACTTCCATATAGCGTATAAATGAAAATATATATGAGTTCCACATTTAAAAACTTTATAAAATGTAAACGAAATGAAAATGCTTTTTCCATTGGATAAAATCAAAATTCTTTTAAAAAGTACTATGTCACAAGATCCTCTAAATGGCTTTTCAATGGAAAGGTAAGCAAAAATTCACTTTGTAGAAGGATAGACAAAGCAATTTATTATTCAACAAGAAATAATATAATACGTATTCTTCAGAAATAAGATTCCATTGAATTTAATTTTGATGTGTTTTTTTTTTATTTTATATTGTTTTTCCGAATAAAATTATATTTTTGTTCAGTCTACTGTTTGCAGAAATTGCACTTTATTTTTCACGAGCCGACACTGTTGGAATGGCCCATAATATGCTATCAAGAGTTATACCACTTTTGCACCAATAGTTCAAAAGAAGATAAGAGAAAAACAAGTGCGTGCGATTATTCACAACCTTAGTGGGATATCTATCAATTCTTCCCTTTCATATTCACAATACAGATAGGAAAAAGGATTGATTTTTTTGAGATACTTCGATATTCTTCATACATACTTTAAGTAATACTCAATAAAAAAATATACAAAAATTAATCTTTTGCAGTTATTAAATCTGAATAAATAACAGATTTTCAATTTCATATTTTCTTATTTACACCAACAATCAATTAAAAAAAGTCTGCGGCAGTCAGTCTTTTTGGTACTTGAATTTTCAGCAAGTCGTCTGTTAGATTTTGCTCTTTTTCAGAATTTGAACCAGTAGGTGTCTTCATTTTGGGAGTAACGATTCGTTGAGGAGTCTTCGAGGTTTTAGTTCTTGGCGTTTCACGTCCAATGAGGGGGGTCTTCGAAGGAGTTCTCAGTCCTATTTTAAGGCTAGAAGTTGCTAAACGTCTAGCAGCGGGGGACATTGAAGCCAGCATATCCAAAGACGAACTGAATCTTGGCGAAGGACTAAAAAAAAACAAAAATTTAGTTAAAAAACCTTTTGAAATCTCAAGTTTTATTCAATGTCATTTATTAAGGAAAAACAAGCAATGATATCATCATAATAGATGATGGAAATTGCCCAAATAACGATTCTAGGTCAAAAAGTTTTCCAATATGTGCACTTAGTCATGGCTCACTTACTTTAAGACGATGGAACCTGATGATTTCTGTTACCGAAGTTGTTCATCAACAAAACTGTGATGATTGACTCTAATTCGGTGACAAATTTCATCACGTACCATCGTCTTGAAGTAAATGAGCCAAGATAACGTGCACATACTGAAAACCTCTTTCTACTAATTTTTCAAAAATTTCTGCACGTCTGTAAAGAAGATACAAAGACCTTTCCAAAAAAGTACCACATGACCCACATTCCCGAATTGAAAAATTCGAAAGGTTCGTGGGGATGGCACAGAGTGCAACAAAAACCCTTGAAAATGCATAAAATTTTTATTGAAGTGAAACAAAAATTTCAAGATTTTACTGCCAAATATTTTTCTTCTGAGAAAACAAATTTGTTCCATAATTTTGTATATTTACTAGATTGAAATATGACGAAATAATTAAATATTGATGATTATACAAAGTTTGGAATTGAGAAGAGAAAGGTGACCATTACTTCCTTATCCTAAACTTCTTAAATATTTTTTTATAATATAACGTTTTCAATGTTCATAAAAATTTGTGTCAACATCGAATCATTCAGAAAATAAGCATGCAAAGGCTTCAGAATTCCATTTGGTTCAGGAGTTTTAGTATGCATTAAAATCTTCTATTTATTTATTTTTTTGATATTTTAGAGTGACGATATCCAAGAAACCTATTCAATTCAACCTCATTCAAACATTCTTGAAGTTACAAATGGATATTCCAGGAGTTATTGAGGAAACCAAATTTAAGATGCTCTCAACTCCTGAACCATTTGACGGATTTAGCCAAATAACGAACCTGAACGAGATATTTGGACATTTAACTTATTCTAAAAACTCTAGCTGATCTCTTTTAGAAGATAGAAGCATACAGCCTGCGGGACATACCCAAATGAGAAGACTGATTCTTCGTCAAGAAGTCGAACCCAATTGATTGACACAATTTTTAGCTTGATATTCTAATATTAAATATTTGGGCAAAACAAGACACGCTTTTCTACTAGTTTTCTAAACCAGCCCAAGCGCTCAAAAATCAATATTTCTACTTAGTGCGGCACCAGTGGTAAAAAAAATGTATTGAAATCAGGTAATGAGGTCATTGCTTATGAGATATGAGCCGTTCAGTGCACACATCGATTAACTCCATAAAACGAAAAGTTGAGAAACGCGATGATGTAATGTATATTGTTTCTTAAAATTCCTGTGATAATATGAATTCAAATAGATAATGTAGAATGCAGAATTGCAGATAAAGCTTTCATCTAACGGTATATAAAATTAATAAAAAAGAATAGCCAACAATCCTCAGTAATGATACAGTTTCTATGTGACTGGTAGAGTTGATCGATTTGGCAACTGAAAAAAGTAATGAAGTTAAATTTAGTTTTTACATTTTTAAGTTTTTTATTACAAAAAAAGTTAGTTATTATACAATTTTATCACAGCTTTTCCATAAAAATGAATGTTGGCAGTTCTGTTATAATATAATTTTTGTAATTAATTCATAGCAGCTTTATGCTAGCGGCATTATTCTTTGAGATGATTCAGCAAACTACCGTTTGCATTGCACTACTTTTTATCTGGTTACCGATGCGATTTTGTTACGATAATTATTAACAGGGAGGGAGCATCTTCGGCTGTTTAAAAATAATAAATAAGCGTCGATGCACGGCCAGAACAGATACAGCGTTACTGAAACGGTTCACATTAGAGTATGGAGTTAATCGAAATGGCTTCTGAAATAAATTACTTATTATTCAATGGCCAAAAAAATTTTGCCATTTAACGGTGCTAATCTTTATTATTCAGGAAAGTTATTATAAATATAAAAAGTTATGACTATACGAAGGGCTTTGACACTTTAATTTAATATTTTTCAAAAAGTGGAGTTAATCGATGTGTGCACTGAGCGGCTCATATATCAAAATGATTGATGAATTTACGAATTTACCTGGCAATTCTTTTGGCAGCATCCATTGCTTTCTTCTTTCTGTTTTTGTCTTTCCCAGCAGCCTTTTCTGCTAACTCCATGGCTATTTGCTCTCGCCTAGGTGGTTCTGACATCTTGAAAGAAGGTCCAGGAGTTCTAAAAATAGAAACAAACAAATCAGTTAAATCTACATCAAGCTTCACCCTAATTCCTGACATAACTTATATTTTGAGAAATTCTAACCATTTCTAAAAAACTTCTGGATTTCCTGAAGTGAAGTCTCAAAGCATAAAGGCAGCCTAAGAGCGCAAAACTTCTGAAAGCGCCGATAAAGTGCTGCACTAGATTTTTTTTTTTTGATAAATTTGGCCTTATTTACGATCACCTAGAGGACACACAGTAACAGGGGAGTACTATTCTTATGCTTTATCAAGATTTTGGCAGGATGCGTCATCATGACAATGCTCTGGCTCAGAGATTAACGATTTGTCAGCGAACGTTTAAAGAATCAGGAGTTAAAATTATGGTTCATCCCCCTACTCTCCTGACCTTACTCCATGTGTCTTCCATTTGTTTCCTGAGGTCAGAAAAGAATTGAGAGGTAGAAAGTTTGAGTCTTATTTGAAGCTCAACAACGCTGCGATGGGTATACTAAAGAGACTATCAAAAAATGGTTTCTCAAAAGTGGATAAAGCGATTGGATAAGTGTATTGTACAGAATGTGCAAGTACAGAGAGTACTTCGAAAGATAGTTGTTGAATTTATTTGAATAAATCTTTCGTTTATATACTATAGCACCAGTCTCGTTATACATCCTCGTATATTTTGTAAACTGAAACATTTGAGGTATCTTAACTCGCTTGCTAATTTATTTGTATTGGCCTATGAAAAATTAAATCTCAATTAGCACTGTTGCATGGCTTCATTAAAAAAAGTATGACCAACAGCTGATCCTACTTCTCCTTCTTCTTTCACATATCTTAGGCCTGTGTTTTCCAACTCTCAGTTCTCTTGAGATATTGATGACCATGAATCCACCCATCTCTTTGGGGGCCTTCCTAAGGGGCGTCGAGTCCGTGGTAAACCATCCCTAGCGATTTTTGCTAGTCTTCCCGTAGTCATCCTATCCACGTGATCATTCCAGGCTCTTCTACGCTTACGTCCCCACCTGACAATGTCTTCTACTTGACATTCATGCCTTATGTCAGTGTTTCTTTTTCTGTCTCTTAGTGTGTAGGCTGAGATATTTTCATTTCAGTTGTTCGAATGATATTTTTGGTCTTTTTGTTGTCAGCTCTTGTTTATATAGTGTATGTCAATACCGGTCTAACACAAGTCTTACATGTATATCCTAACTTTAGCCTTTTTATTCATGAACGTATTATTCCAGATGATGTCCCTCAGTGCACCTTACTTCATTTGTTCTTTCTTTCGAATGACATAACTTGCTCGATGATTTTATCCTCCAGAGAAAGCTTGCATCTCACCAGTTCTTTGGAAAACGACGAGGGTCTTAGTCTTGGTGATGGATATTTGCATGTTGAAATCTATAGCCTTCACATAGAATGCGTTCAGGAGCCTTTGCAAATCGTCTTCGTTATCTGCTATAATCAGGGCGTCATCGGCAAAATCATAACATTAAAGTAAGATCTCCCATAATAAAAATTGGAACTGAGACAATTACCACATTACCACACATTCATGCCTGGGCATGCGAATTGACAGCAAAATGAACTTTAGAGAAGACTTGAAAGGTCAAAAGAAATCAACCATCACATAAACCGGACACTTTAGGTCACTAACTTATAAAAATCGAGGAATCAGCTCTAAAACGGCAACCAGGATTTATAAAATGATATGCAGACATGGACTACGGACATGTTTTGTTTTTAATTTACCTAAAACCACTTTTTATATCATTGAAGTAGGAGAAAGAACTTGCTTACCAAAGATTACGATGAGCCACCCAAACAACCCACCCAATTATTTTTTTACACCAGATGCCAGAAATAGAACCAATAATGGAAAGAATGCAAGTTTTCAGCCAGAAATTTATCACAAACCAGGATAATATTAACATTATCGAATAACTTCTACGTTGCTACAATAGAGAATCTACACCAAAGGCAAAATTTCCAGTTTAGCCACTTTTTGAACATTTTGCATCCTTAGGACAACAATGATTATTTATACTCAATAGTTTTGAAGTAAATGTTTATTTGAATTTTTACTTTACAAAATGTAGATAACAACAGACAGGAAAAGAAGCCTTTGTTTAGGTATCGATAATTGAGCATTTTGATATGTTCTCATATTGCGAGCAATTCAATCTGATAACGTTAAGAGATGATTTCTGCGCCCATAGCAAAACCTGCACAAGAATCCTTTGTCAAGATGTTGAAACAAATTACAATGGTTTGAATAAAAATTACGTTCCAAACATAGTAAAACATACTAAACCAGGAGCAGAGACATTGAATGAAATAGAAGATATATTGAAAAAAGATGAAGAAACACAAAAATTAAAAAACCATATACGGGGTGATTCGGAGGAGACCGTCAAATGTTAGTTAGGAGAGAACTTTACACTAGTCAAGACAGTTTCCAAACAATGTTTGGTTCATAGTTGGAGGCCTACAGGGTGATTTGTCCGAGTCGACCGATTATTCTCTTATTCATAACTTTGGTATTGCTTGATAAATATTGATGAATTTTTCAGTGTAGAACAATATGATTGTTAACTTTTAATAATTCTAACACTTTTTCAAAAACACAGGGTGGGGATTATGATAAGTTCAGATTAAATCTGCAGGTTGGAAAAACACCCTGTACGTTTCGTTTTCGAAAATTCGCTACCTGCTCACATTACTAGAGAATTTTATTTTTTTGGACAAGTTCAGTTTTCTTTGAAAAAATTTTCGAAGATGAACAATATCGTAATTTCGCTCCAAGGAAGTGAGGATATGATTTTTGTGACGGAAATGGAAATGAAAACAAAATGGAATACCAAAGACGATTTCCCAAGCGAAGTCAACCAAATAAAGGTACTTTTGTACAAGTTTTTCGTTATTTCAAAGAATATGAAATATGAAAGTTCCAATCAAATTGTTGAACAGGTGGAGGAGAAACCTTCTATTAGTACGAAATTAAGAATTTCGCAGAACAAAGTGTGCAAGACTTCGAAGAAAGAAAAAAGAAGTCTATACTTAGTTAGTGAAAAATGAATTTAACATTAACTTTGAAACAATGGAGAATAAATATTTATTGCCAAAGGTTCAAGAATTGTTGCCACAAGATCTGCCCTAACGATTACAATTTTGTCGCTGGGTTATTAGTCTCCAACGAACTATTTTTTACTATTCTATAATATTGGAAGTTTAATGAAAAGGTAGTTAGTTAATATGTATTCTAGAGTAAGAGTAAATCATTTCAAAAATTTCATGAGAAATTAGGATTGATCTTCAGTTTTTCCTTTGATAATATCTTTCTAATGTTCATTATATATTTGTTGTAGATTTTATGGTTTACGAGGTACCTATAAAGAAATTATCTGTAGTGAATGATTTTATACATAAGAATATGAGTGATTAGATTACAGTTGAAAGATCTGTCTCATTGGGGTTGGCAGTTTGTTGAAAAATTTGATGCCGCAATACTCAGAATTGCGCTCGGTAAGAGTCGGTCTATGTCAAGGGTACTTCAATTCCGTAGTTCTTGTGTCATATTTACTGGAAGTTTTCTGTTCAAAGTATTTTTCATGTTTAAAAATGCATAGGAGACATTCCTGAATGTAGACAGCGACTTGTGAACCATTTATTTTATATATTTTACCCTTTCCAATGTTTTAGTTTAATGCTCTTGGCTTAGTCGCAGCATCATTATTTGCAGACGATACATTGTTCTTCATGAAAGTTTTAACTGAAGAAGCGCTCAGGATATTGAAGAGTTCTGTGGCAGCAGAGTTAGACGAATTGTTTATCGACAACCATCTTAAAGTCAACAAAGATATCGTTTGGTAGGGGAAAAATAGAGAGCCTGAGGTTCCTAGTTCACATGTGGATTCCAGGTTGACATGAGAGAGTCAGCTTGAGGAACTCGAGAAAAAATTGAATATTGCAGTTTTTCCAATAAGCACAATAGAAAGAGTATGCACGTTGAAAGCAGCTATGGCTGTATACTAGGCAAGATATTAACGGTGCCTTCGATATTCATCTTAGAATGAGTGAATTACCTTCACAAGTATATTTCGTTGTTTCCACTAAAAACCAAATCCATAATTTCAACACTAACAAAATGCACAAGTTCGCCATACCACATCTCAAGAAGAAACAAATGCATCAGTGTGTGGACTTTTGGAGACCAAAATTCTACAATCACTTACCAGATCACATACACACCTCAAATGAATTCAAAATCTATCTTCTATTGAAGAATTTCTGGAGGAAAAGTCTTTAAGTAGAATAGTATTTGTGACGTGACATCATTGATGTCTAATATATTTATTATTATTATTTTTCTTTAGGGGGCAATTTTGAGACGAATTACCAATTACGCAAAAGAAAACAATTAGTTCAGAAGATGTAGAAATGATAGATACAAGGATACAGTAGTGTAGTTTGCTGTCCATCAAATAAACTTGTAGCGGCACTCCGTCACTGGCAGGGGAGTGTGTAGGGATCTCTTGGCGGCACTCTATATAGCCACGCATAGCAAAATTCATAGCGCTTCGGTGGCCTAGAGGTTAGCGCCCAAGTTTCACACTGACTAGGTGCCGGGTTCAACTCCCGGCGGCTCCCACTCTCTAATATCCCCTGCGTCTATGGCATGGCGCACATAAGCCATACTGATGAGTCCAAATGTGTGCGCCAGGGACGAAACGCATAAGTAGGGAGAACTTCGATCCTACAAACCAAATGAAAAAAAGTTTCTTTACAGAACAGGATGTAGTGTATTACAGAGATCCTGTATTGCCTGCTGTCTTGAGTCATGGGTGGCTGACAATAAGATGAGAGTTGGGTTATAGAATGTGAGTGGTGCAACTCAAAGCCGACAAGGAATAATAGCAATAAACAACACAACAACGGGAATTCATGTGCACCATTGCACACCAGTCACGGTAATTTAAGGGAATTGCCATACTGTATTATGGCAATAAAGTGGTTAGATTGTTGTTAGTTGTAAGTGGTTAGATTTCTGATAATAAGATATGATTGCTTACCTAGGAACAGGTGTATCACTGCCATCTAATCTAAAAGGTGTTCCTTCGATTACACCCCATGTCATCAGAGGACTTGCCATGGCATCTGGGCATGGCGAAGGGTCTTTGATGAAGCTATAACCACCTATTTTTGGAGTTTCTTTATTCAGCTCCTTTCCATCCACACCAATTTTTCCGTCTAATGTCTTTGCTTGCGTTTTAGCTATCTCAGAAATAGTCTCTTTGTTTTGATTTTCATTAAAGGGATTTTCAATGAATCTGAAAAAAATCAGAATTAAAATTGATTTCTGGAACACTTTCCAGAATTTCAAATAGTAGGACAAAGATAACATACAATCATATCTAAGGATTCGCTAAAAGACACATCATGAGGTCAGAACGTTATGTGTGCTAAAGAGATGATTTTGACGTGAATTTGGGAGATGTTACAAAATAGCCAAATAGATAAGGGAAGTTTTTCAGAGAAGCAATTTTTTCGAAAAAATATCTAAAAAAGAACGTTATTAATCATTTAAACGTTATCAAAACGAAAATGTATTCAAATCTTGGAATCGTTATTTTTAGTGTTCAAGAGAATCATAAAAATTGTGGTAGTCTTTATGTATCACTTTTTTAAGCGACTGGAGATCTTTGAATTTATCACTCTTAAGAGCTAAAGAGGCATCATACATTTTTGTAATTGTTCTTACACAGTGTGTCATACTCCTACGCAAAGATAACCATTCATTATCCAAATCTTGTTTACACTGTATTCCTGAGGAAGAGCATTTCAAGGCTCTTAAATCCGTTACACAGGCATTGAGACCAAGGTGAAATGAGGAATAATAATTGGCTGTTGTAAAAGTCATGATCTACATACTTGACCTTGTAAGGTCCTTAGAGTTTTTTCGTGGCTGCTGAATCAACTGAACATAATTTGATGGAACTTACATTTCTTTGTTCTTTTTGCGTGCTTCAAGTCCATCTGTGAATGCCCTTTCATTAAGTATTTTTCAATAATAGAATCATCAGCGGTAATACAATGATGGAGTAAGACGTTAGCTAATGTCGTATATCGATTTTGAGCGCAACAGCCATCGTTGTAAGAATTTTTTTTCCCTTTATCATTTCAGCCAATTCAGTTTCTATTAAGTCATACAAGTAGTAATGGTATGAATCTTGACATTTTCGATTGTTTGATATGTTAGAACATGTGGTAAAAAGGAAGAGATGTTCCTAATTATCCATATTATACTATTTTCAAAATTATGTATTTGCCAAAAAGTGATCTTAATTTCTAGATTAAAATATTTTGATTTAAATGTGGTAACAGTCAGTTCGATATAGGAATTATGTGTCCGATGTAATTGATGTTACGTCAAGAGTTCCTCAGGCGGCCAGTTTAATGGAGTGAAGTTCTTGTTATTCGCGAACGACATGAAGGTATACTCAGTTGTTGATGAACTTGGTATAACTTTCAGTTTGCAGGTTGAAATTGACAAAATTTTTTAATGGTCATTGATCAATTTGTTTTCATTGAATGTTAGAGAAAGAGAGAGAGAGAAACAACCTTATTAATTTAGCAATCAAATGGCTATCGACCGCAGTCTTCCAGCCTATTTCTACATTTATGTATAGCAAAAATTAAAATAAAACTAATTTTGAAATTATTGAGTATTAATGAAATCAATTTTGTCCTAAATATTCTAAATGTTCAAAAAGTGGCAAAGCTGGTAACTTTGCCTTCGGTGTAGATTGTCTCTTGTATCAGTGTAGTAGTGGTTCGATAGTGTTGATGTTATCCTGGTTATTGATGAATTTCTTGCTAAGAGTTTGCATTCTTTCTATTATTGGTTCTACTTCCATTATCTGATACACAAGTTGGTTAGATGTGTTGTGAAGCGGGTTGTTGGGGTGCCTTATTTTTGTAATCTTTCATAAGCAAGTTCTTTCTACTACTTCAATAATATTTGGAGTTGTTTTAGGTGAATTCGAGAAAATTACCTGTCCATAGTCCAACAATGGTCGGCATATCATTTTATAAATCTTTGTTGCCGTTTTAGCGCTGATTCCTTGATTTTTATAAGTTAGGGACCTAAAGTGTCCGGGTCGTGTGATGGCTGATAGTTTTTGGCGTTTCAAATGCTCTTTAAAATTCATCTTGCTGTTGATTCGTATACCTAGGTATTTGCATGAATGTGTTGGCGTAATTGTCTCACTTCCTAGTTTTATATTGCTCTGATCATATGATTGAAAATGATGAGTTTCGTTTTTGTTGGGTTGGGCTGTAGTCTCCATCGTCTCATTCATGCAACTGTGACATCCATCAAATTCTGCAGTTTCCTCATACAGCCTTCCAATGTTAGGTAAAGGGATATTATGTGTCATCTGCAAATTGAAGAATGTATGCATGCTTGTTTATATTTTGTTTTCTGTCGTTGTACTGCTAAAAAATGTCGAAACAGAACAAATTGTAAAGCATTGAAGAGAGTGAAGAACCTTGCGGTAGACCTTGTGATGTTGTGAATTCTTCTGAATATACTTTTTTGACTCATACTTGCAGTTTCCTGTTTAGAAGGAAATCATTTATTATTTTTGTTGAATAGACTGGACACTTTAGTTCGTGAAGCCTGGAGATAAGAACAGCATGCCAAACACTGTCAAAGGCCTTCTGAATATCGACAAACAACGCTGCTATTTTGTTTCCTTTTTTCAAATATATTGGATGTTTAAAGTGAGTATTGTCAAGGGGTGAACAGTCGATGTCTGTCTTTTGAAGTCAAATTGATATGGTGGTATATGTTTTCCTGTCGCTTTCCTTATTCTCTCCGCAGTATCTTCTCAAAGTTCTTTCCCAATGTAGGTAGTAGTTTGATGGGTCTGTAGTTCTCTTTGTTTGAATGATCTGTCTTTGCCTTGGGGATTGTGATCAAAATACCTTTTTTACATTCTTTAGGAAAGTAAGTGTGAGATATGCAGTAATTATAGATTTTAATTATCTGTTCATGAATTGAAGGTTCTAGTTTTCTCAACATTTTCCTGGGTATGTTGTCACAGCCTTGTGTTGTGTTTTTTCCATGATCTAGTGCTGTGTAATATTCTTCCTCGGATATTGGCTCAATTATATCCTCCAACGCTATGACAGGCAGTTCCATTGCAGACCAGTTCTCTATTTCTTTTCTGTGTTCTTCGTCAAAATCCTTGTTTGTGGTTCCCCTATACAACTCTTCCAAATGTTTTGCAAAAGCATCAGCGATGTCTTTATCCTTGCTCAGAGTTTTTCCATTTATAATAATTGGAACTGAATGCTGATGAGTTGTGTACTTTGATAGTTTTTTAATCGTTCTCCAGTATGTCCTGCCCCTTTGACCTTAGATTTCTTTGCAGGCTTCCAGATATTTATGGGATCTGTATTGAATGATCATGTTATGAATATCTGTTCAATTTATTGAATTTTTGTTTCAAACTTTGTTCCTGGTAATTCTGATAATCATGATACAAATGTTTTTTAATTTTTTTTAGCTTTATGATGTAGGGAGGTAGCGTTTGACTGAAATATTGTTTTCTGAATTCCGGTGTTTCCTCTGTTATTATTCTTGATAGGGTACTGTGGAATGCTGTTATGTATTCAGGTGAGATTTCAACTTGGGTCCCCATCAGTTGGAGCATTCTACTATTTACTCTTTCAATATTACATTTTTCATTGAGTAAAGTGGTCTCTTGAATGCATTCCTCAGGTTCTTCTTTAGTATCTATTCCAAGGTGATTCGATCCCAAGTCTGGAGTTAGGTTCACATTCGAAATATTGTCTCTTATATTTCTCGTACACATTAGCAAATCTGGTGTAGGGTTCTTGTATGCATTGCATTAGAAATGAAATGATGAAATCTGAACTTCTAAGAAAGTTGTTGATTTGAGTTTTCCTCCGGTGGTTGACATTGAAATCTCCTATAATTATGGAATATTTATACTGAGCAGCCTTCACTAAAAATATGTGGAGTTTTTAGTCATCGAAAGGGACTGTAAAGTGCAGGACAATGTTCCATGGGTTGTTAAGATGAGGCGGATTGCTTTTACCAATTTTTACTCTATTAGCTGCCTGAACTAGAACGCCTCCTCTAATGTTCTGGTTCAATACATTTCCAGGTTTGTATAATACTCTCCAATCCTTGTATCGAATGTTTGTGTTTAATTTAGTTTCTACAAACATTGTGCAGTCTATGTTATTATTCTCCAGATAGTTTTGAATCAGTTTTTTTTTGTTGGAATAGTTGTTAATATTGGAATGAAGAAATTTAAACATTAATATCTCCATATATCTGCACCCCCTCCGCTGGTTCCGTGTCTACTTTTTTGTTTTCATTCTCGAGGTCAATCATGAGAATATAAAGTCTGTTACCTACAAAAGTGTGAACAGTGCTAATATTGAAGTTGTCGATCAGTATTTTTAGGTTTGTTGATCTTGTTTATGTATGTTTCTATGATATGATCATGTATAGTAATAGCTCTATGTATTCTGCTTTTTTCAACTTTTCTTACATCCATGTCTGCACTTTTTTTGTTTATGGATCTTATTTTAATATTTGGGATACCTTCTATGGGTTTTGTTGGTCTTTTAGGGCACTTAAGAGCCGACTACATGGAACTAATTATGCTAAGCATTTGTTCCCATCGCGCATGCTCGACTTTGGTAATAGATGAGGCGATATCCATTTTTTTTTCGACTTCCCTGCGGACATTTAAAGCTGGGACTCTTTCGAGATTGAGAGAGATCTTCTATGGGTCACCGTTGGTGTGAGCTGCTTATCTGTGTATATTATGCATTGTGTATTTTCTAAATATGTATATTTTGTAATTTATTGTAAAGTTTATATTGGGGTTTTCCGTTGTTCCTGCTTAATGCAGTGTTAAATAAATTTCTTCCTCACTTATTTCTGCCTCAACATGCGATATCACCGTTGAAAATGACTGGATTCTGAGCTTGTTGGGAACTGCTGTGTTTGTCGAGGTTTCAGAGTAACTCTTGATTTAATTTGTTTTTCTTCATGTGTGATAACGCTTTTGTGAGATTTTCCTTTGTGTTATTTGATTTAATTATAAATTCCTGAGTGGTTTGCATAATAATGTCTTGTCCATTCAGGAACATTTTCATCCATTGGTCGGCGATTTGTATTCTTGTTGTGTTAGGAAAAGTTATTATGTGAAATAAATTCTCGTATTTTTTAAAAGCTTGTTTATGTTTTGTTATTGTTTGTTTTGTGGTAGGGTTATTAATATCAGCTGTTTCTGTTTCCATCCTTGCATTTGACTCATATGTGTATTGCCAATTTGTTGGCAGCTGTGGTTCTTATCTCAGGAGACCGTTTGTTATCAATTTTTTTTGCCGGAGAGCGACAATTTTTTGTTCGTTTCTTCCGTTTGTTTCCCGTAACGATCGTAAAATCGGAATTCTTTTTCCCTAATTCCTCTTGACTGGTATTTGATAAGGAATCCTTTTTTTGAGACATTCTTGGCAGACAGAATGCCTCAAATTCGTCCGCGTTATATGATTTACTGTTTTCAATTTTGTCGCTCGATATTCACGCCTCTTATCACTACACGTCCGCTTCTATCAGATATATATATATATATATATATTCTTTTGAACTTTTGGCTTACAATATTCAGTTAGCAAACAATAAAGCATACAGATCAGATGTTGCACAGCAACAATCAGTAATGTTGAATGTTAATAAGTGCAAGATTATGATTCTGTAGAACTAGTAGCGTACTCGAACATAGTTATAATATAGATGGAATCAGTCTAGACACAGTCGAGGTGGTTAACGATCTTGGCGTGATATTGGATAATAGCTCAACTTTGATGAGCATATATTGTCGGTTACATCAAGAGTATGCCGTATGCTCGGTCTTCTCAAATTCGATATTCAAGAGATTTCTGTGAAGATGTATTGTTCCCTGGTATGGTCAATATTGAAATATGGTTCGATCATATTTATTTATTTAACACTGCATTAAGCAGGAACAACGGAAAACCCCAATATAAACTTTAAAATAAAATACAAAATATACATATTTAGAAAATACACAATGCATAATATACACAGATAAGGAGCTCACACCAACGGTGACCCATAGAAGATCTCTCTCAATCTCGAAAGAGTCCCAGCTTTAAATGTCTGCAGGGAAGTCGAAAAAATGGATATCACCGCATCTATTACCAAAGTCGAGCATGCGCGATGGGAACAAATGCTAAGCATAATTAGTTCTATGTAGTCGGCTCCGAAATAGCTGAACACTCCTGGTTGATCTCGGAGGAATATTAAAATCAATGAGCCCAAGGATACCTGGACAATCAACAAGTACCATTTTTGCTATTCAATAATTTTTTGTGTCACCACATATATACTAATGGTTAGGCTAGATTTTGAACTGTACTAGTGTATAAATTTTTCAATTGGTTCATTTTTATCGTTTAAGGGGGGTTTCCAGTTTATAGTTACAAATACTCTATATTGTGTAGTACATGAATAAATAAATAAAGTTCTGAAATGTACTGCATACATGTTGATGACAAATCTTTTATGATGGAATTCATGTGGAATTATTATTTGGACATAAGCTCTCTTATCGTTCTTGTTACCAACGTTTGGACAGACATCTTTATCGTTTACAAGGCAAAAAATAAGTTTAAAAAAAACTGACAATATTTGAAAATTTTTCGATTTTAAGTATCAACTCTGAAAACTAGATCCAAGTTTGCCCAACATGCTCTAAATGATAATCATCTAATAAAATGGAAACATACAAAAAAAAAGAGACCTACAAGAAAAAAAAATCAAGGAAGAAGCATTTATGATTATCGCTTTCAATCCCATAAGTGCACTTTCAATTGAGCTGCTGGAAGTTCGAAGACCAATTGCTCGAAGTAACTTGAAGAAATCTTCAAAACATGGATAAGTACATATTTGGTCTAGTTTTCAGAGTTCTGTCAATTTGACACTTAATAAAAATGAAAAAAATTTCTAATATTGTCAGCTTTTTAATAGCAAATTTTTTGGCTTGAAAACCAAAGATGTCTTTCAAAACATTGGTAGCAAGAGCAAGTCATGGTGGTTATTATTAATAATTCTACAAATACAAAAATGTCCAGTTTCACCTTATTTTGGTATCAAATTTATGTACATTCAGAAAAGTATTGAGGGCGCAATAGCTCTTCTGAAAAATATTGAAAAGCACATGGTTGTCCAAAGGTTTCTCATCATGCATTTAGAATAATATCCAGTTTTTATTCAGATGTATGAATACTGTTTGAGGTCCGGAGTATTCCCAGAAATATGGAAAAAGGGCACCATAATCACCATTGCCAAACACGGTACAGACCATGATAAAATTATAGACCCATAACACTGCTGCCTGTACTGGGAAAACTTCTTGAAAAAATAATTAAAAGAAGACTGGAAGAGAAAATTAAGAACGCTATCCCAAAGAGCCAATTTGGATTCCGCTCAAAAAAGTCAACAATTCATCCTCTTACTATATTTGTATCAAACACACAAAACGCCCAAAGAACCCAGAAACAAACAGCTGCTGTTAGTTTGGACATCAACAAGGCATTCGACAGCATGTGGCATAAGGGCCTACTTTTTAAGTTACACAAACTCAATACTCCGAACTATTTAATAAAAATGGTGAAAAATTTTCTGGAAGAAAGGAAACTCTGTGTAAAAATCAATGAAACTACATCCACCTCATTCTCACCAGAACAGGGTACACTACAGGGTTCACCCCTTCCCCTTTGCTCTTTAATATTTTCTTCTATAATATACCCGAGAACAATAACAAGGATCAGTATCTCCTGCAATATGCCGATGACACCATTATAATCTCGCACGGAAAAACCGTAGCTAAGTGCATAAAGGCATTACAGCTTTACATGGACAGACTGATAACCTGGTTCTACAAATGGAGGCTACATCCCAACCCTGAAAAATCTGAATTCATAATCTTTAACCACAAGATCAGACCAAGTTCTCCTCTAGTACAGATAGACAGTAGAAATATGACTCTGCCTCCGTCAATAAAGTACCTTGGCATACAAATCGACTGTAAGCTTCAATCAAACCTCTCCAAGAAAAAAACAATTGCGAGTTCAAAACATTTCAAATGTCTCACCTACAAGAACGAAGGAATAAGCATTGAAAATGCCACAAAAATATACAAAACAGTTTGCAGACCAATTCTAGAGTACGGGCACACATTATATGCAAATGCAACAAATTCGGTATTAAAAAATCTAGAGGTAGGGGAGAGAACATCTCTGAGAGCAATAACACGAATGAGACACCCCTCAATAAATTACACAATCCATCCAATGAACTACTCTACAGAAAGACCAAAATACAGCCAATAACAGAAAGACTGAAAATTTTAAATGGCAGATTTTTTAATTGGGTCAAAGAA
The DNA here is from genome assembly GCA_030674115.1 of Micraspis discolor. NCBI lineage: Eukaryota > Metazoa > Arthropoda > Insecta > Coleoptera > Coccinellidae > Micraspis > Micraspis discolor. The sequence goes on from JARTUT010000446.1 coordinate 1,252,349, forward strand.
CTGAAGGATATATATGGCATGTTCCACAGAGATACAGCGAGCAACCCACTCAGAAAATTTCCAGACCAAACTATCATGGACAGTCTCACGTCCATGGCTATTTAGATCAATAAAAAATTAACCCAATTTAATATATAATAGACTAACCCTTTTTTTTTGCTACATCGATGTATCTAAATGTACAAGGCTGAAGGACTTTGGTCGATGGCCTTTGACTGTGGTCAATAAATGACAGTTATTATTTATTTCCCTATTACTCATAAAAAGTTCTTTCAAATTGATTGAAAGCTAAATAATTTCTCCTCACACTTTTTTAAAGGAGTCGCTCAAAGTTTTGCATTATTCGTTCACACCAAGCTCACTTCAATAATGTAAATTTGAATATTAATACCTTGTATTTGAGTAGTTTATCTGAAGCTTATTTTCGTTAATCTCCTTCTGTTTTTCTTCTGTTAAGGTAACACCATCAGGTACATACATAATATAGTTTTGGTTTCTATAACCCCATGTATCCACATTGAATTTTTTCACAGGCAACATAGCTTGTTCTTCTATCGAAGGCAACGCCAACGTTTCCTTCAGTTTTTCTTCACTCTTCACCTCTTCATTATACAGATATGCATATTTTTCCCTGTGTTTCCTTCCCTGTTCTTCCAATATATCTTTAAAACTATCATTATCTTCAGAGTCATGAGAGGATAAATACTGATCCAGACTTAACTTCAGAGAGGTATCAGATTTTTCAGGGACAGGTGTCTGTATGTCTTCAAGACTAGGAGATTGCCGGGTGCTGTGGATATTCGCAGGAGTCTCAAATGTTGCGGGACTGGGAATTCTCAGAGGAGGAGGCTTCTTTCCACTGTATTTTGTATATAGTTCTCTAAGTTTCGATATATCATTTTTTTCCACTGCATCTAAATAATCGATTTGTGCCTTCATCTTCTCAAGAGAGGGAAAGAAATCTCTTTGGATTATATCACCAATTTCCTGGAAGAATAAGACATTTGAATTGATTTGATTTTCATAATTTGGCCATATATATACAGTAAAATACAGGGTGGCCATTTGAAAACGAAACAGACGAGATTACAGACGAAATAAATTTTTTCGATAGAAATCCTCGGACAGGTCGATTTCTGTTTCGAGGGGCACAACTTAAGATGTAGGTTACGGACGCATAGCGCTTCAACCCTTGCTACTACAACCCTCACCCCTAATTTTGAATAGGGAAGATGGGGTGAGTGATACCTCATTTGAAATGTATTTATATACTAATTTCAGCACAGTAATTGTTTTTTTCATTTTATGCATTAGTTCTCGAAATATTCATGTGTTAGTTAATTTTATCTTAATAATTGACATTTCGTGTTCCTGAAACACCAAAATTTCCGTACTTGTATATGAAATTGCAAAACATCTACCACTGGGAAAATTAAGTCATACCGTACGTGTTAATGCTACTAGGGTCAGATGTTCGACTAGCTGTTTTATTCACTGAAATCATTCTCCAACTGTACGGTATCAGAAGGATTTGAAGTATTGATCAAAGAAATAAGACTTTTCAAAGTAAAGTAAATAAGAACTGAGATATTCACCATGAAACCAACCCTGAAAATATCATCTCTTCAGCTTATTTCCTTTGGAAGTAATCGAGCCTATGGGCGGACGGATAGACAGAATCAATTTCGACGACGGATTTTTCATCAATGAGTACAAGCAAAAAGATTGATACCACTTCAACCCAAATATTGAAAAAATTAAGACTTTTGGGCAGATCTATAAGCACAGAGTGAATAAAAGCGCTAAAAACCTGGACTTGTTGATACAGAGAGCAAATAAATATGTTGATTGATTGATTGACTTGATAAGGGCGAAGGAAATCTGCAAATCCACGAAAGTTACACATAAATAATTTTATGTACGAACTCAGCAAGTGAAACAAGCACAGAAGAAGTGAATCGAGTAATGGAACAGAGGAACAGGATCAATAGTTCTCCGAGATACAGAAATGAAAAATAAAACCAACAGTTTCATGAAAATTTATAAGAGCACTGATATTAGGCCAGGAGCTTTTGCGCGCTTGTTCTGAACCAGCCGGCTCAAGATTGACCACGGATTCTTCATAAGAAATCGAATCCCATCGATTGAGACCATTTTTGGTTCGAAATTTGAAAATTAGAAGTATTTAGGCAAAAGGTTGTTCTACTAGTTTGCTGAAACAGAAGAAACTCGTTAAAAAAAACTCTTAAATTTTCTAGTGAATGCGCAATTTTTTGTTGAAATCCAACAAACATTTTATGCATAAACGAAAATTTCCAAAATATCGTTTTAGGAATTTTGAATGATTTTCTAACCTGAGAATTTTCAAGAAATTTGTTTTTATGTTATTGAAATGATTTTCAAGTTACAAATGGATCAGATAAATATTCTAGGACTTAGTGAAGGAACCAAATTCCAGATGCTCATAACTGCTGAACTTAGACTAAATAAGATAGACAAAGCATTCCTTTGTAAAATGTCAATTTGTTTTGGCTCTCTCATTGAAAGTGTTAATTAACCTCATTGAAAGTCTCTTGTGAAACCTCACCCGGCAACACCGAATAAAATCTTTTTCCATTTACTCGGAACACATTATCTTCAGGGTCAAAATGATCTGAACAAATGAAAATTGCTTTCTATGGGCAAATACTTGTTACTGTACTTGTTGTTGTGATAACACCGCTCACGCCGGCTCAGCCATCATTGTGAAAAATTCGATAAGGCATATTGAACTGCCAGAATATAGGAAAGATCTGTTACAGGCCACAACAATAAAGGTAGAACTTGCATCATTCGAAATAACAGTGTCCGCAGTTTACTGCCCCCCACGTCACAACATTAAGAAAGAAAACTTCAACGACTATTTCTCAACACTGGGCCCCAAATTCGTCGGAGAGGAGATTACAACTGCAAAAATACCCTATTTGGTTCACGCCTTACAACAGCGAAAGGAAAAGCATTAGCAAGTCTCATACAAGAAAACGGCTACAACTTTTTATCTACAGGCACTCCCACATATTGGCGGACAGATCCTAATAAGATTCCGGACCTGCTGGATTTCTTCGTAACAAACGGCTTATCTCATTCTAACATGGACATTAAAGCAAGCTATGACCTGTCTTCGGATCATTCTCCCATAATTGCAACAATCAGTGCTTTCATAATTCAAAAAAAATTCCCAGACTGCACAATAGGAGCACCAATTGGGACGAATATCAAGAAAATATCGATGAGACGGTAAGCCTGAACGTAAGCCTGAAAACCCCTGATGAAATAGAAGAAGTGCTATCAACATTCAACAACCTGATTATACATGCAGTGAAACAAGCAACTCCTGTAATCAATGTGACAAATTATACCTACAACATCACTGAAGGAATTGAGGAACTAATTGCACAGAAGAGGAGAGCAAGAGCAAGATGGCAGCAAACGCACTCCCCAGCTGACAAAAACACCCTGAATAAAACAACCAATCGACTTAGAGCGAAAATCAAGGAATTAAAAGAAAACTCATTTCAAGAGTATATCTCAAATCTAAGCAGATTCGATAATTCAATATGGAAACCAATAAAGAACTTCAAAAAACCAAAAACGCATATATCAGCTATATGTAATACATCAGCACCTAACACACCTAACACAGAAGCGACGAAGAAAAAGCCAAGCTATTTGCCGAACACAACGACGCCAGAGATAACGCGATAGAAAGAGAACTCTTAGAGATACCCAAAATCACAGCACCAATTAAACCTTTCACAGGCTGAAGTCAAGGACGAACTCTGTCACCTCAATACAAGAAAAACTGCAGGAATTGACAAAATAACACCGAAAATGCTTAGAGAGTTACCAGATAAGGGAATCACTCTACTTAAGTATATTTACAATGCTATACTGAAACTGCATCAATGGCCACAGCAGTTTAAAATGGCAGAAATTATTTTAATTCCAAAACAAGGGAAAGATCCCAGCAGTGCGACCTGTCACCTCGAAAGACTTGTCCTCCGTAGAATCAACACAGACCCAAATACTGAACAATAGATACCACACCACCAGTTTGGATTTCGAGCAGCTCACTCAACAGTGCAACAAACACACAGAATAAGCCATGTCATAAACGAAGCACTCGAAAAGAAGAAATACTGCACATCAGCGTTCCTTGACGTGAGTCAAGCTTTTGATAAGGTTTGGCACCCCGGCCTATTGTACAAGATTAGAAAATATCTTCCAATAACATATTACAAACTTTTGAGGGCCTATTTAGACACAAGAAAATTCAGGGTAAGAGTGAATGACAAAACATCAAACAATTTTCCCATATCATCTGGGGTACCACAAGGCAGTGTTCTTGGCCCCATTTTGTACTTATTGTACACTGCAGACCTACCAACCAACCCAAACACAGTACTGGGTACATTCGCGGACGATGCAGCCATACTAGCGAGCGATGAAGACCCGGTAGAAGCTTCTCACTTGTTACAGACTCATTTAGATCAGATACAAGAATGGCTGCATAAATAGAGAATAAAGATCAACGAGACCAAATCTGTACAAGTCAATTTCACACTGAGAAAAGGCCAGTGTCCACCAGTAAAAATTAACAACGTCCAGATACCAGAATCCCCTACAGTGAAATACCTCGGATTACACATGGATAAAAAGCTTACCTGGAAGGAGCATGTAGTCAAAAAAGAAAACAAACAGACCTGAAGGCAAAGGAATTACACTGGCTCATTGGTAGGAAGTCAAAACTATAACTGGAAAATAAAATTCTGATCTATAAAACTATAATAAAGCCTATCTGGACCTAATCTGGGAATCGAGCAATTCGAACATGTCTATCATCCAAAGAAGCCAATCTAAAATCCTCAGAACGATAACAAATGCCCCAAGGTACATTACAAATCAAACACTGCATGAAGACCTGAAGATACCCTATGTAAAGAGCGTCATAACAGAAAAAGCCCCATCACACAAAGCTTGAGAGCCACACAAACACTTTGCTACAACCACTGACTCAATTGCAGAACGATCGGCGACTTAAAAGAAAATGGCCAGCAGATTTGAAGGAGACTTGAAGAGGAATTGTCACTGGACAGGACCTCATCATGACATTTAGGAGCGTCCAGCTCTGAAGCCATCAAATGAGCTTATAGAATTTTTTTTTTCTGATTGCTTGTAACAACTATTAAAAAAAAACTCGGAACACATTATTTTCAGGGTCAAAATGATCTGAACAAATGAAAATTGCTTTCTTTGGGCAAATACTTGACCATCCCAACAGCGAAGCCCAAATTCTTCTTCTTTCATCGTCACCTGGGAACCTTAATTCAAGAAAACCTCATTTTATCTTATAATAACCCCATTGAAAACTTATTAAAACTTTCTACGCTACTGAACATGTAAATAACTAAATACTTCGTTTCTTACAATACACTTACCTATGGAACCATAAATTCGGATTAAAATTCCTGTCTTTACTACAACTTTCACACTTACCAACCAATTTTAGTTCGATGAAAAGTAATAAACAATAAAAAATATGAAAAACCTAATACTGACTCTCACAAATTTTCTTCAATTTGCGTATTTATCTTCGATACAGAGGTGGTCACGTGTGTCTCCTAAACATCATGTGACCTTCAAACTGTCAAACAAAGAATGCGGCAGCGTTGTCCAGACTTCCATCTGAATTTCTTTCCATCTGCGGTCTCTGACATAAAATAGCAGAATCAACTTAAGTTTTTCTTTTACTTCTTGCCAATATATCCGAAAAGACAGTTTCAATTCAAAATATAATATTTTATACAATGTTCTGAATGCAAATTGGAGAAAACGTTTTTTATTCACAATTATAGGGGAATAGAGAAACCTACTATTTGCTCAGTTTGGCAACATGAAATTTTTTTATGACCTGTGTGGACTAGCTCAATACGTTACATTCGACCAGCTCTAAGTTTCAGATGCGACACTTTTCAATGTAATAAAGGGGTATATTCTTATATAGCCTAAGCTGCTGAACTATTCAACGGATTCAGTACAATGATGAACTTAACTGTGATATTTAGACAATAATCCTGTTATGAAAACATAGAAACTCTAGCTCATCTCATTTGGAAAATAGAGAATATACAGCCTACCGGCAGCCCAAACAAACCCAAATTTGAAGAAGGATTCCTAATCTTAAACTAGAACAAATGCGCAAAAAGTATCTCTTCGTATGTAAGAAATTGGAGTGAGGAACTCTTAGATGTTATCACACCTGTGTCTGTATACATCTAAGACAACTGTATCCCCTTACATGAAAGAGTGAGTACAGAGGATCTCATGTGCTGGCCATTCGCCCTAGAGAAACTCGAACACTTGCTGAAAAATAACTCAAATACTTCACCTGGCTCAGACAATATCCAATATGTCATGTTACCTAGTATTCCATTGATTGCAAAATGCTTCTCTTCAAATTCAATCAAATAAGGGAAACTGGTGAATTTCCTCAACAATGGAAGGCATATGATGTGGTCCCTATCCTGAAACCTGGTTAGGATCCTGAAAAAGCAGAGAAGACCTTTGAGAAATACTCATGTTCAGAATGGAGTTGCAAATGGAATTAAAATATGTGTTTACTAAGACACGATTTGGTTTCAGAAAAGGGCACTACACAGGACTTCATTGCAGACTTTAATATAGCCAATACTTATGGAGAATATTTCATGGCTATGTTTGCTAATTTAAAAAAAGCTTATGATTACATTTCATTAGAAGATATGAGGAGATAAATGGTAAATATTGACTTAAGGAATAGATTTTCTCAATTTTTTGAGAGTGGGATCAACTAATATATGGGTCACGAATTATCACAACATGGGCTACCATCTGCATTAATGTTCATAATAGTGTTTAATAAATTGAAGAAAATATTTAGATTCCTGAAATAGGCCGATGATATCCTTTTGTATGTGACATCTAGGTATTTGGGGCATTCTTGTAGTTGCGTGATATAAAGTAACAATTCACCCAGACAATACTGCCCATACATGAACGACTATATTGATCAAAAACACTGTAAGCCTTTAGGAACTATCAGGATACAAAGAATACCTACAAGTTATCATAATTATTGTCCAGATGTCCTCTTATGAGGTAACAATCTTTGCAGTATACTGCCCACCAATGTACAACTTGAAAATCCATCATTATAGAAATTTTTGTAATAAATTAGGTCCAAGATTCATGGTCGGAGGAGATTTCAAAATCAAATACATGCAATGGGGTTCCCATCTCACAACCACCAAGGGTAGAGAAAAACCCATATATTTCCGTCAACCAGAATACCAATGCATTGGACAAGTCATCCTAAAAAGATCCCAGATCTCCATGACTTCTCAATATCCTACAAAACGAGTTAATAAATCGAGTTATGACTTATCCTCTGATCACTCTTCTATGATTGTGCCAGTAAGCGCATTTGTAATTGTAAAAAATATGCACCAAGATTGCATAGCACCAGAAATACCAGAACTGGGAACAGTTACATGTGTTTCGAGAGGGCATGCTTCCCAGAGGTTTTGAAAATAGGAACAGTAAAGCCATTACACAAGGGAAGAGACATAACAAATGTCAATAATTACCGACCGGTCACACTTGTATCCAATATTTCTAAGATCCTTGAAAAATTAATTAAAGTACGTATGGGTGCATTTATGGACGAATACAATATAATTTCGAAAAATCAATTCGGATTACGACAAGGGATGTCTACAGAGGATGCAATAAAAAGGGAAACTGAAAAAATATACAAGAACATAGATAATAATATACCAACTCTAGCAATAGTCATAGATTTAGCCAAAGCTTTTGACACCGTGCACCATGAAAAATTGCTAGAAAAACTTTCAGATTAAGGCTTCAGAGGCAAAATGAATAACTTACTCCGTAGCTTCCTTACAGGCAGAAAACAGACCACAAACATGAATGGAAAATTTAGCCGTATGAACACACTTACTTATGGCGTTCCCCAGGGAACAGTGCTTGGGCCTATTCTTTTTTTAATATATTTGAATAGTATATTCGACGAGAAGAGTAAGGGAGAAATTATAGGCTTTGCTGATGATATGTTAGTCATCTATGAGGATACAGCATGGGAGAATCTGAAGGAGAAGGAAATTGATGACTTAAAGATTCTGAAGAAGTGGTTTGAACTAAAGAAACTCACCTTGAATCAGACAAAAACCAAATATTTAACCTTTTCATCCAATAAAGTCGGGCTTCCAGATTTAGGAATGCTCCAAGTGAATAGTCAAATGAAAATCTCCAACACAAATGCCACAAAATATCTGGGAATTCACATAGATCAACATTTGAGATGGGACGTACACATGAATCATCTAATGAAAAGTTGAGAGGTATAGCGTACAGATTCAGAGTCATACGCAAAGAAGTACCGTCTGTAGATAATCTCCAAGTACTCTATGATGCATTAGTTCAGTTTCAACTGTCATATGGGATAATTGGATGGGGGGTAGTATTGGATTGCCATAAAAGAGGAGTGGACACTATACAGAAGTACATCCTAAAAATAATGTACGGAAAAAAATTTACATTTCCTAGTCGAGAGATTTATGAAATATCAAAAGCATTGGATATCAGACAAATTTTCACAAATAAGATAATCATAAACATTCAACAGGAAAAAATACCTCTGCAAATGAAAGAACATCATTTCTCAACACGAACAAAGAAAGACAACTATAGAACACCGAAGGCCCAAAAAAGAATAGGACAGCGAAGCTGCACATATCTGGCCCCAAGACTCTACCCAAATGTACCCAACAGAATAAAAGAAATAAATAATATAAAAAAATTTAAGAGAGAGTTAAAAAACTGGTTGATTACAGAAGACAGATCGTGGGCACATAAAATAATAAACTCTTCATGAAAGAGTTGAGGAGCAAATACTGGATGATAACAAAAATTCCCGAACTTAACAAGACTAAACCCCAAACTGCGACAAAGAGAGACCCGATTGAGACAGGATATCTGATAAGGAGTGAGATAAAACCAGATGTGACAAGGAAGAAAGAAAGGAGGATTGATTTAGTTTAAAAGTCGGCAAATTTCGATGTTGATGACAATTCAGCTGCCGTTAGAATCAAATTTATTTTTCACAACTGTAAACAGTTATATAATAATAGCTCACAGTTTTTTCTCAGAGTTTACTGCATATTACATATTGTATAATATATTATGTTGAATAAACTCATATCTCTAGTACCGCAGAATAATAGCTCTCATTAAAACTGAAAGACCCCAATGCGATTGATGAAGCATTTACAATGATATTGAAACAGGCAGCCATTCAAAGGACTCCAAAAGCAAGACAGGGTAAGAGTTATCAATCGGTGCCCTTAGAAATCAAAGAATTCATGCTGACTTGCATATTCAATAGTATATTACGATTGAAGCACTGGCGGAAATGAAACCAAGGAAAAATCCAAATAAAGTCTCATCATGCCATCCTATGTATGGACATTGGGAGATGTAAGGCAATAGAAATAAAAATAGTAGAAAGAGGTGTTGGTTTTGTAGATAGTTTTTTTTTGTATTTTAATAGGATATCTTCATACACTATCTCTTTCGACTCAATCGGAGACATTAATATAGATTTACTCTATGAAAGTATCGTTCCGTCCCGATATCTTGATCTCCTATGAAAATGGCTTTCAAGCTATGATTACCACAACAACAAGGCCGGAAAGTGCGACATGCTTGGATCATGTCTTCTAGAAATTAAAAGAGAATAACTTGAACTGTAGGTCTTATACTTATGCTCAATGTGACTGACTACTTCGCCAGTATTTTGGGAGTGCCCTTCGAACATCAAAGGAAATTTGGCAGAGGTCAATTTAGGTTTAAGTATTTTATTGATTATAAGCAAATAATAAGATGCATTGGTAATTTTGGTTGAAGTAAATTTTATCAAATAGTTGATATAAAGGAGTCTACAGATTAATTTGTTGATACCATAAAGGGAGAAATTGAAATGGCAACAAAAAAGGTCAAAATAAAAAGTAATAATAAGGGATGAAAGCTTGAACCACTGCGGGGCTCGTAACTTCAATCACAAGGAGGGATGAGGGCCATATTCTTGTACTATCTGAAGGAGATGAGCTAGAGTTTTCATATTTTCAGAATAAGTTAGTTATCTGAATATCTTGGTCAAGGTCATTATTGGGCCAAATCCGTCTAATAGTTTGGCAGTTATGAGCATCTGAAATTTGGTGCCCACAATGACACGTACAATAGCTGTCCGATTGATTTTAATTTAAATATTGTTAAGGGAAAGGAGTCTGTCAAAATTTCTGAAATTTCACAGGCTAGATAAATTTTGAAAAATTCCGAAATTTTTTTCAACAAAAAATTCTGCATTTATGGAGGTTATTGATATATTGCATACCCCAGAATTTCATCTTCGTAGAGTAAAACTACAAGGAGATATATCTGTTTCTTTTAGCACGCTTGTTCTAGTACCACAAACTAGTAGAACAGACTATAAATCCTTAACCATTATTTGTAAATGATTAAGGAACTTTTTTTCACAATTGCTCGCTTCTAAAAATATCTTTTAATTCAAAAATAGTAAACTTCACAACCATTAGAAATTGTTCATCGTTGCAGACTTTTTATGCCATTTGTAAATCTTGGCTCTAAGTGGAAGTGAGGTGTAATACTTTTGGCTATACTCAGACATAGCTAGAGAAATATTACAAAGATGAATCATTTTGGCAGAACAAAATCATCAGAAGATTGAATAGGTCCTCAATTGGATTGCAGAAATAAGATATCTGCTTGAGCAAATAATTGTAATAAGAATACATGTCCTGGAAAACTGGGAGTGCTTATTAAAAACTCAAGATATAGGTTTGTTAATTCTTTCACATTATTTGTATAAGCTGTTCTACAGTTCGGAAATACTAGAACAAGAGCGTGAAACAAACTGACCTCACGGCAGTGCTCTTCTACATTTTTATCATAGACGTTATATACTATGGACTAAGTATCTTAGGGCTTTGGTTAAGATTTCGTCCAGGTAGACACTAGAGAGAGACATCTTGCGTTTCATCGGTACAAACACAGAGAAAAGATAAGGGCAACCTGTTACAATCGTGATTGATGAGATTTGAGATAGATGTAAACAAAAGGAATTGTCGTAAATCAGGGTTGACAGGTTGCCTAAAAGGTTCCATCACTCTCGTATTCAGGACCTCTCTCTCATTACCGGTCCATAATATATAACGTCTATGATTTTTATTTACGAGAATCTGGTAGCCACTCTAAGAATGGTCACCTTAAAATACAGGAATTTGAAATATGGTTACTATATATAATATATAATTCAAAGAACATCAAGAATTCAACTATATGAATAGAAATGATTGTCATGTTAATAAGGAGTTTGTTGCCAACAAATTTTTAATGTTAAACTTACTTTGATGAAAGTATCTTCATCCAGAATTGTTTGTTTACGTTTCCTCTTCACTGGGATAAGAGGTTTCTTGAATTCCAAAATATCCTTAGGAACAGTTTTCATGTTATTCAATGCAGTACTTCCAGCTGAAATCATTTTGTCAGACATGGTATATTTATTATTCCAATACAAAATATCGAAATTTTTCACCGAGATTGCCAAAACTGATTGCGACCGTGACGTAAAAAAATGGAACTACGCAGTAGTAACAGAATGGTCACAGACCAGATATCCACAATCCACAGACCAGTTATCTATAGACGGCTCACGCCAATGTTAACCGAAAGAGACGAATCTTTGCGCCACCTACACCTACGTATCGTACTAAATCGTAAAGCGGGGATTGTGGCGGGAATTTTGAATGTAGTTCCAGGAATGTTTTACTTAATTGGTATTTTGAACAATGAGAATTCTACGAGAGATTTTTGTCTCGACGAGAAAATCTGGGTAGACTTGAAATTATATCGAATGCTTCACACCAATTTCATTGTTTTAGAAGAGGTGTAAAATACTTAAAAAACTGAAAATTATTCACTCTCAGATTTTGAATTCGTGAGACAAAAATACCATGTAAAATTCCCATTATTGAAATTCATAATCTTCATTTAAAGCTTTACATACATCAAAACAATGACGATGATGTTTTTCATTGGATATTAAATGGTGTTTTTACATCATGTGATACAATAAAGCTCTAAATATCGAGAAGAAAACACTAATTTTCAAACTTTTTAAAAATATTATTTATTACTTTTAATCACACATAACCAATAAACATATCACATAGATATATTATAACAATTTCTAGATTTAGATTGATTACCTGAAGAAGAAGAGCTTGATTTATTCAGATCAGCATTATGTCTAGACCTCTCATCAACACAAACTGAAATATGTTTTGTTAAACTGGAGGTTGATGAAAACTCCTGAAGATCTAATGAGCTAGATGGAGATGTACCTAAAAAGTTTGGAATTTTGAATGTTATTTGCCTTTATAAAAATAATATTTTTTGTAATTGCCATTCAAACTTATGACTTTCAACAGTTTTTTCTTGTTGTCACGCAAAAAAATTTTTACATACAAGATTTAGATAGATTACCTGGTGTGTTAACTTTTTTCAGATTAATTATTGCAGCTTCAGAGCTAGATCCTTCTTCTACAAAGCTTGTAATAGGTTCCAATGACCTGGATGTACATGGAATAGCCTGAATATCCAACAAGCCTGATTGAGTTGTACCTAAAAAGTTAGATTTCTAAATGTTTTTTTATACTCTATGGACACCAAATCAGTGTATTTGTCATTTAATTGTGACATAATTTTCACTCATCAGAAATATTCACTATTGGAACAGCATTTCGAATTAACTTCTGCGAATACTTAGAAACATATGTTTTATCGAAGTGGATATGACACAATCTTTTCGTCTTATACACCGTAATTGGATTCATTTCCATGATCTCCTTATCATTGATTGCATTGATCCACATGTTGAAACGATCTAGGTCCTTTCCTGGATTCGGAAAGCAATGCCTAATTTTAGAATCACTGTTGCAGTTGGGCACAGCACATTTATTATAAAAGACCATGGTAAACGAAGGGTAAACTATTATCATATATATATCATGTTATTCAATATCTTTGCTATGTACCAGGCTGCCGTAACCACCTCTTTCCGCCAGTTGCTGTGGCCCTATACTATGTCTCTAGCACTGCAGCTATCCATAGGGTCTGTTCTGCCTCGAGTGACCAACGAAATTTCCGAGGCTGTACCATTCGACTTTATCTTCATAGATGTCCCTTTATCGCAGGGACCAAACGCCTCTTTAGGTGAGATAACCGGCTTGCTAAAGCCGTACTCATAATGTACCCCTTGGGGAGATATAATATCATATTCAAAAAGGGGGTTAAAATCGAATTTGAAAACTAAGCTTTTCTGTTGAAGAAAAAGCGCATTCATCATATTGAATTCGAAGTAAAAGATCAACTTTCAGGAATTTTTCAAACATATTATATATCGTGTAGGAAGATGTAGGAAAGTGCGTCAATTGGATGAATATCCAGAGCATTAGCTCGTGTCATCGGTGGGAAGGTAGCTGTACTCGATCAATAGCCTCTATCTCCAAAAAGCCGGGCTATTTTTGACCCTTTGTGATTTTCGGACATTTTTGTGAATGCTGAGCTCGGGGAGGGACGCGAGAAGCTCCGTAGTCTTTTGCCTTGAAAACTAGCTCCTCGCTGGCGAAATCATCGGCCTCCTTTCAAAACCACTCAAAACGTCCCTTTGAGATTAAATATATAGAAGATAGATAAAAGACAATATTATGTTTATATTCGTTATTATTACGTGGATTGTGGTCACAACTTAACCACTGGTGTTCTAAATTCCCGTTTCTTCGACTTATTTGAAGTTTCATTCTGATCAGTCTGTTGAAAAATCATGCTTAGGTATGAAAGATTTATAATGTTCCGGTATTTCTGTAGAAGATTCATCCTCCTCAGGGCCCTGTAAAGGTTTCAGAATATTCGATTCCGAAAAATCATCACTTTTTGATGTTCTAGTAAAACATTGTGCTATTATTTTGCCCAAATACAGTAAATTTCGAATATCGACCCTAAATGTCTGAATCGATTTGACATCCTATTGACGAATAAAGGGTAAAACTTGTGTATCTCCGTTCGGCTGGCCGTATAGAGATGAACTAGAGCTTTCATATTTTCAGAATTGGTTAATTGTCCAAATATCTCCGTCATGTTCATTATAGGAGCTAAATCCATCTAATGGTCCAGGAGTCATGAACATCTGAACTTTGGTTTCCTCTATAACTCCTAGAAAAGCCATCGTTTAAAGTTGTAACTTGGAAGATATTTGAATTGAGTTGAAGGTCTTGCAAAATTTTGTAGAAATCGGCACGCTAAAAACCTTTATAGAAATTTCTAAAAAGAAATCAAATATGTGCATACATGGAAGTAATTGATATTTTACATATTCACAAATTTCATTTTCTTAGATTCCTCCCACCAGAAGACATTTTTCATTTAAGCAACCAGATAAGTTAACGTTAATCGATTATGTTGACATTTACGTTCCGTGCTAACTCTTGACACTTGGGGCGGCGGTCGAAAACGAAACTACAGGAGATTTCCTGCACGCCTAAAACTTATAGGAAAAGCAAGCACAAAATTATTCGCCGGTAAAAACGATTTTTTCTTAAAATCGGAAAAGATGACAGGCAAAAAGCCAGATAGAAACTTATTTATATTCTGGTTTCTTTCATAGATTGATTGATTTTTCTTGTATAGGAAAATCATTCTTCATTTTAAGTATTCCGATTATTTTACGTATTTTCCGTTCCCTGTATACGCCTTGAGACACGAAGTTGTTGTTTCAGAGTTTTTCGGTGAGACAAAAAAGGCATGAAAACATAAATTTCTCTGCGCTAGAAACCGATAAATATGTTTTTATGCGATAAACCGAAATCGTAGATGATTTAAGGCGACAAGTACCACATCTGTATGTGTCCGTTTCATCTCCCCCCCGGGAGAGTTTAAAAGACCATGTTGCCCCAGGAATTTGATTATTGATTATTATAGCTTATTGTAGATTGTGGATTCATAGTTCTGTACTCAATTATTATTAATTATTATAGATGACTGTAGATTCATGGTTCAGCGTTCATTTGATTCAAAATTCATTATTCAGATTTCAGTTCCTAGTTTTTTTTATTCAGTATTCATAGTAGATTATTCTCAATTCAGTATTCATAATTTAGTATTATCGATTTATTTTATTTTTATAAGTGCACACAGTGTGGTTTTCCCGGCCGTCAGTATCCCGAACGTCGAAAGAGGAAAAAAGTGAGTAAACTATAATCTCATTGCCGAAACCCCTTTATTTCAATTTCATCAAAATCCCCTATTTTTCCGAGTTTGATTTTATTCCTTATACAGGAATTCTGTAGAGGCTTCCTGTCCGCGTGGACAGTTAGCAACCCTCCGTCTGTAATAATTATTCTTAGCTCTTCTCTCGAGCCAGTAAAATTTTTATTCAGGTTACCGTCGATCACAATTTGTTGCGTCCTATTTGCAGGAAAGTAGCGTTCGCAGCCAGATTGATTTTGTTTTAGAATTAATTCATTTTTACGCATTTCACTAGTAATTGTTAATGTCATTAGAAACTGTTATTTACACAAATATAACTGAATTCTTGCGTTCCGTTTAAATTTTTACAGTTTATTACCGAATTAATTTATTTTCATATTTCATACTGTCAGTTTAAATTTGTTATTTTGCTGAAATATAGTTGAGTTCTTTCGTTATTCTTATTCAACATACCGAGGTGATTTTTTTTTGTACCTATATTCCGAATAAATTATATAAAATTTTTGCCTATTTGATTGCTCAAATTATCGCTAACATCTTAGATAAAACCGAACTCTGTCTTCGACTAGAAGCTACCTTGGTAGGTTTGCTATTCTCCCTGATAAGCAAAGAATAGCTGGCGCCCGAAAAATATACAATAGGTAAGAAAAGGGCGTTACAACGTTTTCGATTGATATCGGTCGGACTTTTCAGTTTCAGTTGGGGTAAATTAACCGAAATAGTCCATTTACGGTGAAATAATGTGTTTTGCGTAAAACCTCCTTATCTCACGTCAGTGCTTTTCAAAATTTTCAATCAGTAGGTCTTCAAATACAAAGATTTCAAATGACAAGAGATTACTGAAAGGAAGATAGCAATATCTTCTATATTATTTCAGATTCTTCAAAATAGAATAGAATAGGACCAATTAGAATATATTTATTTTCCAACGACCTAAATAGGGTATGGAAAAAGTCATATATAAACAATCCAGTAACATACATACATATGTTGAATCAGAAGAAATTACTCTTTTAAAAAATTTGGAATTGTTAGATCAAAGCTTCGCCGAAAACAATTCTTCATCTTCATGACTCTCATGTGATCACTTAAATGCCCTACTGAGGTCACGAAAAATTCCAACAGAATACCGACCGCCATCCAGATGTACGGAAACCTTTTCCAAAAAATGAAAAATTGCTCCAAAAAAAGTATACCAACCTGTCCATAAAACAGTATTCGATTATCCTCGAAAAAGGGGAGGTTAATGTCACATGTCTGTAATTTTCGATATCCTCATTATTACCCATCTTACGCTTAATTTCAACATCTCTGGAAAACTGCCCTCTTCGAATGAGAGATTTAACAATTGAGTTGAGGGTTGCATAATGAAATCTAGACTCTTTTAAAGCAAAAATTCACGAATCTCGTCAACACCATACGATTTCTTACTCTTTAGTCTTCTATACATTAGTTTATAATAGCACGAAACACACGTTAAACGCGTACCGAGCACATTCCATTTTTTATATTAGTTTATAAATTTCTTCATTGGAAAAAGGTCTCAAAATCACGCTCCCTTCGAAACTCTGTTCCAGAATTTTTACCCGTGAACCGCGATGGGCTGAAATTTCCTCTACCACTCTTTTGGCGTCTCCACGAAAAACCTATTGAACATATCTGCGACATTCTGAGGATCACTTTCCAACTTCAACGTGGAAGGTGCCCGAATTGTTATACCCGTAATATTACCACTTTTAACATTTCCTCTAAACTGGCAACATTTGACCATGCACACCCGGATCTATTGACCGATTCATTCAGCCTAAATTGAAAGTATCCCCTTTTTGTCTCAGAAACTAGATGGAAATGTTCCTTTTTCACCTTGTTATATAATTTTCCAAAACAGGGAAATATCTTCTTGAACTTGAAAAGATTTCTCAAATTGAAGATGAACTCTCTCACTTCTTGACTTACCCAGTTATTCAGCCGGTTTTCCCATATAACTTTTTCTTTGGAAAACATTCGTCGAAGTAAGAGGAAAAACATCAAAGAAGTAATTAAATTATTCGTTAATGTCAAAATTATCAACAATTTGCCATTGTTCCTGTTGTAAATAATTAAGAAAACGTTCCATATTTTCCACGACTAAGTCTCTTCACATCTCGACATTGCAGGAGTCAACTTTACAAAAATCCATTTTCACAATTTAGGCTCTATGATCTGAAAAAGTCAAATCATATGTATCAACTACACAGTTCACTTTAACTGGGCAAAAATAATCCAATGTGTTGGGTCCTTTGGCTAGACCCGTAGCACAAACTTTTACATTTCAAGATTTAAGTATACTAATATACAAAGTGTCCAGAAAGGGTTTGTAAGTTCAATAAAAAAAAAAAAAATTGTGAGCAACTGAAGAGTATATTGTTTATTATCAATATATGAATTGGAGAATTATTTGGAAATGATTGTGAAATAAAATCTATGAATCTCAAGAAGTTCAAAAATGAGATTAAACATTTGTAAGCGAAGGGTTGTTATTATAGTGTTAATGAGTTTCTTTCTGCTGTATTTAATTAATGAATTATTGTTATTACTATCTTTTTTTCTTGTTGTTTTTTAGCTTTCTTATTCTGACTTGTCCTATATATTATTTATGATATCTGAAAGGATCAATAAAGATTTATTTATTTATGATAATGTGATCCAAATGGTGACCGTTGTGTTGCTGGCACTCTTCCAAACGGGAACGAAGATTGGCTCTAACACGTTGACACGTTGCTGCCATTTCTGACCTGAAGCTTTGCTTCAACTGGGTTACTTATGTACTTTTGAGGTATCCCCATGCAAAATAATCAAGCGGGCTAAGGTCAGGGCTTCTGGGAGGCCAGTTGATGTTACCCCTTCGCGAAATGACCCTATTAGGGAATGATTCGTTAACAACTTCCATTCAATCATTTGAGGTCTGGCAAGTGGCCCAATCTTGCTGCAACCACGTTCTTGAGTTGAAACCTGCATCTCCTGCAACTTTGGGACCAAAATAATTCGCAACCTAGAGCAATAACGTTCACTATTCACATTAATTACTTGGCCTCGTTGATCTTCAAGATAATAAGGACCAATTATGCTTTTAGTTGACAAAGTGGCCCAAACCACGACTTTTGGGCTATGTAGGGGTCGCTCATGCTTTCGTCTCGATAACTCCAATACCCAGTACAGAAATTCTGCTTATTAACATGACCATTCAGGTGAAAATTTGCTTCGTCACTAAACAGTATGTTGTTGAAGTTGTTGAATCGCTGCAGCATTTCGTTCGCAAAATTCAGTCGATTAGCATAGTCCGCATCCTCCAATTCTTGAACCAATTGAATTTTATAGACTTTCAAATGTAAGTTTTTGTTCAAAATCGAATGTAAAGATGATATTTTTATGTTCAACGATTGGCTTCTCTTTCGGATGGCTAAAAACTGATTTTGACGAGCCAACGCCTCAAGTTCTTCATCGCGAACTGAACGAGGACGACCAAAGTTTTGAATTTTATCTGTCGCACCTGTCTACTCGAAGATCCTGATCCCTTTCCTAATGCTGTCGTCACTTGGCGAACTGCATGTACCATATCCCGCACGATAGAGACGTTGAGCAGTCTCTATTGAATCACCATTACGATATTACGTTCGTACGCAAAATGCGTCCCCGAATACTGTTCCATCGTGACTAAAACTCCAGAAAATGGTGGACGCCACGAACCCCTTCCCACTTCTTTTAGACGCCCCGTCCAAATAAGGCTCGAAAACAAATACCCGATACCCGATCTGGACACCTTGTATATATAAATAAATAAATAAATCTTTATTTCTCGTAGCAAAAACCTTACATGTAATCGTACAATCATAAGGAAATGCAAAAGAACGATGTCAAAGAACAAAGTAAAAATTCTACTTATTTCTGCAAGAATATTCATCCAAAGAATAAGGTTCTTATTCTATTAAAAATTTTCTTATGTTTTTTTACATATAGTTTATAAGGCTCAAAAACCTTTAATCGTGGTGGTTAATTATTGAATAATTTTCTACACATGTAATCAGGGTGCTTCTCTGTGAGTGTTTAACGATGTTTTGGATATTGCATATTTATATATCTTGCAGGATATCTATCACTTTCATAGGTTTCGAAACGAGATCTACTCTTGTGAAAAAATTTCAAACAGTCAAGAATATATAGACCACTCAAAGTTAATAAAGAATTCCTCCTGATGACTCCTCTACATGAGTCCCAATATGACATTTTGAAAATTATTCTTACAATTCTCTTCTTTATTAGAAACTAGCTGACCCGACAGACTTCGTCCTGTCAAAAAGATTTGTAGTGTGACAGTTTTTGTGCCTACGTATTTAAAAAAATTCTCCTGAACAGAACCGTCACCGTGGTGATAGGGCGTTGTGAATAAAAAATAATTAAATAAAACATATAATATATAAGGATTTAAAAGTAAGTAATCGCTTTATTGTTAATCATGTGAATCATAATTATTATTATTATCATTGCAGTGCTTTGTGGTATACGATATTTTTTGTTTGATTACCTGGCGCATAGATAAACAAATCTGATGGTTTTCCAACACGGGAACAGGCAACATACAATTGACCATGTGAGAAACATGGGTTTTCTAGATTAATACCACAAACACTTAATGATTGCCCCTGGAACTTGTTTATAGTCATAGCAAAAGCAAGCCGCACTGGAAACTGTAGTCGTTTAAACTCAAATGGCACATCAGTCGGAATCATTGGGATGCGCGGTATGAGAACATCTTCTCCTTTATACTTTCCTTTAAGTATAGTTGCTTCTATCACATTGTTTAGTAATTTTTTTATCGCTAACCGTGTACCGTTGCAAAGACGCGGTTGGTTGATATTTCGCAACATTATAACCACCGACCCAACCTTTAATTGAAGATTGTGAGGTGGCAATCCTGGCAAATCCAGCGAGTTTAAAAATTCCGGTGGATAGTTAACTACATCATCTTGATTAGTAGCCGAATCAACTGATTTATATATCCTCAATTCGCCTGTAATTTGTTCTTGAATTTTGAAATTTAATTCATTTACATCTATGTTTTTTGCAGCCATTATAGTTCGTTCGCTCAACCAATCATGGTTTCTGTAATTTTGAGAAACATCTGGAAATACCTTCTGAATAAGTTCATCTTTTGATCGAGTTAACTGACAAAAACTTTGAGGAAAGTTAATGCAGCCAGTCAACATGTCTATAGGAAATTTGCCATTACCAATGTCAATGAGTTGTTTAGAGAATATGTTTCCAGATTGGTCATTTTGCAACTCGACACGCATATTCTTGCTTAAATGAAGTACTTTGACATGTTTCCACAAATTGAAGGACTTTAGACCTGCATTAAGTTCATCAGCTGGCGTTGATCCTGGAATCACTGGCAATGTTTGACGAAAATCTCCTGCTCATAAAATCATTGCACCACCATATCGGTTATTATTGGTCCGTAGATCTTTTAAGGTTCTTTCTAAAGCCTCCAAAGATTTTTTATGTGCCATCGTGCATTAATCCCAAACAATCAATTTACATTGCTGCAAAACCTTTGCCATTGCAGAGTTCTTCGAAACGTTGCATGTTGGAGTTTCATTACTTTGCATATTTAATGGCAATTTTAGTGCTGAATGGGCTGTTCGACCACTTTTAAGCAGAGTTGCTGCGATTCCCGACGAAGCGAGTGGAAGTGCAATTTTATTTTGTGAGCAAATTGTTGCTAATATTAATGAAATCAAAAAGTTTTTCCTGTACCACCAGGTGCATCTAAGAAGTAAATCCCTACAGTTTCAACATTTGTTACTTTCATAAGAGTTTCAAATACATAATTCTGTTGTTCATTTAACAGTGGAAGATTTGTTTGAATTAATTCTTTCAAAGCGTTGAGATCATACAGTTTTTCTCGATGCAACTCTTGGTTAAAAGCGTCATGCATTGGACGATTGGGCGCGGTCAGGCCTAATTGAATTAATAGTTTGTTTGACATTATCAAGCACATGTCCTCAATTGAAATCAATTCTTCATTGTAAATTTCTTCACTGATTTGTATATTTGGATTTCCTATTCTATTCCGTATTTGATACAAAATATCATCACACATATAATCTTTGTACTTGATCCACAAATCAATTCGGTTTGATGGGAAGCAGGTAGATATGATTATAAAAACAATGTTCGTATTTGATGAGCGTGTGATGATATTACAGCATCATTGAGAGTTTGATCCCAATGAGCGTCATTTTCAAGCAATTGCAAACGTTGACAGGCTTCTGTGTAGGATCCAGTTACAAATCATTTGTATGGGAAAAAGACAAGGGCTATTTTTTGGGTTTTTCCGGCAATAATTCTAATTTTTCGCCGTAAAAACCATCCTTGAACTTCAACGAACATTTTAAAAAAAGATTTGGCCAAATTGGCCCAGGCGTTGTTGAGTTATGCGCTTACCAAAACATTTTGCGATTCATTTTTATATTAGAAATATATCACTAACACCTGAGCTGGCTCCCTAGAAAATAATTCCATATCTTGCAATCGATTCAAAATTTGCAAAGTAGATACACTTGCAACATTCTTTTTCCAAGTAATTAGCCATAACCCTTACTCAGAAACAAATACTACTTAGCTTCTTACTGAGCCAATCCAGATGATGGGACCATCTGAGAAATTCATCTATATACAGCCCCAAAAATTTTGTCGAGTGCTGTAGAACGATGTTCTCATTTTCAATACTCAGTTCTTCAATCCTCTCCTTCCTTAATCTTTCCGTTGAGAATAATATCCCTGTAGTCTTCTTCTTATTAATAACGAGTTTATTCATTTCTAGCCAGTGTTTAATTATTGAATATATGAAAGAGGCATTAGTGGCAACGTGTTGACCTGTCTCTCCACCAATGATTGCGTCTCCTATTTGTTAGATAGGACTGAAACCATTTATAGACAATGCCTGCAATTCCAAACTTCCTCAGTTTACTCAAAATTGTCGATCTGGACAAACAATCATATGCCTTTGTTAAATCTATAAAGAGTGCGAGTGCCAAATTATCTTGTTCTGTCAGTTCAATTATTGTCTTTGTGAATTCATAAATTGCTGTTTGTACAGATCTACCCTGCAGGTAACCATGTTGAGATCCTGAAAATAGCCCACAGCCATCAATAAATTCTATCAGTCTTTTACTCATGCAATGTTCAAAGATCTTGGAGAGAGTTTGCAATACACTGACTGGACGATAATTATCAAATGAATCTTTATCTCCTTTTTGGCGCTCTTGTTCACCCGAACAGAGTGCCTATCATTTTGCCCGAATGTCTGTAATTTTGAAATATCGAGCCGAAAATGGTCTCAATCGATTGGGTTCGACTCCCTGATGAAGAGTTCGGCCGTATCCTCTCTAGCATCTAAAAGAAATGAGCTAGAGTTTTCATATTTTCAGAATAGATTAATTGTCCAAATATCTCGGTCAAGTTCGTTATTGGGCCAAACCCGTCGGATGGTTCAGCAGTTATGAGCATCTGAAATTTTGTTTCCTCAATAACTACTAGAATATCCATCCGATCAATTTGATACTTGAAATATTGTTGGGGAGGCTGCAACAAAACAGCTCGCAAAATTTCGCAGAAATCGTCAAGCTAGAAAAATTTTAAAAATTCCCAAAAAAATTTTTTAATACTTACTATCTGATAAGTTATTTTTCGGATGTCAATAAAAATTCGTGAATATATTGAGGTGATCGATATCTTACTTATCCTCAAATTTCATTTTCGTAGCTCTTTTCCATCTAAAGATATCAATTTTTTCATTTATTCAAGAGAAAAGAGAAATGACATACGTCCCGATGATTTTCTTTGAACGATGGCCTTCACAGATCGATATTGAATTGACAAATGCCAGACTCATTTATCAGTGTCAGTTGGCGTAATATTAATTAAAATTTCTCAAAACAGAAAATCATAGAGATATAATTCAATCTCGATGGCTGAAACAAAATACGTTGTCAAAATTTAGAAAAGCACTGACATAAGTTTTTAGGGAAGGGAATTATAGCTTCGAACAAAACTTGGGGAAAATTATGAATTGTTATTTTTAATTTGAGATATAGGTTTTGCATCACATTGTCCCATAGTACGGGAAAAGACTATTGTTCACGTTATCAGAGTGCTTATAGATTTGTTATAGTTTGAATATTTACTCGCAAGTAGCTCAACAAGAGCGCCAAAGCAATCTGACCTCACGTCAGTGCTTTTTAAATTTTTTATTGTATCATTTGCCAGTCAAATGTCATAATTGTCTATTGAGTAATCATTTCAGCACAGATATGGATTTGGGGGAATCAGAAAATTTGGACAAAATTTAATCGATTTAATTGCTTTCAACTTCGAATAGGTATCTCAAAAGAGATGCAATTTAGGACAAATGATAAGGATTGATTTTATCTGCTAAAATGACAAACTATTCGAGGAAGTATTATATAATATATTAATCGTCAGTGATTTTTTTTAATGCAATTTAACTAATCTGTAGAGTAATAGTGCCAGGGGAAATGGAATAAATCTGTTGATGCCAAAATATGCCTGACTCATCAAAAACCTTCTACAAAAGACCATTTCAATTGATATTGTCGTTTGAGCAATACAGGGTATAATGCAGTTTTTTACGAAATTTCAACAGCCTATATGTTTTGAACGTCTCCAAATTTGGAAAAATGGTCTAGGAAAAAAATGATTCTTCTGAATTCAAGAATCTACAGTTGAAATTAACGCAGTGTTATTTGAGATGAGAATATTTTTGACCCTTACTTGGAGTTGATGTTTCAAAATTAATTAGGATTACTGTGTATTTTCGAGAATTTATCTTGTTTCTATATGAGAGTAGTCAATCTTAATAATTAAAACAAAGCTGACAGTATCACTGGTATCTTCATTGATTATTGTTTAAGAAAAACCCATATTTTAGATTTTCCTCCATTGTCTTGTGAATGATGCTTTCAAGATATAAAGTGATCAAAAAATCTTTATCGGCGGTTAGGCTTACTATTCCATTTCTGAAGTCGAAAACTGACCATCACATTCGAAAAAATTGAACAGACATAAAACCTAAATGAGTTAGGTCGGACTATTAATTTACTTTATTTTAGATATCAATTCCACGTGATCTTAACTAGAGAGGAAGACAAAACAGTAAGTCCTCTTCAAAATTAGCTGCACCTTTGTAGCGACTATATACCATTAGCTGTAAATTACTACTGGAATAGGCGTCTTATCAAGTTGAATAGCAAAATATTTAGCCTGTTTTAATGCAAAAATAATCTGTTCCTTCTTATTTTCTGCCAAATTCAATCTTTCACTATTCTCGCAGACAAGGGCACTGAATTCAGTTTGTTCTCTTCTTTTTGACCACGCATAATCTCTGCCATTGTTAATGCAGCTGGTTCAACCACATCTTCGCCAATCGTGTATTGTTTCTTATTTCGAGCAATCAACCAGGCTACTTCAAAGCTAACCCGTGATGCTGAACGCTGATCAAATTTACCAAACAAGTTGCTATTCAATCTTCATCTTTTTACAAATATTTCTAAATTATCAAATTTTCTTTGTAATGCATTACTTTTAACGGACTTTTAATGTCATGTTACGTAAAATTTTTCAATAAAATAGATCTTTTTGGCGCTCTTGTTCACCTGAACAGAGTGCTTATCAATTTGCCCAAATGTCAGTGACTTTTTGGGCAAAAGTGGTATCAATCGTTTTGTTTGGACCTACTGATGAATAATCCGTGGTCAAAATCGATTCTGTCCGTCCGGCCGTCCGTCCGGCCGTCCGTCCGTCCGTCCGTTCCGTGAACACGATAACTCTCGAATGGATGAAGTTAGAGAGTTGAAACTTTCAGAATAGGTTTGAGGTATAAATATCTCGGTTAAGTTCGTTATTCGGCCAAATCCGTCGGATGGTTCAGTAGTTATGAGCATCTGAAATTTTGTTTCCTCAATAACTACTAGAATATCCAT
Source organism: Micraspis discolor (assembly GCA_030674115.1). Classification (NCBI taxonomy): domain Eukaryota; kingdom Metazoa; phylum Arthropoda; class Insecta; order Coleoptera; family Coccinellidae; genus Micraspis; species Micraspis discolor. Next base: position 1,277,830 of record JARTUT010000446.1, read on the forward strand.
CCGATCAAGTTGATACTTGGAATGTTATTGAGGAGGCTGAAACAAAACGGCCTGCAAAATTTCGCAGAAATCGTCACGCTAGAAAATTTTTAAAAATTCCCAAAAAAAAATTTTCAATAGTCAATATCTCCTAAGACTTCATTTAGATTTAAATAAAAATCCGTATATATATTGAGGTTACCGATATCCTACTCATCTCATCCTCAAATTTTATTGTCGTTGCTTTCCCCTTCTGAAGATATGATCATTTTTTCATTTACTCAAGAGAAAAATAGAAATGTCATGAAGTCCGAGCTTTGTCATTGAAAGATTTGCCATCACAGATCGATATTCGTTTGACAACTTGCGGACCTAGATATCAGTGTCAGTTGGCGTATTATCAATCAAAATTTTCATATAATTCATAGAGGTAGAATTCGATGTCGATGACGTTGTCAAAATTCAGAAAAGCACAGACGTAATATTAATAAAAAAAATTTTTATCATAGAGAAAGAATTTGATGGCATTGTCAGAACTCAGAAAAGCAATGACGTAAGTTTTTAGGAAGAGCATAGAACAAAATTTGGTGAAAATTATGAGTAGTTATTTCCAAATTGAGATAAAGGTTTGTTTATTCAATAGGCTTTCATATTTGCATCACATTGTCTCATAGTAAGGAAAAAGACTATTGTTCATCCGATCAGAGAGCTTATAGATTTGTTAAGGTTTGAATATTTACTCGCAGGTAGCTCAACAAGAGCGCCAAAGCAATCTGAACTCACGTCAGTGCTTTCTAAATTTTTAGCCAAGCGATGTGATTTCAATCATTTTTAGGTGTTTTACGACTGATCGGGGTTTTTTGTCTTATCTACAAATAAAGAAGCATTTGAACCACACGCTATTAGCTATTTTTTATTTATTTAGCCTAAAACGCATACAATTCGGTATTTTTCAAAAGGATACTATTTCTTCGATATCTCAAAATTTATCAACTTTCGTACATATAGTACATTGTGGGGCCTAAATTTGTTGATTGGTGATGCCCTATTTGGTCCTGCCCGAAATAAATCGAATTACTAAGAACTCTGTTTATGAATGTATAACTAGAATATTTCGTTGCAATAGAAAATACTGAAAAGAGTATTTTCAAGGGTAATACCACTAGAGGTGAGAATTTTTTGAGAGCACTCTTGTTTTTTGGGAATTATGCTTTTAAATTTCACGAAACACTTCACTTTGTTGAGTGAAATTTGTATAATTTTCAAAAAACGACAGTGTTCTCAAAATAAAATCTAATCTCGTGTGATATTTGGAAAGATCATTCAACAATATAAATCAAACGAAATAAAAAATAGTTTTTTATTCAAAAATAACCAGATAGAAGCATAACAACAAATTATTCATCTTTATTCTCAAAATAATAATTATTGATAGTACAATTATTATGTACATTACGAGCATTATTTTCGAATGATGAAGTAGATACTGATGTTGTTTCTTGAAGGACATTTTTTTTATTCCTTATGGCTGTGATTATTTTTTTGTGATGTTGTTGGTGCAGGTGGAGATACGGTTTCACTGACGCTGCAGAAGAATGGCCTATTATCTTTATCAGCTGTTCCTCGCCAATCCCCGCTTTGGCTAATTGCCTCGATGCGAGTGGTTGGTTATCTTCGACTTGGTTGTGTTGATGCCAATGAGTTCTGCCGAGTCTTTTGTTTATAGATATATGTTTATATGTTTTATGTTTATACTGGCTTACCTAGGTATACATATCCATTTAGCTATCGTATTGGGATCGATTGGGGAGTTTTTGAACCATGAACTATATTTCCAATTCTTATGTGGAGTAAGAAATAGTCTTTCAGTGGTTATGTTTGCAGTTCTTTTGGATACAAGTAGCTTATATAACCTCACCGGGCAAATATCTTCTTCAATATTGGGAGTCAGCCATTTCGTTTCCGCACATTTTTGGGCTCCACCTTGTCTTGTTTTAGAAAATATCGGATTGTAGGCAATTCGGCCCGTGGGATTACCATCGTTTTCAATTTCGAATTGGAAATGCGAAATTAGGCATGATGAACCCTCTCCTCCGCGTCAAGCAAGCTCCAATGCAGCAATAAAATGAAATTTTCTGTTCAAACCGTCTGGATTATCTTCTTTACATAAGTTGACCATCTTTTTGTGTTGCTACAAAGACAGCGCCTTGGCACTAACTTTTCTTTTCTCAGGGTCCACTTGCAAAATACGCCTCTTGGCATTTCGTGCATCCCGCGCCGTTTTAAAAGCCACGTCTGTGAATGGATCGAACCTAAAGCCCCATTCGGAATAGAATTTTTCCTGCAGCTGTTTGGCAGCACAGAATTCTTCAAATTGTTTCCAAATGTAGGATCTTGACATCGCTGTATTAAGCGGCACACTTTTCTTCACACTTTCCTCAATTGAAGTAATATTACAATTCCCAAAACGTTTCATTTTTATCTACTTTATGGTAAAATACGAAAATAAACTGACAGAACTGCTAAATGAGCTGTTGAAGTTATCGCTAACAACTGCTTGTTTATCGTAACCATGACGACCGCTACTTCCACCAACGGCCAAAGCTATCCGGACGTATTAATATTCCTATCCAAATTAGGCACTTGATAAAAACAAATTTCTAAAAGTTAAAACACTGTGAGGTTGAGTGTTTTCAGATACAGTTTTCAAAAATTGAGCGATTTCATTGGACGATGTAGTATAGTGTTGAATGATCATCAATATTACAAGAATTTTTTCATGTAGGTTTCAGAAGAATTAATGAATTCATCTCCTAACTCTGGAAGCAAATCAAATATGTCAGGAAATGACTTCCGTACCTACTCATATTAAAATTTCCAATTTTTCAATTACTTTACTTTAGAGAGTTACAAGATTGTTTCCAGAGATTGTAAGATGATTTCTGCCAAAAGTGTCTGACATTCAGAGAGTTATCCAGATCAGTAGTATGAAGAAGCTTCTCTTTAGAAAATACCTGCTGCTCCTAACCTACAAGTAACGCCTTCAGCGAAAGTATTGATTTTCCAAATCATATGTTTCAACGTCCATGCCAGACTAACGGAAGGATTTTCCGATGTCGCTGCGCCAGTCTCACAGCGGTCTTGCTAGAAAACCCTCGATTTTCCTTCACCATGCCGGGAAAGTGAAAACGATAATGGAAATAAAGGGCAATCACGTCCTTTAAACCAATGTTGTACGTTCGGCATGATGCAATTTTTTGTGATATTCAATGTGATGTTAGCAATTAGAGTAAATTAGATGAGTAGTCATAGATATGTTAGTACTAAAAAGGTGAGTTTGAACAGCAGAGTAGGTTGTGGAAATTCATGGTTGTAGGTTAGAATGTTGGATGTAAAATATATAAATAAACAAATAGATAGAATGCTTTCAGAGCGTATTAACGAGCTCATAAACTTAGTACGTCAGAATCTCAAATGAATTTCTCAGCAAATCTGATACTCGGGATACTTCGATGAATTTAATGAAAATTGTCAAAAAAATGGAAAATTTCTATCTTCTACATCAATCATATCCTTCCGTGCCTATTAATGGGAACATATGGTTTGCAATTTTTCAAAAATATCTTCACTGTGCTGAATTGTATAAAATTTCTGCTGATAAGTGCAGTTTTGAGAAATTAATAAACCATACAATACTTAAGATGAGGCAAATTTATTCCCTTCGAAATGAATTGTCCATTGCTGTTTTAAATAGAATGATTTTTGTGTCAGCAAGTAAATTTGTCTCACAAATACAATGGGCAACACCGAATAAAAATAATTGAAACCTTTTCATGGTTACCGTGTTATTCTAAAGAGTTAATTTGCTCAACACTGTTATTATTCTTCGTGCATTGAAAATTTTCCATGTACTCCAATTCATATATTCATATCTTCACACAAAAATATTTCTTGAAGGACGAGGTCGAAAATTTTTCTCTGTTGGCATCAAAGACTCTGAGGCATATTAGATCAATATCAATTTTCGTTAGAAGGGCATTGAAGCAGCTGAGGTTTATGCGCTCTTGTTTAGTACAACAGTGTGCTATCTTTTTACCCAATGGTATATACTTTTCGAATATAGAGCCGAAAATGATCTCAATCGATTGGGTTAGACTTCCTGAAAAATCAAGGGTTAAACTTTTGTATGGTCGTACGGCTGTATACTCACTATCTTCCGGATGAGATGAGTTTTCGTACTTTCAAAATAGGTTAACTGTCTAATTATCTTGGTTAAGTGCGTTATTGAGCCAAATCCGTCGAATTGTTCAGGAGTTCGGAGCATCTGAAATTTTATTTCTTCAGTAACTCCTAGAATATTCATTGGATCAATTTGTACTTTCAAAGACATTTGAAAGGGTTTTGAATAAATTGGTTTTTGAATTTCCGTAGAAACCAACATGCTATAAAAATGAGAATAAAATAACCCCAATGAAAATTTTCAATACATTATACCTCATAAGATATCCGTTGTATTCAATCAAAAAATTGTGCATGTATGGGCGTCATTGATATCTTATATATTCTCAAGATTCATTGTCGTTACTTTTTTCATCAGAAGATATAATTTTTTTCATTTACTTTAGGGCATGCAATAATAGAAGTTAACCCGTAAGCAGAGACCTCATCCAAACTTCAATTATTATGTTTTTGACTTACTATGATTGATACAGATTTGAAAGTCTCTGTACCTGCCAATATGTTAGTATAAATACATCTGCGAATGAAGCAAGTAGTTGCAAGAGTCGGAAAGAATACACGTTTGTGTTTACGTAAGTTATTCTTGATACAATTCGAATCATCATCATCAATTTCGTCCAATACCTTTGATCGTTTCGTACTTTTGGAAAAAAATGAGGAAAAACCTGATATATCGGAAAAGGATAATCTATATTCCTTAATTCTAATAGACGTATCTTTCAATATTAGATTAGGTCGATGAGCATAACAGTGAACAAATAAAGCTTGAGGAGCAATGTCTCTGACTTCAGACTGTAGCCCGTTTAAATGCCCTGACATGACTGCTGCCCCATCGTACGTTTGTCCCACCAATTTATGTTTTGAATCGAAGGGCTGAAATTTCGATGATAATAATTTGAACAAATCATCTGCTGTGCGACCTTCGCTGGCGTTATGAAAACCAAGAAAGAATTTTTCAACTTTTCCTCTAAAAGAATAATCTCACTACAATGGACAATTTTGAAGAACAGGAAATGTCAGTAGATTCGTCAACTTGCCATGAGATACATACACAATTCGTTATTAGTTTTTCTAATAACTATTTGATTGAATCAATCAATTCGTTCTGGATAGTTTCAAACAGACCTGTAATAACTGAAGATTCTTTCAAAAAATTCCTCAAAGTTTCATCATAACGCGATATAAATTTTACTAGTTCAAGAACTGGTAGGATTCAATAGTGGAGCTGAGGACATATGGGTGCGAATCGGGATTAATAATATAAAAATTTTTATCTGTTGTGTTTATCTGCCTCCAGGGGATGATTACGTTTCTGCTTCAATGTCTTTTATAAGCAAATTTGAGGCAAATATACAAATTATTGGGGATAACACTATTTTGGTGTGTGGGGATTTTAATTGTGCAACTGTTGAATGGGTGAGTAGAAATGATGTTAATATTTTAGAACCAATAAATATTGAAAACAAATATTCGAATCTGATAGATTTGTTCAGTTTCACCGAATTAATTCAGTTCAACAACATACAAAATGAGAGAATTAGAATATTAGACCTTATACTCTGTAATAACGATAAAATTGATTTTTTGAGGCGGAACGAACATCCATTTGTGGAAGAGGACAGTTATCATCCTTCGGTAGAATTTTTATATAGTGTTGATACACAGCTATTTCTGAGAAAACGTGCCGAATTAGGTTTAATTTTGGAAAGGCTAATTATGATATTGTGAATGAGAGACTTTCTTTGGTTGATTGGGATTTGTTGTTGAACGATGATGATGTTAACATGCGAGTTAATAAATTTAACGCGGTCATAAATGATTTGATTCATGAGAATATTCCGAAGTGTAGAATCAATACAAGGTTTCCTCGTTATTTCTCAAGAAATACGATCCGGGTTATTAAGAAAAAAAATAAATTTCATAGAAAATGGAAAAAATATCACAATTATTATGACTTTATACGGTTTAAAGAGCTCAGGTCAAGATCGAAGAAACTTGTTCTTTCGGATTTTAGAGATCATTTGGAAGAAGCTGAGCAAAATTTGATGGAGAATCCCGGTGATCTATTTAAGTTCGTTGCGCAGAAGAAAAAAACTAGTCGCTTCCCCAATGTATTTAGATGAATATCAAAAGGGTGTCAATTGTAGGCAAGTGGCTGATTTATTTGCAAAGTTTTTTGCGACTGTTTACGAGCCGGCAATGCTTGCGGTGATTTGGACTCGTGTCTAGACACACACATTGCAGTTTGCCTCCGTTTGTATCCGCATGCGCAGTGAGTTGCAATGAACCGTTGACTGGCGGTTTAGCGGGATATCATTTTATATTCCGCAGCTATCCGTACCTCGCACCATTTCGTTTAACATGGAAACATTCTGCAAAACCTGCGAAAAAAAATTCTTTTCCAAGAGGACCTTCAGAACCCACTTGAAAAAAATCCATCCTGGTGAATATTAAATTTAAAAATATTTGTTTTTTGAGATACGGGGCTTTAAATTTCTAACCTGATACATCAATTTGAAAATGAGAATATGATTTTTGATTCAGTTAGCGCCGGTCCATAAATATTGGGATTTCGCATGTCGAAAACTGAATATTACCTTATGAAGATATTTTACTGACCAAATCTTGAACCTTGGGCTATAATATAACGTATTCAATGTTAATTCAAATTCATAGGATCATATTAGTTTTTTGGGAAGAGTTGCGCAAAAATAAATTATACCAGGTCAGAATTTGTCTACACTTTTGGGCTTGACCCTTCTCTTTTTCAAATTGTTAACATTCAGAATTGTAATCAACTCATATTTTATTTCAAATCAGTTTCCAAAGCGAACTAATCCGCCAAAAGCAAGTTGCAATGCTTGTGGTGATTTTTTTGTGAAATATTGTAATTTAATAAGACATGTAAAAAGGTTTCATGCAGGTATTAATTATTATATATATTATTTTATATAAGTGAATTCATTTTTAACACGTTTATAATAGCGAAATAGTTTAGTGCGGAGATTTAAATACAGTTGAGATGGAATTATTCGTGGGTGATTCCGCAGAAATGCAGATCTGCAGAAAAAATTGAGATTAGTAGGTACTTGCTGACACGTGTTTCTACTTATTGGCTTCTTCGGGGCAAGGCAACCTTGAAAATGTGAAAGGAATTAGAACTATGGAGGAGCTTTTAGCTCTGAAAAATATGGTACCTCCGATTAGACCGACATTACACTCTATACAGGCATAACAATGCCGGAATATTCAAACAGTAGCCACAGGCTCGAATAATATTCATATTCACCATAATAAGAATATTCCGGTTCAAAGGAACCTGTATAGAACGCATAAAACGAAAATAAAACGAAGTTGTGGTTTATCAAACCCAACTAATGATGAAGTAAATAAAATTTCAGTGAATTGACTACGAACAGAATGGTTAATTAATAATAATTTTTATTCGTTATATATTTTTCAATATATATTTTCATGGATATTAAAGTGCTTTTTTTGTACCTCCTTATAACCATTCTTTCGAACCCGTTTCGAAGGAAAATGGTTGAGTATCAAAGCAGCCAAACCATCAAGATTAAATCAGTTCACGATTGTCAAATTACCTCCTCGGAATTGTGAAGTTCATTGCAAATACTTTATTTTACCATTAAATACCTACATATATATTGTACCTTTAGGCTGTTAGTGGTAAATATGTGACCATATTATGGCCTTTTTATTGAAGCTCAGAGCTCAGAGACCAACATCTGGACATGAAAACCAATTTCCTTTTAGCTTAACAGTATTGATTTTACAGGAAGACAGAGTTTAAAAAAAAGTCAATTTTTCAATGGCCTATGTTTACCGAACCGAAAATAAGACAATGTTATTGAAATGTATCTATAGAACTTTCCAAATGAAACAAATATCAGGTACCTATACATAATAGGGCCATTTAAAAATGTCAAAATGATATTGCCACAACAATTTTAAGAAATACCCTGTACCTACACTCTTTTGTGGAAAAGGTGTTCTTTCAAGAAACTTTTACGATTTCACTGTATGATGCAATAGTACAACCGTATTCATTTTTATTATACCTTCCAGGTAAAGCATAGAGACTCTTTCAACTATTATTAACTTTGGGGAGTTTCAAAATATCATCTATTGGACTATTTCCATGAGTAAGAGAGTAAGTAGTTCAATTCGTTTCACTTCTCATAATGATATAGGTATTACGGGAATTCAAATTTGCCTGGTAACTCTCTGCGCATGCGGATACAAACGGAGGCAAACTTTAATGTGTGTGTCTAGACACGAGTGTGATTTGGATGACCAGATACAGGCTCTCCATAATGTTGTGTACTTGTCGGACATTTTCTTGAGTGATGGGGAAATTAGAGAGGCGTTATGTACTATCAATATATCGAAAGGATCGGATGGTATTCCACCTTTATTCTTGAAGAATTGTGCGGAAAACTTGATCAAACCATTAGGTGTAATATTTAATTACTCTCTCAAAATGGCAGTTTCTCCGCAGGAATGGAAGTTGTCATCTGTAACACCTATATTTAAGAGCGGACAGAGCAATTTGATTAGAAATTATCGACCTATTACCATTATGTCCTCTATTTCAAAGTTACTCGAGTCTCTTGTTTACAAGTATATTGCCAACCATATAAAACATTCTATAGTCGAAGAACAGCACGGATTCATTAGGCGGAGAAGTTTGGAAACGAATTTGTTACAGTTTTCTGAGTATCTCTGTGGGAGTTTGGATTGTGGAGATCAGTTTGATGTGATATACACAGATTTCGAAAAAGCTTTTGACAAGGTGAGCCACTTGTTATTGAGTAGGAGACTGGCGGAGGTGGGAGTGACTGGAAACCTACCCAGGTGGCTATCTTCGTATATAATGAATCGATCTCAATATGTTGTGATTAACGGAGAGTGCTCCGATGCCTTTTGCTGTACTTCTGGTGTTCCGCAGGGTTCACATCTGGGACCATTACTTTTCACCATATATATCAACGGCTTGAAGGGATGTTTCAGGCATTGTGAGTTCCTGCTGTACGCTGATTTAAATTTTTCAGGAGGGTATCTGGTGTCGATGGTTGTATTATGATTCAGGATGATTTGAATAGGGTTTTACGTTACTTTGGAGAGCAGCACCTGTTTTTGAATTTTTCAAAGTGTCATAAAATAACATTTACTCGAAATCGAGAACCCATTGAGTTCAATTGCGGTATTAATGGCGAGAATCTTCACGAGCAGAATTTTACTAAAAATCCGTCGAATTGTCAGGAGTTCTGAGCATCTGAAATTTGATTTCTTCAGTAACTCCTAGAATATTCATCGGATCAATTTCTGTTTCAAAGACATTTGAATGGGTTTTGAATAAATTCTCTGGTCATATACTCCAGATCTTCGAGGTCTTGTGCTATGACTACCTGATGGTCAGCGAAGCTTAGAGTGTGAGCGGGATACCCATATTGTAGCATTTCCGCTTCCATTGTATCAGACTTTTTTGCGCTCTTGTTCACCTGAACAATTTGCCCAAATGTCTGTGACTTTCGAATTTTTGGGCAAAAGTGGTATCAATCGTTTTGTTTGGACCTACTGATGAATAATCCGTGGTCAAAATCGATTCTGTCCGTCCGTCCGTTCCGTGAACACGATAACTCTCGAACGGATGAAGTTAGAGAGTTGAAACTTTCAGAATAGGTTTGAGGTATAAATATCTCGGCTAAGTTCGTTATTGGGCCAAATCCGTCGGATGGTTCAGTAGTTATGAGCATCTGAAATTTTGTTTCCTCAATAACTACTAGAATATCCATCCGATCGAGTTGTTACTTGGAATGTTATTGAGGGAGGCTGAACGAAACGGCTTGCAAAATTTCGCAGAAATCGTCATGCTAGAAAATTTTTAAAAAATTCACAAAAAAAAAATTTCAATTCTCAATATCTCCTAGGACTTCATTTAGATTTAAATAAAAATCCGTATATATATTGAGGTTACCGATATCCTACTCATCTCATCCTCAAATTTCATTGTCGTAGCTTTCCCCTTCTCAAGATATGATAATTTTTTCATTTACTCAAGAGAAAAATAGAGATGTCATGAAGTCCGAGCTTTGTCATTGAAAGATTCGCCATCACAGATCGATATTCGTTTGACAACTTGCGGACCTAGTTATCAGTGTCAGTTGGCGTAATATCAATCAAAATTTTCATAGAATTCATAGAGGTAGAATTCGATGTCGATGACGTTGTCAAAATTCAGAAAAGCACAGACGTAATATTAATCAAAAAATTTTTATCATAGAGAAAGAATTTGATGGCGTCAAAACTCAGAAAAGCAATGACGTAAGTTTTTAGGAGAAGCATAGAACAAAATTTGGTGAAAATTATGAGTAGTTATTTTCAAATTGAGATAAGGGTTTGTTTATTCATTAGGCTTTCATATTTGCATCTCATTGTCCCATAGTACGGAAAAGAATTGTTCACCTGATCAGAGAGCTTATAGATTTGTTAAGGTTTGAATATTTACTAGCAAGTAGCTCAACAAGAGCGCCAAAGCAATCTGACCTCACGTCAGTGTTTTCTAAATTTTTCTTCTAAGATTTTGAAGCGTAGGAGACAAAAAGTATCCTTGTTTCACTCCTTCATTTGTAGTGAAATAATATGTAAAAATTCAGAAAGCACTACGTGAGGTCAGATTGCTTTGGCGCTCTTGTTGAGCTACTTATGAGTAAATATTCAAACCATAACAAATCTATAAGCACTCTGATCAAGTGAACAATAGTCTTTTCCCGTACTATAGAACAATGTGATGCAAATATGAACACCTAATGAATAAACAAACCTATATCTCAAATTAAAAAAAACTACTATATACTACAATTTCCTTTTCCTAAAAACTTATGTCAGTGCTTTTCTGAATTTTGACAACCTATATTATTTCAGCCACCGAGATTGAATTCTATCTCTATGATTTCCCGTTATGAAGAATTTTGATTAATATTACGCCAATTGACACTGATTAATGAGCCCGACATTTGTCAATCGAATATCGATCTGTGATGGCCATCGTTCAAAGAAAATCATCGGGACGTGTCATTTCTCTTTTTTCTTGAGTAAATTAAAAAAATGATCATATCTTTAGATGGGAAAGAGATACGACAATGAAATTTGAGGATAAGTAAGATATCGATCATCTCAATATATTCACGAATTTTTATTGAAATCCGAAAAATATCTTATGAGATAGTGAGAATTAAAAAAATTTTTTTTGGGAATTTTTTAAGAATTTCCTAGCGTGACGATTTCTGCGAAATTTTGCGAGCTGTTTTGTTGTAGCCTCCCTCAACAATATTTTAAGTATCAATTTGATCGGATGAATATTCGAGTAGTTATTGAGGAAACAAAATTTCAGATGTTCATAACTACTGAACCATCCGACAGATTTGGCCCAATAACGAACTTGACCGAGATATTTGGACAATTAACCTATTCTGAAAATATGAAAACTCTAGCTGATTCCTTTTGAATGCTAGAGAGGATACGGCCGGCCGGTCGGCCGGACAGACTCAACTTTCGCCACGAATTCTTCATCAGGGAGTCGAACCCAATCGATTGAGACCATTTTCGGCTCGATATTCAAAAATTACAGACATTCGGGCAAAATGATAGGCACTCTGTTCGGGCGAACAAGAGCGCCAAAAAATATAATAATACGAAAACTCTATCTCATCTCCTTCGGACGATAGAGAGTATACGGCCGGACATACTCAAGTTGGACGCTGTAATGTGAAATTATATCAACCGTAGCTACTTACAGTGTTCGGCATTTAAACTTGCTCAATAGAACAGAACATGACATGTATATAATTTTTTTGAATTTTTTTTTATAAGAAGATGAACTACATCGAAATACGCGTAGGATCACCCAGTACATCTCTATAAATTTTAAACGTTATCTTGAACCCATGACTCCCTGCTTATTAGCAGACTGCGATCTCATATATTCTTCACCCATTCAACAAAGATTCAAAGTAGAAGGTATTCTAATAGCCTGGTCAATTAACTGTGTCAGAAGGATTTAAAGATGGAAGATATGATACCTTTATGAAAAAAAAAGACATTGAAAAACAAAACTATTTTCAATTGTTGATTGCATTATTCTATGTATATGAATGGGAATTGATTGAATGGGGGATTGAGTGTCTAAATGATGAAGTATTTTGCTTTAGCAAACTCATCTTCAGGTACACCGACAAAGAGAAACCATTGGCGTGTTTTAAATCACGCAATGTTTATTCATGACGAGGCTACTTGATATGCGAGAGGGTCTCGTCATTTTACTATACACTTTAAGATAAAGTCATATGCTATAATATTTCGATAGATTGAATGGGGAATTTTATTTAATCTCCTTGTTGAAGGTGCCTCTCAAATTTGCTTTAGTTTTGAATTGGAAAACTGTTTTGCGTTTATTGATCACTGCATTAGGTATGTGACATTTACCCAAATATCTGTATTTCTATAATATTGAAATTAAGGTAAATTAAAAGTATGTCTGGCTAATCCCTTGTTCGTCCGAAACTATTATAAGTTAGAAGAAATTCACAGGACAAATTGCCAATGCTTCTACGTGGTGATTCATGAGGATGGCGTATTAGTCGTTCATGGAAATCTAATAACATTTTAGGACTGAGAGTTTACATGTTAGAGTTTCAGATGGTGATCTTTCACCCTAAAATATTTTCAGACCCCAACAGCGTTCGGTTATTGATAAGAAATTTTTGATCATGGAAATGCTGTATAGGGATGAAACGATACAAGTATTTTCGAGTACATACTCGATAGTTTCCTTTCGCTCCCAAGTACTTTTGTTTTCGATGCCTTGAAGCATCGCATAGGTATCAGTCAAAAGTATTCATATAGATTTATTCATTTGAACACGCTGATTTATATGCAAAACCCTTATTTACACTATAAATAATTTTTTTTGGATAATATTCCATTTATTTTTGATATATATCTATATATTTCTCATAGAATATACATGGTACAGAGGTTTTTTTATGTTCCTATCTACCGGAATCCTCGCTCCGGATTTTCGATTCATTTAATTCATTCTACATTTATTCTGAGTAGGTAAATAGCGTTCATAGTAGAGGTTTTTGTCTTTCATTATCGTCTGGTTGAAGTAAAGTTTACTAAAGGAACATTTTGCCGTCAAAATCAAATATGGCAAATATTTCAATAAGAATGCTAGATGTAAGTATTGCTTTGAAACCGTTCGTTATTGCGGTAAAATTTCCATTTTGGCGCTCTTGTTCACCCGAACAGAGTGCCTATCATTTTGCCCGAATGTCTGTAATTTTGGAATATCGAGCCGAAAATGGTCTCAATCGATTGGGTTCGACTCCCTGATGAAGAATTCGTGGCGAAAGTTGAGTTTATCCGGCCGTCCGGCCGGCCGTATCCTCTCTAGCATCCAAAAGGAATCAGCTAGAGTTTTTATATTTTCAGAATAGGTTAATTGTCCAAATATCTCGGTCAAGTTCGTTATTGGGCCAAATCCGTCGAATGGTTCAGTAGTTATGAGCATCTGAAATTTTGTTTCCTCAATAACTACTAGAATATCCATCTGATCGAGTTGATACTTGGAATGTTATTGAGGGAGGCTGAAACGAAACGGCTCGCAAAATTTCGCAGAAATCGTCACGCTAGAAAATTTTTAAAAAGTTCTCAAAAAAAAAATTTTCAATACTCAATATCTCCTAAGACTTCATTTATATTTAAATAAAAATCCGTATTATTATTGAGGTTACCGATATCTTACTCATCCTCAAATTTCATTGTCATAGCTTTCCCCCTTCTGAAGATATGATCATTTTTTTCATTTACTCAAGAGCAAAATAGAAATGTCATGAAGTCCGAACTTTGTTATTGAAAGATTTGCCATCACAGAGCGATATTCGTTTGACAACTTGCGGACCTAGATATCAGTGTCAGTTGGCGAAATATCAATCAAAATTTTCATAGAATTCATAGAGGTAGAATTCGATGTCGATGACGTTGTCAAAATTCAGAAAAGCACAGACGTAATATTAATCAAAAAATTTTTTATCATAGAGAAAGAATTTGATGGCGTTGTCAAAACTCAGAAAAGCAATGACGTAAGTTTATAGGAGAAGCATAGAACAAAATTTGGTTAAAATTATAAGTAGTTATTTTCAAATTGAGATAAAGGTTTGTTTATTCATTAGGCTTTCATATTTCCATCACATTGTCCCATAGTACGGAAAAAGACTATTGTTCACCCGATCAGAGAGCTTACAGATTTGTTAAGGTTTGAATATTTACTCGCAAGTAGCTCAATAAGAGCGCCAAAGCAATCTGACCTCACGTCAGTGCTTTCTAAATTTTTAATAAGCATTTGAAAATCCACCTTGATTACACTATACTAATTTTCTAACTCAAATTTTTCAATTTCATTTGGAAAAATCGATTGATACTTTTTTTGGCGCTCTTGTTCACCTGAGCAGAGTGCTTATCAATTTGCCCAAATGTCTGTGACTTTCGAATTTTTGGGCAAAAGTGGTATCAATCGTTTTGTTTGGACCTACTGATGAATAATCCGTGGTCAAAATCGATTCTGTCCGTCCGTCTGTCCGGCCGTCCGTCCGTCCGTCCGTTCCGTGAACACGATAACTCTCGAACGGATGAAGTTAGAGAGTTGAAACTTTCAGAATAGGTTTGAGGTATAAATATCTCGGCTAAGTTCGTTATTCGGTCAAATCGGCCGAATAGGTTCGGAGTAACAAACAAAAAATTTTTTTTCAAATGACACTGTTCAAATAAAAATTTTTTTATGGTGCAGTTTTATCAGACGTATACAAAAATACCACTCTCGACTTCGGCAAGCTATTAGTTCTGGAAATATGATTTTTCAAAATTTAAATAATTGTCAGCGACATTGAAGGATCTCTATATCTCCATGAAAGTAACTACGTTCGGTTGAGTAACGGTGAGAAACGTCAGAATTATTTTCCAAATAGGAAAGTACAGGTTCAATTCCGTACGGAGTTTGAACTCAAGAAGTTTATATCAACATTGATTATTATTTGACTTAATCTTAGAGATTTCAACTTTTGTATTTTTATTCAAATAGGTGTTAATGTTACTTTCAAACAATTGAATAATTACTCGTAAGTGGTTTACAAGAGCGCCTAAGCCAACTGACCTCACGTCAGTGCTTTCTAAATTTTTTATTATATCATAGTATATGTATGCATCTTAATGAATATTTTTCAATAAAACTGTTTTGGGATCTAGTGTTCATTCCGTGTTCGTTCTAGAGGCGCCATTTCTGTTCCGAGACATGGTACTACAATGTTCACGAGATCGTTTTCTTATCAGGTACCACACTACATAAATAAGTTGAAATTTTAATACAAAAAATTTAGAAAGCACTGACGTGAGGTCAGATTGCTTTGGCGCTCTTGTTGAGATACTTGCGAGTAAATATTCAAACCATAACAAATCTATAAGCACTCTGATCACATGAACATGGTGATGCAAATATGAACGCCTAATGAATGAACAAACCTATATCTCAAATTAAAAATAACTACTCATCATTTTCCCCAAGTTTTGTTCGAAGCTATTTTTTTTTTATTTATTTATTTACAATTAAGACCACCAACCATCACATGACAGTGATGTTTACTGTGGAATCTAAGATAATTAATTCTACAGAGACATGGAAATAAAAAACTCAATCACTCCTGCACTATGTCATCAGGTAACTCCTCAATAAATTCTTGAACTTCTGGAAGCTCACATCAAAGTCCTTGAATGGAAGTTTGTTGTATTCCTGGGTGCTGGCATACACTGGGGACCCCCTGGCGAGTTCGGTTCTTGCCTTTTTTAGCAATAAATTGCTCCTATTCCTTGTATCATAGGTGTGAAAGCTGCCAACTTCCTTCAGTAGAGCTTCAGTTTTTGTCAGCTTATTTTTTATTTTGTAGATGAGTTTGCACTGATTTGATATTCTAAGTAGATCAAACTTAAGAACTGGAACCAACTTGTAGAGTTCTGTATAATTCCCTTTTCCTAAAAACTTATGTCAGTGCTTTTCTGAATTTTGACAACGTATATTATTTCAGCCACCGAGATCGAATTCTATCTCTTTGATTTCCCGTTATGAAAAATTTTGATTAATATTACGCCAACTGACACTGTTAATGAGCCCGGCATTTGTCAATCGAATATCGATCTGTGATGACCATCGTTCAAAGAAAATCATCGGGACGTATGTCATTTCTCTTTTCTCTTGAGTAAATTAAAAAAATGATCATTTGATGACGAGATATTGTTGATGATGGAGCTCGTGTTGAATGATTTTTTGGGCTATTACCATCATCTATTGTGGATGTAATGTTTTCCGACGTTTCAATAGACATCTTCTATCTTTATCAAGGAGGAAAAAGTAAAAAACCTTTTGAAAATAATCAATTTTCAAAAAGTCAATATTGACAGAAGTCATGAAAGAAAATGAACGATGTTATATACTCATCTGTGATATGATGATCTTTTTAAGTTGGATCGAACTATCGGCGTCCAAACTTCTGGCAGATCTATAGATGGAGCACTTATGGAATCAGGTGTTATTTTCATAAATGCTGCTTCTTTGATTTTTCTTCTTTGGATATTATTGATGCTTCATCCCACTTTATACGATGATTCTCATCTACAGCATGTTGGACCAACCTGGATTTGTCGCTGTCTAGTACTCGTAGAAGCTTCTGATGTTCTTTTATTCGTACATTTTTATTTTTACATATTTTCCACAAAATAGAATTCCCAGATTGAAGTCACGTAAACCATTATGGCATAATACGTTCTTCAATATGAACATAAGTGATAAAGAATTATGGAACACTGAGTGGAACTCTTACGAAATGTTCAATAAATATCTCGTTTCTGATCCTTCTGAAAAAGTTCCTGGTTTTGATCTTCCAAGAAAAATTTGGACAGTTCTTAATCGTTTGAGAACAGGTCATGGTCGTACCAATGGCATGCTATTTAAATGGAACTCAGTTCCTAGTGCAAGTTGTGAATGTGGAGAAGCAGAAGAAACAATACCTCATCTCATCGATAGTTGTCCCATATATAAATTTCAAGATGGTTTTAGGGCTATTCATGATGTTTCCAACTCTTTCTTGGAGTGGGTTATAAATTTCAAACGAATATGATAGGTATTTTTGTTATTCAGTTCTTTTTCTGCTTTTGTCTTTTTATTTCCAGATTCAATGTGAACACCTTGAAGAAGTCTCTGTCTCCACCAATAGAAGATCACTCTTGAAGAAAGAAGTCCCTGAAATATATTTCAGCTTATTTTTGTATTTTCACACTTAGACGGGGAGCCAGGGTTTTTTTCACAGGGGTTTTTTCCCTAGGCTTTTATGTCATACGCCGAATTGTATGACACCCCGTCACTAACCCTGATCTATATGCTTTATTGTTTGCTAATTAAATATTGTCAGCCAAAAGTTCAAAAGAATATATATATATATATTCGTACATTCAGAGGGCGTTTAGTTTCTCCGATGTAAGATCTTCCGCACTCGCAAGGTAATTCATATATGCAGTTCTTTGTCCTTTGTGTCTCATTATTAGGCTTAACTTTTGTAAGTTTATCTCTGATAGTGTCTTGAGTTTTGAATGCAGTCGTTATGTTGTATCTATTTCCAATTCTTCTCATTTTCTCCGACAAACCTTTTACATAAGGACTTACGGTTTTAATGGTCTGATTTATATCTGTTGGTTCAGGTTGACTTTCTCTTGTTAGTCTAACTTTTTCTAATATCTTTTTGGGGTAGCCATTGCTTCTAAGAGTTTTCGAGATGTTATTTATTTCTTCATTTTGGTCTTCTTCAGTGCAACAAATATTTATTGCTCTATCAAATAAACATTTTGCTACTTCCAATTTAGTGTTTAGTTGGTGGTTTGAATCAAAATGTATATATTGTCCTGTGTTCGTTGGCTTTTTATACACAGTGGTTCTTGGGATTCCATTTTGTTTATGTACGAGTACATCTAAGAATGGAAGTTGTCTGTCTTTCTCGATTTCCATTGTGAATTTAATTGATTCCTCTTGATTGTTTAGATATTGAAGGAAACCATTTATAGTGTCTCTTCCATGTTGCCAAATAATGAAAGTATCATCTACATATCTTTTCCAGAATTTGGGTTTAAGTACATATTTTTCTAATGCCTTCTGTTCGAAAATTTCCATATATAAATCAGCTAAAATTGGTGATAGTGGTGAACCCATGGCCATTCCCAATTCTTGTTGATAAAAGATGTCTTCAAATTGGAAATTTGTTGTTTCAATACAAATAGAAAGCATTTCCATAATTGCATTCACGCTTAGTGTAGTTCTTTCACTAAGGGTTTGATCTTCTTCAAGCTTTTTCCTAACTATGATAAGTGTTTTAACTGTCGGAATATTAGTTGGATCCCTTCCACCACAAGTTACACTGATTTCTGCAACAATTGTTTTCGCCTCTTTTGGATTTTCATAAACATTTCTCTGAATCTAAATATTTCTTATTCCCGAGTCACCATCAAAGATAATAAAACCAGTACTCAAATTAACTCTAGAAAAATTGTATTTGAAATATTCTCTGTAGGAGATTGAGGGATTTCTCGGATATCAATAATCTTGATATAGTTTCCAAACTGTGAGAATAAATCATGAATAACTTACGAAACATCAAGTATTAAACAATTTTTTTAATTTCTTTTTTATGGGATGTCCGATAATTGTTGTTAGATTATTAGCCCTAATGGTATCTTGTGTCTCGAATGCGATTGTTATGTCTTATTTAAGGGATTTCTCTTAAAAAGCGTCATTCATTATTTGAAAGGTTTATCAGAAAAAATGAGAAGAATTGAAAATAAATACAAATATTCATAAAATGAACAAGTCACGATAAAAAGACTACACAATTATTTCTAGCAAAAACTGTATGAATTTTTGAAACCTCAATGGCATAAATCATTCAAAATAAACACACAAAAAATGATAACGCGAAAAACAAGAAAACTTCTGATCATACATCAGGTATTTTCCGATGACCCCATAGATGAGAGGAATCATAGAAAAATTTGTTGACATCACCAATTGGATTATCTCATAGATGATGACGAGATATTGTTGATGATGGAGCTCGTGTTGAATGATTTTTTGGGCTATTACCATCATCTATTGTGGATGTAATGATTTCCGACGTTTCGATAGACATCTTCTATCTTTATCAAGGAGAAAAGTAAGAAACTTTTTGAGAATTATCAATTTTCAAAAAAGTCAATATGACTTAGTGTAGTTCTTTCACTAAGGGTTTGATCTTCTTCAAGCTTTTTCCTAACTATGATAAGTGTTTTATCTGTTGGAATATTAGTGAACAAACTGGTAATGTCGAAGCTGACCATAACGTCTTCTTCCATGATTCTTGATGTTTCATTATTTCTATGAAGTGTTTCGTGTTTCTTATCATCGATGTTGAATTACTTTTTAATGGTGATATAATTTTCAGCAGAAATTTAGCCAATTGGTGGCATGCTGAATTTCTTGAACTTACAATTGGTCTTAGAGGAATATTTGCTTTGTGTATTTTTGGTAGACCATATAAATGTGGTGGTTTACTGAAGTGAGGTGTAAGTCTTGATCTAATGAATTGATCTGGAAATTCATTTCGATATTTATAAAGGATTTTGTAAACCTTGTTTTCAACTGTGGTGGTAGGGTCCTTTTTTAGTTTTTTGTATTTTCCTGCTTCTAATAATTCATTGATTTTTTGATTATACGAGCCAACATCTAGAATTACAGTGGCGTTTCCTTTGTCTGCTGGAAGTATCTTTATGGAACTATCCGAGTTAAGATCTTTTAATGCCCTCTGTTCAGCTTTATTTATATTGGGTAGAGGTGTTTTGTTATTCCTGTCTAACAAGGTTCTGATTTTCCATCTGTACTCTTCAGCTTTTTCAGGTTCTCGAATTTTTTGTGCAGTTTCTTCTGCCGCCAATATGATTTCAATTTTTGGTATCGTCTTAGGGGCTATAGAGAACTTGAGACCCTTGTTGAGGAGAGATATCTGATCTTCACTTAAGTTCTTATTAGATAAATTGATCACGGTTTTTGAATGATCTAAGGGTTCATATTTTCTTGACTCCTTCATAAGTTTCTCCATTTTTCTTTTTTGGATTTGTTTTTGTTGTTCATATATTCTTTCATAGCTATCTTTAATAGCTCCCAGAATATTTTCATAATCATATTGACTTTTTTGAAAATTGATAATTCTCAAAAAGTTTCTTACTTTTCTCCTTGATAAAGATAGAAGATGTCTATCGAAACGTCGGAAATCATTACATCCACAATAGATGATGGTAATAGCCCAAACAATCATTCAACATATCTCATAGATGCTATAACTTTCGTAAGAGATATCGCTCGGATATCGAATCTATTGAAAGTTATTGATGAAATACTAAGTCACTCTGTATAATAATAAAGCGATGAAAAAAACATTTATGGAGGAAATTGAATTGCCTTTCCAACACGGTGCTGTTCCACCCCTTCTCCTTATTCAAAAATGAGATCTGTTAGGGGTTACGGCAAGGGAGGTAGTTATATCTAACTCATTAGAACACCCTTATTTGTCCCCTTTTTCAACAAATGTTGACTCGTCCGAGCGTTCTTTGGTTATTCCATCCCAAGGCTCAAAAAGCACATATAACAGTGTTCCAGAAAAGGTGTCACCCTGGAGATCTGCTATCGAATTTGCCATGTGTCGTGGTGAGAAATACAAAATGTAATATCGATGCCCAAATTTTAGTTGAAAATTTTGTAAAGTGTACATACTATGAGAAAAAACCAGAACTTCAACACTCTGAATCTAGAAAACGAAACGTTTGCCATCCTATGTTTATGGGACTTTTTTCTTAAGCCCTTCCCTTTTCGTTTGTGTCTTCATTTCCGGAACATCCTGTATATGACGAACAGCTCCATTCGTAATTGCGACAAATCGTATCCTCATAGAATTCAGGATAGCCCTCAGTGTTACCAATCTGATAGGATCAGACCCTCTGGCTAAAATCATTATTCAGTTTTCTAACCGCATTATACCGAGAAAGATATAAATCATTAAACAACTCTCATTTTGTATTTCATCTTTGGCCGTATTCCTACACTGACCCCCACAAATTACGGTTTTATTCAATCGGTAGGTTTTATGTCCTCTTTTATAACCAACACTTATTTGTGATGGAATAACTGCTTGATTGAGGTGGACAAATCTGAAAGATTGGTAATCAAAGGATGTTATGACTCTTCTCTTATATTAATTTGGTTATTTGGCAGTTACGATGTTCAATTAGTCGAGGACTATGGTGCAGAGATTAATCTCTTTCAAGGAACACATACGGATACTGAGAAAAATATTCGTGAAAGAGGAACTATAAAAGGTTATGTATTCATTGATTATCTCCTTAGTAGAATTTACGGTTTAGCTTGTTATGTTAAAAAAATCCTTCGTTCATTTTATCGAGTTAATTCGAAAGGGCGAGTTTGAGGCTGTTTCCATTATCTCCATCAAATTTTGTGATATTTCTATCGTTAATATTTATAAGTCTCCGATTACTATTTGGCCAAGAAATTTGGATATGAATCTCCCTCATATTTCAATTTATTGCCGTGATTTTAATTCTCACCACGTAATGTGGGGTTATAATAATAATGATAGAAGTGGAATTAGCTTTAGCTGACTGGTTGGAAGACAATCATTTATATTTGATTTTTGATGGAAAAGATATACCTTCCTTTCATTCTTCTAGTTCACATTCACATATATTCTTCGAAATAGAAAATTTAAAATTAACAAAATACAACCTTATTACAGGTAGAGATCTCTGTACCAAAATTAAAGATAAAATTCCTTCATCCCTAATCTCAGACTGTATTTATAGCATACCATGTTTGGACTATAATGGAATATACATTGGTCAAACCTGCCAAACCATAAAAAAGAGAATAAATCTCCACAAAAGTGATGTGAGAATTCATCCTGGAAGGTGTTCTTTAGCCCTTCATTCTTCAAGATTAGGACATCTTTTTAATTTTGAAAATTTTAAAATTCTTGATAAAGCATCTCATTATCAAAAAAAGAACCTTCTTGGAAATGTGTTACATCAAAAATAATCCTAATAGTATCAACAAAAACTCTGATGTTGCTAAACTCAGCTTAATATATAGTTTACTTTCTATCTCTAGATCAAAAATTGTGACTCCTCTTGATCTTTTCCTAACTTTCAAATTAATAATTTCAACTACTATCCCTTATCTTGATTCTATACTAATTTATTTACATCCCTTATCTATTTTCACTTTCCTACTCTTTGTTGTTTCTTTGACATTTATAAAAATCTCCTTTCCAAAAAACACTCAACATCATTCTTCAAACATTCCAAATTTGTACAATTTTATAAACCCTTAAAACTGTAAGTAGTTAATTCGTTATTGTAAAAATATTAAGTTATATAATGTAATAATTTTTTGTAGAATCCTGATGAAGGACGTAAATACGTCCGAAATATAGACATAGTTTGAAAATTGGTTTAAAGACACCTTGATTTTGGGCAAAAAAATTTGCCAAGAACCCAGTCATATATAAATTTATACAGGGTCACCCATATTTATACTGGGAACTACTGAACGTATTTTCATGAAATTCAGCACTTCTAAGTATTTCACGATGCTGATGAAATCTAAAATATTTTCGAGGCATGAGCACCTTCGGTTTTTCCGGAAATGACGTCAACTTCCGTTTTTCAAATTACAACACCATTTTTTTATTGCAGAAATACATTCCTTAGAAAATTTCAAGTTATTTCGATGTAACATTTTTCAGTTTTGGTTGGAAAAGTTTCTCTGAGCGGGAAAATTCGAAAATAAAATCGAAAATAGAGCTCCCCTGAAACAAGAATAACTTCGAGGTTTTTGGATTGAGAATTTTCATTTATGGGATTTTTCAAGATGTGAGATTGATGTATCCACTTTAGAAATCGAAATCGCGATTCATGATACAGGGGGTAAAAAAATCGCTTTCAAAGTTAGGGATGACAAAATCGTGAAAAATCAATTTTTTCAAATTAGAACCCCATTTTTTTATGGCAGATATTGAATCTACGTTAAAAAATAATGTGAATGTATGCATCACACCCTTGCCCTAAAGTGGATATTTTTTGAGTTATTCACAAAAAACTGTTTTTCGTCTTGAATTTTCAGCTATTTCTTTTCCCTTCACGCCAAAAAGATGAAATTTTCAGGAACTGTTATTTCACCCATGCTGTAGATTTTTCACCTCTTCTCGAAACCGACTTCAAGTAACTATTAGGAGAACCATGTCAAACTCTCGCAGTTATAACTAGAGAAGATGCTCAAAGTTTTGACCGTTAATTTCTAGACATTTATTTATACGTCTCAGGAATGCTTCGTGCGTTGCTCTTCTTATTTCATCGGGAGGAAGAGATCTGCAAAAATGTTTAAAAACTAAATTTAGTTTCAAAACTATGAATCTAAAGATCTAAACAACCTGAACGCATTTCTGACTCGTTCTATGCAGTCCTCTTTATCAGTCAGGGGAGTTGTGTAGACAATATTTTTTGTTCTACCCCAAACAAAACTCTAAAGGAGTTAAATCGGGAGAACGTGGTGGCCAAAGATGTGGACCATTGTTCGCCAACCATCGATCTTCAACTAGCCTGTATAGGATATTTGACACATTGGGTGAATTGTGTGGAGGCGCGCCATATTGTTGATACCATAAGTCATTATGGTTCTGTACTAGCGGCTCAAATACTTGAGTCAATATGTCAGAATATCTATCTCCTAAGGGAGAACATTCTTTAAATAATGCAAACATGTGTAGTGTTCTATCTTACCAGTTAAAGTCCCATCATAAATGTGAACATCGAGAATTGCATTATTTTTGATGGCGCAAAAAACATTGAAACTACAGGTCTCTTGAAAGATCCATTGTCTGAAGTGGTGGTTGTTCTCTTCATCCCAATAATGACTGTTATGCCTATTGAAAGAACCATTCTTTGTGAATTTAGATTCATCTGTCTAAATTATACAGTCCAAAAAGTTTTCATTCTCTTGAAATCGAATCATCATAGCTTCGCAAAACTCTCCTGACGAAATCAGTTTCCTTCAAATGCTGTACCCTATTGAATTTATATGGGTGCATTTTATGTTTTTATAATATTTTCCATAAACTCGATTGAGATAATCCCAGAGCAATCTCGGCATCTTTGAGAGAATTTTGAGGATTCACACGAAAATATGCAAGAACTGTAATTTCGTTGTTCTCATTTCCTATTGCACTTTTTTCTCTGTGTATAGTTTTTTTAACGAAAGATCCGACATTTCTCAAGTTTGTCATGGTTCTGTTGATGGTATCTCTCGTTGGTCTGGGTCGGTCAGGAAACCTTTCAATGAATAGTCGAATCGTTCTATCTACAACTTTATTCTCCATGAAGTAGAATGAGATTTAAATAATCTTCATTGGTAAAATTAGGCATAGTGATCGATTTTATAACTCAATACGAATTATCACCAAATTAATAGTAAACACAAAATGCTACTGAATAAAGAGGAATATGGCAGATGTAATTAATGATATCTATCATTAAAAAAAAAAAGAATGTAAAACATGGTAAGTTTTGCATATGGTTCATAAGGAATTATTTATTTATCACTGGAGAGAAAACCGATGGTCGATTAGTTGAAATAAAGAGGTTTCCGATACAAATTCGAATCCAAATTCGCCATCTATTTAGGAACAACCTGTAACTTTTTTCTCTTGCATATTAGGGTAGTAAAATTTAAAACATGGTTTAAGTAACAGTTCCTGAAAATTTCATCTTTTTGGCGCGAAGGAAAAAGAAATAGCTGAAAATTCAAGACGAAAAACAGTTTTTTGTGAATAACTCAGAAAATATCCACTTTAGGGCAAGGGTGTGATGCATACACTCACATTTTTTTTAACGTAGATTCAATATCTGCCATAAAAAAAT
Organism: Micraspis discolor; assembly: GCA_030674115.1. Taxonomy (NCBI): domain Eukaryota; kingdom Metazoa; phylum Arthropoda; class Insecta; order Coleoptera; family Coccinellidae; genus Micraspis; species Micraspis discolor. The sequence goes on from JARTUT010000446.1 coordinate 1,303,180, forward strand.
GGAGTTCTCATTTGAAAAAATTGATTTTTTATGATTTAGTCATCCCTAACTTTGAAAGTATCATAAATCGCGATTTCGATTTTTAAAGTGGATACATCAATCTTGAAAAATCCCAAAAATGAAAATTTTCCATCCAAAAACCTCGAAGTTATTCTTGTTTCAGCGGAGTTCTATTTTCGATTTTTTTCCCGCTCAGACAGAATTTTCCAATCAAAACTGAAAAATGTTACATCAAAATAACTTGAAATTTTCTAAGGAATGTATTTCTGCAATAAAAAAATAATAAAAAAATGTTGTTCTTATTTGAAAAACGGAAGTTGACGTCATTTCCGGAAAAACCGGAGGTGCTCATGCCTTGAAAATATTTTAAATTTCATCAGCATCGTGAAATACTTATAAGTGCTGAATTTCATGAAAATACGTTCAGTAGTTTCCCGTATAAATATGGGTGAGGTTCCTCATGAAAGACCCTGTATAAATAGTCGAAAGAACCCTTGAATGTTAAGAGAGAAATTCCTGGGCGATGGTTTTTATATACATTGTCAATTAAGTACTTGTTTAAATAATATATCGGTCCACATTCATATAGGGGGTATGAATGTTCAAAGAGAAATTTCACTTTTTTGTCGGCTCCAATTTAATACAATTTAAATGAAGGAAGACAGGTCAGAGTTTAAGCTAATAGTTTTTTTGGCTTGTTTTGACTTTTCACTCTGACCTGTCTTCAAGTACCTGATTCAGGTCGAAACATGTCGCAACATTTATGAATATTAAATTGGAGCAGACGAAAAAGCGTATTTTCTCTTTTTGCTTATAAGCACATTCATGTGCTGATAAGCTGTATGAAATAATTTTGACAGAAATAGAAGTGCTGGGCTATCTTTTTTCCAATTTATTCGAAAACCAGCTTGATTTCTACCAAGAGATTAACAAAGAGCAAAAACGTTGAATCCCAATTAGCGTCACAGTTTCTTCAAATTTCGTCACTCCCGGATGCCTACACAATATTCAGATCTCTAATCGAAAAATCACCAAATTTCGGCAGAATTTCCACAAAGACAATCTCAACAGTATGACACTAAGGTCAAGCATATTCCAGCATGCATACAAATTCCATTTTCGTACGAAACTATATAAAGTTAACTCTCAACTTCTAACAAAGAGTTTCATATTCACACGACTTTATTCAATAACAACAAAAGAATATTCATATCCGAACTAGGTTACCTTGTTCCTTTGCGTTAAGCCAGTTCACCGACAACATCAAATGTTTCCGTAACAACCATGAAATCAGTGTTCTCTCCCCGTGGCCATAAGTTTCGTCACGATATCATTTCATTTACACCCAGGGATATAAAATTGATTAAAGGATCTTGTTACGATTCTATTACGATTAATATGGAGTTTGTTCTATTCAATTTCTAATAGTTCATTTGTAAATCTGAATGCTCAATGTGATTTAAAGGCAGTTAAATGTAGAAAATAATTATGGAGCAGTTTATGCCATATATCAATTTTTCAATTTCGAACTAATAGACCTCTTTAATTCAAGATGGCGGCGACCGACAAACAGAAATCTGTTACCATAGAAGCAAAGAATCTGATCATACATCAAAGGGATTTTCCTTTAATATATTCTGATCATGGATAACACATATAAATAGATAAAATTTACGAAAATGTGAAGCAGAAACAGTGTTAATCTATCTTTGAGTTAATAAATTATTTTATTGAAACTGCGTGAGTTCAATTTCAAGAGAGGGAGATTGCGTATCTTGAGGAATTTAAATCAGTCAATCACTGACACTTCTCTGGATAGCTCCATTGCCGAAAAATAAGTGGAAAGACCAATTAAGGTGCCGAAAGACGATTCTGCCCTGAGGGTGGTTCACAGCCCATTTCGAAATCAATATAACACATGTGCTGAAAAGTCCCGGGCCTAACAAAGAAACCACAGTTTTTTTAGTTCATAATTAGCTTTATTATCAACGCAATTTCCATCAAGAGCAACGCAATCATTCCAGCGCCGCTCTAATATTTCAATACCACTTTTGTAGAAGGATTTATCTTTTGCCTCAAAATAGCCCGCGGTTTCAGCGATAACCTCTTCTTTCGTACGAAATTTCTCACCGGTGAGCATATTTTTCAGATCCGCGAACGGCCAGTAGTCACCGGGAGCAAAATCTGGTGAATACGGTGGATGTGGGAGCAATTCGAAGTTCAATTAATGTACTTTCGCCATTTTTTTGATTCACTTGTGACACGGTGCGTTATCTTAATGAACCAAAAATTAGTTTTTTGCCATATGCGGTAATTGTTCTTCATTGCAATTTCGGTCTTCAAGCGCTCCAATAACGCTACAAGAGTCGCCTTTTATATTTCGGGATTAGCAAACCCTAGTGTTGCAATCTACTGACAGCTCCATCGTGAACATTTATGAGGTTATAGGTAGTCAGAACGTTTTGACAAACGAGCGCGTTTCGTGTTGTTTCAGTAATTTAAAAGATTCATTTCTTCCAAAAAATGGAATTAAATTTAAATTTTCGTGTCATTATTTTTTACAACTTTCGACGTGGATTAACTCAACAACAGCACATCGATGAACTTAATTCAATTTTTGGCGATGAAGCTTCATCAATGACCAGTGTTTATTGATGGTATGGCGAATCCAACCGAGGTCGTAGTTCACTCCAAGACGAATTTCGTGAAGGTCGTCCAAAATCAGTAATTGTTCCGAAAACCGATGATGCTGTGCGCCAACTGATATTGCAAGATCGTCATATGACCTATCGTGAGATTGGGATAACTTTAGGCATTAGTGGTGTAGCAGTCACTAATGATATCTGAAGTTGAACTTATAGTTTTTTTAAATATTGTTAATAACACCATCTACATTACAATTTTCGAAAATATGTTTTATTCATATCTCCGCCAGCAGTTGTCGTACTCTATTCAACGTTGTCTTCTTCTGTTTCTGCCAGATACCGTGTTTATCAATTCAATATTAAAATTTAATTATTTCAAAGATTTCACCTTTTGATTTCACCTAGAGTACAACCTGTCCAAGGGACATTGAATTCTTTCCATCTTTAGTTTCGTCAAGTTTACAATAAATATATTATAGTAAAATTATATTCTCATTCAACGCCAATCGTTGGAATTCACCAAAACCCTTAAAGGTGAGTTTTCCTCAAAATTCATTAAGGGCAATCGGCCTATTGTGATACGAAACCAAGTTCTTACAGAACTTATCGTTTCAGGCTTTTTTTATACTACAGTAAGCCATTACAATTAATTCGTTCTATCTGGACGAAGCAGAAGACAGAATCGTTCGAAGTGATAAGGAAGGAAATTTAATTTTGGAATAGACGACAACGTCTCTCCAACCCCATCACAGAAAACAGTCTCTGGAGGCCTATCCCCCAGTGAGATTTGGAAATGCATGTACAAGTGAACAACCCCCAAGATTAAACTGTTTGTATAGCCTTTTTTTCTCATTGTACTATATTTAACAGCTTATTCCATTGCTGGTTGTTGGTTTCTAGTAGTAGTACTGAATATCCAAAAGTATTGGAAATGTACAATTTACGGCATAGGTTTTTTTTCGGATTATTATAATAAATATTATAATTATTATTATAATAGTTGAATTAAGTAATTCAATAATGATTTAGAACAGCAAATTTGCCAACCCCTTCTGAGGAAGTTCCCATATTGATTTTCACGAAAGTATCATCTACAAAAATCCTTCACATTCATGTATAAAGGTAAAATAATTTGAATGTATTAAACTGTCAATCAACGAGGTATCTACATTAATCTGGTTAGTCCAAACAGCGATGCAATTCATAATTCTATTCAATGTACTGGTCCTAGTCCACGATCTGTACTGGAGTAGGTACTCATTCGTTCTTTACTCAACGAAGAGCTAACTAACTAATGTGTGTTGGCGTACGCGTACAGCGCTAGGTAATTCAGTTCATAGACTACAACCAAAGAGTAGAAACAAGAGGGTGCACTCTGTCAAATTAGTACTGAAAATTTTGTTCGCGTATTTCGAAGCGAAACCACAGAATCCATTAAACGATTCCTCCCTTCACTCAAAATCCCATAAGAGCAATGTAAATCGAGGCAACACCAATGAAATCACATTTCGTTATCACGTGCAATAAGATAGCCAATCGGTTCCTGGTTCCTGTAGCAAGATACAGAAAAGGATTTTAATCGACATGAAGATGAATTTGGAAAAATAATTTTTTATTTATAAGGAAATATGAAAGCACTTTTCTTTCATCACAAGTGTTTCTGAACGATTTACTTTAGGAACCAATACGCAATTTCGTGAGTAGCAATATTTCCACTGTTAATTTGTATTTTGATCATTTGCAATCTATTTTAATTTATTACTAAAATATCTTATAATTTAAAGCTACAACAATTCCACTGAGAAAATTGTAAAAGTTCACACCTTGTAAAATTTTAGGTCATTGCCATACAACTTTGAGGAAGAGTTCAATAACAGAACATTTATTTCCTGTGGAATATGTGTGAAGACCAGAGAGAATTTATAAGAAACAAGAAATTATCATTTGACACAATGGACGAATTAAATAGTAATGTTACCCACATATAGTTCAACTAATACTGCAGTTTAGTAAACAAACGAATAAGAAATATCCTTTTTCAAAATCGTATAAGAAGAAGAAATTTTCTTTTAATTGATCTTATTATATGTGGATGAAAATTGTTTGATAAGCATTTCTTAAAAATTTTCAAGTAATTCCTAATACAAGAATGTAAGAATAATGTGTAATATATTTTCATCAAAATTTTAATGGAACCATTATATTATGTTTGCAAGTTAGAAGTCCTTTGATTATTGATGACAAACTTCTTACGAAGAAGTTAATTCCTATCTTATGAATTGTTCCACTAATTTCAAAGTTACACAAAATAAGCTGACGAATAATTGTAATCATAAAAGTTCGTGAATTTTGCTGATCAAATTTTTTACCAATTCCAGACAATAATTTCACTTTCATGTATTGAATGTATAAATAATGGACTAAAATAAGAGTGCAACAAATAAAAAGGAAATTTTCTTTATAATTCATTTAATATAGTTACATCAAAAATTAAAGAAATTCATTAAAAATTTGTAGTCAAGTTTCCTTCAGCGTTATCAATCTTTGTTATATAATTATCTCGGTTCCATCTTAAGCATTCTCAGAACATAAAAAAAAGAGCAATTTACTATACTATAAAAATATTCATACATACAAAGGGATCAGATCCCTAAACTTGATATCCAGTTGAACGGTAACTTTTGGAAGAAAACACTGAGAAATATTAACTTAACATCATTTGTGCTGCAGTATATTAAGCTTTCAATTTTTTTTATTTTTCCTTTTGTAACATTCATCACTCTGTAAATTTTGATTTGCATACTTTATTATGTAAAAAATTCTCATTTTTAAAAACAAATTTAGCATATATTTGTAGGGAAACTGAGCAAGGATGGGATAGTTCTCAGCTTTTGGATTAGCAGTTGATGAGGAGATGTAGTGGCAGCGGCTTTCATGTTTTGTGATGTTTGCACATTGCAGTTTACCATTATTGTGGAACATGTTTGAGTTCCCTTATCGATTCCTATTCCATCGGTTTGTGTACCTATATCAAAGCTTTTCGGTCTCTTAAACAGTTTTAAAGTAGGAACAGCCGTTTTATTTAAGTAGCGGCCAGTCATCAAATAAGGTTCGAAGGTATCACTGCAAATCCTGTTTCCTCAGAATTGTCGCATCGCTGCAGGTCAATTTCCATTGCAGGGCTCATTGAGGGTCATCTGAACTGGGAAACCTAAAGAATCTCACACCCGAAATCTTCAAACAGTACTTAACTGAACACCTTCCCTTGGTTTCACTCATTTTATCTACAAACCACTCTCTGCAGAGCTATGAAAAAGCTTAATCCAAATATGAAAACCCGAGCGGAATGAAATTCTAAATTTTCTATACAAAATCAGCGATAACTTATACTCCATATATCACACTATCATTAAAAATTTTCGAATGGAGGGAAAAGAATTCATAGACAAGTTATATAAAATATGCCATTTAATTCAAAGGTTTTGATTAAATTAAGGATCTGCTATGATTTTCAGAAATACCCGGTGAATTGTTTCGCGGTTTAAAATCGAATTTGGAGAAGAGAGAGAGATATATCCTTCTCTTATTAGTCCCGCCCCTTTTTTCAACGATAGAATTCTCAAGGTCATTGAATCGTTGACGAGAAAAAGGCCGGAGTGCTCCATCTTTGTAAGTTAATCTTTGCTACAACTATCAATCCTAGTCCAAAACTTGATGTGTTCCGCTCAGACTGGTGGACTGGATGGACTGGTACTCGTAGGAATTTTGTCCACTAGTCCGACAAGCCGGACCTGTTCCAAAGTATCAGTTCCGCGTACACGTAGCGATCCCTAGGGCGATCCAGGCGTAAGCAGAAAACATTTACCCTCAGAAATTTCGCACATAAGAGATAAGCGGAAAACGATACATCGAAATTGTGCAGTACCAGTGCGCACTAGGACAACAAGCAGAAAACGCTATAAGTGAGGAGTTCTCTCGAAACAGCTTTTTCAATACTCAGAAATCCAAAGTTAAACCTACTTGTTGGATCCGTGGACATTCAGAAATGACGATGGCGATGGATTGTCCTTGAATGCAAAAAAATTCTTTGCTCTCTTTGTTCCGAAAACAACAAGAAATTGGTTAAAGAAAGTCTCAAAGCAAGTGTTGCGAGTCATAATAATCGTTTTGTTGATAGTACACGAAATTTGGGCTTGATCATGGATGAATTTTTAAGATTTCGAGAACATTTTCAAGGTTCAGTCGCTAGAGCTTATGGTGTTTTGAGAGTGTTGTATCCGCATCGATCATACTTACCCATACCTGCTAAGAAGCTTTTGTGTGAAGGTCTAGTTTAGTCTCATTCAATTACTGCACTCCTGTCTACAGTTTTTGTTTAGATCAGGACATACTTGGTCAAATTCAACGAGTGCAAAACAGCTGCATAAGATTTATCTTCGAGATTAGAAAATTCGAACATGCATCCCATAAATTAGTGGAATTAGATTAATAAAGCAGAGAGAATCACCTTATCTCTTTGATAGGTTGCAATTCAGAGCCGATGTCCACAATGTTAGGTATAGAAATCTACTCACTTCTCCTCATCATAAAACCTCTACCTTTCAGAGAAGTTTTAGGTACAACATCTGTAAGCTGTATAACAAAATCCCGTCAAATTTGAAGCAGCTTGAATAATAATAATAATAATTTATTGATCCCCCTTGACAAGTACATAGTTGTATGGGACAAGTCAAACGAAAATGAAGAAAATAGACAATAAAAATCAACAGTTTGCCAATACATCGTTTAAATAATCATCAACTGAGTAATAAGATTTCTTCAACAATAGGTTTTTAACAGTTTTCTTGAAAGACCCACAATTTAGAGACTGAATGACACGTGGCAAGTGATTGTACAGTTTGATACACTGATACATAGGAGACTCCTCAAACTTGGTTGTTCTGTGTTTGGGGATGTTTAAAGTTCTCTCACTTCTTGTGTTGTAGCTATGAAAACTAGATAGTTCTGCCACGTCTCCTCCATTCTCTTTCGCATATATGAGACATCTCAATATGTAATTAGAGGACAATGTGAGTATGTTATTCTCCATAAATACAGGTCTACTAGTGGAACGTGGAGGTACCCCAAATATCATACGTAAAATTCTTTTTTGTAAAATAAAAGCTCTATCAGCATCCGAAGAGTTTCCCCATAGCAGAATGTTATAGTTCAAATGACTAAAAACCAAGCTATAGTAGATGTTAATTAGGGAATCTAAGGGAACTGAGTTTCGTAACCTATTTATTGCATAATATGAGCTGTTTAATTTCTGGCACAACTTCTCGACATGTGCACACCACCTCAAACCACTATCCAGACCGATGCCAAGAAACCTTGTACTTTCTTTAGATTGGACGGCAATATCCAAGTAACGTATCACGAAGTCGCGATTATCCTGCCTAATTGAGAAGAGTATACACTCGGTTTTATCAACATTTAAGATTAAATTATTTTTGTGACACCATTAAACAAAGCACCCCAAGAGTGTCTCACACAATGCCCGTAGGTCATTCAACGATGGAGCCGCAACCACTGCCGAGGTATCATCAGCAAATAACCCTAATAAAAAACTTATCTTTATGTTCGTCTGATTTCGAACAGTTAGCAAATTGACGATCATTCTTCGTAAATTAACAGGAAGATCGTTAATAAAAATCAGAAATAGTAGAGGCCCAAGAACGGACCCCTGTGGTACACCCAGACTTGATTCGCGCTCGGTTGATACAAAATCTTGAATTTTTACACACATGACTCTACCTTCCAAATAGCTGCGGAGCCAATCCAAGAATAAGCCTCGAAACCCCAGATTGTAGCAATTGTCAAGTATGAACTGAAACGACAAACTGTCGAATGCTCGAGACAGATCAAAAAAGATACCCGCAACACACAAACCATTATCGAGACATTCGTATACAAAATTAACAAAAGTAACAGCTGCTGTTTGTGTTGAGCGACCAGATCTAAACCCATGCTGGTCAGTATACAGCATATCAAACTTGTGGAGGTAATCCATCATTCTACTAAACACAACCCTCTCAAACACCTTAGAAAATATGCTCAATATCGAAATTGGTCTATAATTTGCAATATTTTGAATATCATTTTTTTTATAGAAAGGTATAACTAGAGATCTCTTAAGGAGAGTAGGAAAACGCCTGAACTTACAGAGACATTGATACAATGTGCAAAGTGTTGAGATATGTTAGTATTTATTAATTTCAAAATTCTTGCCGAAATTGAATCAGATCCTGCACACTTATTATTTTTCAAAGATCTTATTACGTCCGCTACCTGACAATCTAACACTGGGTGAAAGAAAAAGGTCGAGCTTTCTATACTTGAGGTGGTACAAGAAATTTAAAAATTCAGGATTAAAGTCAGAAAGTACTTGCATACTGAGACCTTTCAGTCTCCGGCATAGTAGGAGGGCAAATTGTTGTTGTAATTCAAATTTTTATTATTTGCTCTGTTTGTTTGCTTTTTATATTGTTAGTAATAGATTGCATATAATATTTTTCCGCAAATCGCCAGGAAATTTTGACATTCCTGTCAAAATTTCTTGAAGAAAAAGTCAGGACTTCCTTACTGTAAGGAAATGTCATTCAGTTAGTACAATTATTGAACATTGGAGGAACACTCTTAGATTTATGAGAAACATTTTGGACAACATGTAGGGTAGAAGGGTCATTTTGTTGAATATTTTGTACTGTGAAAATTTTATTTGCCACCTCAACCTTATTGTTAAGCGATTCTTCGATATATCCTTCAGCAACGTTCGATGACTTCCATCCGCCATGCCCCTTTAAACTAGTTATGTCGGCACCAGAGTCAACCAATATTGTTGCAGAAGACCGACGAAAGCAGTGACCAGTATATTCTGTAGGATTTACCAAGTTCAAATAAGTAGCAACTATTTTGGGCATTTTTCTAATTTGATGAATTCCTACCACTTGTCTACAACCCTTTCCGCTTTGATATTTAAAGAAAAATCGGTCACTGTTCATATTTTCTGGTCTTAACGAAACATACTTTCGATAAACATTCAAGTAGATCTGATTAATTACAAATGATTTTGATTTGTTGGTTTTCGAATCAGGTAACCTGATTAAAAGCTTAGATTCTAAGTCTTCTATATCGTGTACAGTCATTCGAACTAACTCATCCATTCTACAGGCCCCAGAAATACCAAATATTACAGCCACCTAAAAAATAAATAAAGCTATAATCTTAATAGAAATTAAAAACTTGTAAATTACCTTAAACCTTAAATTTTCTTTATGTGGAGCTTCCTGGATAAATTTTTCAATTTCTTCCTTCGTTAAAATCTTAGATTTCTTTGCCCTATAACCTTGAGCTTGCCGTTTCAATAAAGAACGAAGTTTTGAGTATGTAGATATATCTACATTGTGTTTAAGTGCAAGGGTTGACTTCAGCATTGAATTGGCCCATAATGTTGAAGATTTCATCTTTAAACAAAGGTCTAGGAAGTATGCCATTACAACATTTTCTGAGATAGAACTCGTATTTTTACTCATGCGATAATCCATAAAACGTCTGTATGCATTTTCGTACTTTTCACTTGATTTCTTTGGCAATAATTCTAATGTTCTAAAGCAGTATTCACTGCCTCAACCAGCTCTGGAGGAGTCCCAGGAATGGAAATTTCATCATCACTTATCATTTTACTTTCGAGAACACCAGCAATTAAATTTATAAGCGTCAAGTTTGACAATTCAACCTCAATACGTTTCATAGTATCCCAAGTAATTTTATTATGAATTTCAAAGCACCATTTATTTGGGAATAAAATTATCGCGTTTTTTTAAATCAATCAATATCTGTCGAATTTTAAACGATTTGCGGAAAAATAGTATGTTTACCTCGTAGGAAAAGCCACATTCCTGGACTCTGTGTTGCTAAGTCTCGGATTGCGCCTCGACTTAGCAATCTTCACAGTCGTCCAGGAATGTTAAGCTTTTCCTACCCGGTAAACAATGTACTATTTTTTCACTCATGTATAACAAGGGTTAAGTGGTACCCATGGGTGAACTTCCCCTTGAGGTTTCTGTAAGAAATATAGGCATTATTATTATTATTATTCAGAAAAGATCGGAAAATCAGATTCCACTTAGATTCGAATCAAGGTCTACCACCGGAGATTTATAAGATTCACTCTTCAGATCACCAAACCACAGAAAATGATTTCAATTAATAAAACTAACGGAAGAAGATTCAAGCGAGCAATTATTCAAACTTGTAGTGCTAAAATATCGAAATTCGCCCACCCTGTACAAGTATTGTTTCCATGAAATGATCTCTTCATGGAGACAGCATCTTCAAAAGTAATTTAGCTATTGGTGGACATGGTAATTTCCTTTGAACTCACGATCGGTCTCAATGGAATATTATTTTTTCGAATTTTCGACTATCTATAATATTAATGTCATACAATGGACGAAGCTCAATTAATCATGGAACGTAAAGCTTTCAAAATCTGCCATTCGTTATTACCTGAAATAGACCTAGAATTCAATTTGTAATAGAAGATTAAGACTCTTAGTAGATACATACATGTCAATTTGAAAAAAACCTGACGTTAAAAACAATAAATCATCATTATCACCCATATAATCCCGGTCAAGTAAAAGATCACAAATCTTTCAAACCATTCAACTAGAACGTCTCTAATAGAATTACATACGCTAATACATCGTTTCCTACGGTAATAGTCAGTAATTGTTTCATCTCTTTATCTCTCAAATAGATCTGATCTGGTACCGCTTTTGTTCCTCGAGTTATTAATCTTGTATACAGCGACCAATTTACATATAATGATATTACGGGTGTTAATCAGTGCTTTCCGAATAATTATTCAATTATTTCTCCAGCTGGGATGCCTTCGATAATGTGAGAATTTTTCTTTCACTTCCGCTTTCATGAAGATTTGTGAAATTGGTGTGAACATTTTGAACCAGTTGCTGTGAGTACCAGGGTTGTTATTGTACAAGGTGGGTATATTTCGATGTTTTAGCACTCAAACGTTCGAACCAGAGGCGACAAAATCTGATACCCCATTCTATTTATCTCTTTCTAAGAAACTAACAAGAATAGTTTTCCATTTTAGCTACCTTCCTTTGGTTTCGAGTGATAGCAAAAATTAGAAAAATTGCGAAATTGAAAAAAAATTTAATCTCCGCTAATATTGATGATAGAGCTCTGAAGTTAACACATTATACAGGCTCTTTCCCACGTAGAATCTAGTGGCGTGCTTTTCTTTTTCGAAATATTTATAATTACGAAGCAATACCCAAAGTTATGCTTTATTGGCGCTCTTGTTCACCTGAACAGAGTGTTTATAAATTTGCCCAAATGTCTGTATTTTTCAAATATTTGGGTAAAAGTGATACCTATCGCCCTATCGCTGCGTAAGGACTCGCTGATGAGGTATTCGTGGTAAAAATCGATTCTGTCTGTCCGTCCGTCCCTAGACACGATTACGCCCGAACGGAATGGGCTAGAGGGCTGACGGCCGGTTTCTGAAAGGATGATCATCATAGAAATCAACTAATCACCTGTTAAATCTATGTTCAACTGCCATTTGAGTTGCTGAAAGGATAGTCAACTAGGTTAATTTGACCAAGCTGTCAGTTGACAAAGTACTCAAATATTTCACGAGAATTGTATGTCAACCGTCATTTTGAGTTTCCGAAACGCAAATTAAGGCTAAATCAGTGGTCAAACTAGTGTCAAAGAACTTGTCAACTAATCGGTGTTGTTTGGTGAATTAACTTGAAAGAAATCTAGTTTATGAATGAAATCTATGTATTTTCCAAGGAAGTCTTAATTTTATCAGTATGTATGAAAATAATTTAATAATTTTTAATATATAATATTTTAAGAAAAGGCATTTATTTTTGCCCAATTTTGCGATGTAATATGTTTTCGTTAATAATTTAGTTTTCTCTAAAAAACAACCATTTTTGCAACAAATGGTGAATCTATTTCTTTATTGTAGATAATTAATATGGATATCATCTTGGATATAAGCATGTCTAGTAATTCTAGCGAAGATGAGAACCCAAGGCCACGAACTTTTAGGAGAAGAATGAACCCTTTTGATTTCTACAATGATGTGGAATTCAAAAATAGGTGTAGACTGTCCAAGGATATTATAACATTACTTCTGAATATAATAGAGGATAAAATAAAGCCCTTAACATCAAGGAACAAATCAGTCACTGCCTTGGAACAAGTACTTCTAACAATAAGCTATTTTGCAACAGGAGCATACCAAATAACAGTAGCTGACCATATAAGATAAAACAACTACTAACCATAAAACTACAGCATGTAGAATAATTAAAAAAGTATCTAGAGTCATTGCTGAACTGAATAGAATCGAATCAGAATCTATTAGTTCATTTCCGAACGTGATTGGAAGAGTAGATTGTACACATATAAAAATACAGTCACGTGGAGGTCCACAAGGTGAGCTTATCAGAAATAGAAAGGGATACTTTTCTCTTAATGTTCAGGTGATTTGTGGATGGCCAGGAGCAGCGCATGATAGTACAATTTTAAACGATTCCCATATTCGGGCCGACTTCGAGAGTGGATTATTCCGCAGGGATTATTTATTGGGGGACAGTGGCTACCCTTGTCGCTCATATTTATTGACTCCATTTCTGAGGCCATCAACTCCCGGTGAGCAAGCGTACAACAGAGCACAGATCAAAACGAGGAAATTTGGTGTCTTGAAGAGACGCTTTCCTTGTTTGTCTATGGGAATTAGGCTGAAAATGGAGACAACCATGAATGTCATAGTGGCATGTTGTGTTCTGCCCAATTTGGCATTAGTTCATAAAGAAGACGTAGCAGACTTTGATATCGGAGAGAACTTCCCAGATGATCCCCCAAATACTTCTACAAATGATGAAAATATATCAGTCAGATCTTCGTGAGTTTCAACACATTTCAATGTTCAATAATAATTGTGGAAGAAGATTCGGATCAAAGGTCATACAATCCGTCACAAAAAGCCTATGAAATAGAAGTTGTGTGTTGAGGAACAGTTGATACAATAGCTCAAATAAATTTATATTCTAATCTACTCTTATTTATAGACTGAAAACATTCTAAAAATCCAATTACACCAAATTTCATGTCATTGTTTTTACTTCTGTGTACTGTGATAAAATAATAAAATTGGATGATGTATGAACAAGGTTGTTTGCTCAATTATTTTGAATACTTCAAATTAAAACGAAAATAATCGATAAAAAAAATATTAAATTAGATGGTTCCGGCCATAATATAACGTAAATATTACTATTTATCGAATTGCTGAAGATACTTTCTTTTCAATTAGATCTAACAGTCTCAACTTTTTCCTTTCGGTGAAATTTCGGCCACGTACACTCATTTTGGAAAATCAACATTTACAACGTTACTTAATACTGAAATAAAAAATTAAATAAGCCTCAAGGTAGGTTATCGGATCATTTCAAAATCTCAACCACAAAACACTGATATCTTAACCTCTTTGATAACAGAATATTAGTTTTATCGGAAAATGATCATAGATTAGTTAAATATGCACTGAACATCCTTTCGGAAACTCAAATTGATTTGACATCTCTGTCAAGATGATCGTTGTTTTAGTTGACATGAGGTTTGATCAGCCTTTCAGAAACTGGCCGTGAAATTTCAAGGGTTGGTCGGAGGAATGAACATCTTGGACGAGTTCGTTAATGGGCAAATCTGTTTCATGATTCAGGAGTTATTAGCATCTAAACATTGGTTTCTTTTATAACTCCTTGAATATCCATTGTATTGTTACGTTTTTCCTCAGCGAAATGGAAAAACAATACAAGTCCTCTTTAAAATAATTTATATTTACACTTAACTAACAATTATCAATAATTTATATACACAATTTATCTACAGTATTTCACTAGGATTTTGTTTTGTTACAGTATCAAGTTGTAACTTGTAGGATATCTGAACTAGGTTGAACCAAACAGGCTGCCAAAATTTCGCGAAACTCGACGGGGTGAGTGATCGGATACAATGAATCCTCATCCAGGCTCCCATTTCTACCATACCAGCTGTTGTCGCCAATCGTATCTGCACTATTTGTTTTGCCGCATCCTTTATTTAGACGACTAACCTTTTCAGAAAATATGAAAATTCTAGCTCAACTCCTTTGGATGATAGAGAGGGGAGTCAATCCTAATTGATTGACGTAATTTTCTGCTCGATATTTGAAGATTACAGACATTTGGGCAAAATGATAGCCCACTGATGAAACTAGATTGAGTGAGTAAAAAAGGAATAATTAACAAATATGAATACCCATCTTGAATAAAATTGAAAATTATGATTTCTGCGCGGTTTTTCTAGTTAAAAATAGGAAAAATAGTATACACCATGCTATAGTTTTACCTAAATGTCTGTAATCTTCAAATATTAAGCCGAAAGGTGCTATTCGATTTAGTTCGACATCCTGATGAATAATCCGTGTTCAAATCTGAATATGTCCAGTCGGCTGTATGCTCTCTATTTTTCAAAGGAAATTAGCTCAAGTTTCCATATTTTCAGAATAGGTATATCGTCTCAATACCCTGGTCAAGTTCGTTATTGATCCAAATCTTTGAATAAATATACTTTTTGATTACATAAAGATAATCATAATAATGTCTGAATGTCCGATATGGTGCTTCATTACGTAATATGTATCAATTTTGTGATTTTTTTTCTCATTACTCCGAAGCTCCTAGACCGATTTGACTGACTAAAGAACTCATCCAAGATAATGATTCCTCATACCTAATCTGAACATTTCAGCTCTCGACGGACATAATCGATTTTGACCACGGATTCTTCACCAGAGAGAACCAACTGACGAGATATTGTTGATGATGGAGCTCGTGTTGAATGATTGTTTGGGCTATTACCATCATCTATTGTGGATGTAATGTTTTCCGACGTTTCGATAGACATCTTCTATCTTTATCAAGGAGGAAAAGTAAAAAACCTTTTGAAAATTATCAATTTTCAAAAAGTCAATATTGACAGAAGTCATGAAAGAAAATGAACGATGTTATATACTCATCTGTGATATGATGATCTTTTTAAGTTGGATCGAACTATCGGCGTCCAAACTTCTGGCAGATCTATAGATGGAGCACTTATGGAATCAGGTGTTATTTTCATAAATGCTGCTTCTTTGATTTTTCTTCTTGACGATGATTCTCATCTACAGCATGTTGGACCAACCTGGATTTGTCGCTGTCTAGTACTCGTAGAAGCTTCTGATGTTCTTTTATTCGTACATTCAGAGGGCGTTTAGTTTCTCCGATGTAAGATCTTCCGCACTCGCAAGGTAATTCATATATGCAGTTCTTTGTCCTTTATTTCTCATTATTAGGCTTAACTTTTGTAAGTTTAGCTCTGATAGTGTCTTGAGTTTTGAATACAGTCGTTATGTTGTATATATTTCCAATTCTTCTGATTTTCTCCGATAAACCTTTTACATAAGGAATTACGTTTTTAATGGTCTGATTTATATCTGTTGGTTCAGGTTGACTTTCTCTTGTTCGTCTAGCTTTTTCTAATATTTTTTTGGGGTAACCATTGCTTCTAAGAGTTTTCGAGATGTTATTTATTTCTTCATTTTGGTCTTCTTCAGTGCAAGAAATATTTATTGCTCTAACAAATAAACATTTTGCTACTCCCAATTTAGTGTTTAGTTGGTGGTTTGAATCAAAATGTAGATATTGTCCTGTGTTCGTTGGCTTTTTATACACAATGGTTCTTGGGATTCCGTTTTGTTTATGTACGAGTACATCTAAGAATGGAAGTTGTCTGTCTTTCTCGATTTCCATTGTGAATTTAATTGATTCATCTTGATTGTTTAGATATTGAAGGAATCCATTTATAGTGTCTCTTCCATGTTGCCAAATAATGAAAGTATCATCTACATATCTTTTCCACAGTTTGGGTTGAGTACATATTTTTCTAATGCCTTCTGTTCGAAAATTTCCATATATAAATCAGCTAAAATTGGTGATAGTGGTGAACCCATGGCCATTCAAAAAGATATTAGAAAAAGCTAGACGAATAAGAGAAGGTCAACCTGAACCAACAGATATAAATCAGACCATTAAAACCGTAATTCCTTATATGAAAGGTTTATCGGAGAAAATGAGAAGAATTGGAAATAGATACAACATAACGACTGCATTCAAAACTCAAGACACTATCAGAGCTAAACTTACAAAAGTTAAGCCTAATAATGAGACATAAAGGACAAAGTACTGCATATATAAATTACTTTGCGAGTGCGGAAGATCTTAATCGGAGAAACTGAACTCCCTCTGAATGTACGAATAAAAGAACATCAGAAGCTTCTACGAGTACTAGACAGCGACAAATCCAGGTTGGTCCAACATGCTGAATATGAAAATCATCATATAAAGTGGGATGAAGTATCAATAATATCCAAAGAAGAAAAACTTGCAAGAAGAAAAATCAAAGAAGCAGCATTTATGAAAATAACACCTGATTCCATAAGTGCTCCATCTATAGATCTGCCAGAAGTTTGGACGCCGATAGTTCGATCCAACTTAAAAAGATCATCATATCACAGGTGAGTATATAACATTGTTCATTTTCTTTCATGACTTCTGTCAATATTGACTTTTTGAAAATTGATAATTTTCAAAAAGTTTTTTACTTTTCCTCCTTGATAAAGATAGAAGATGTCTATCGAAACGTCGGAAAACATTACATCCACAATAGATTATGGTAATAGCCCAAACAATCATTCAACAAAGTTGATAATAATATCATCAAACGAGGTGAATGAGAGAAGTCATAGTTATAGAATAGATTGATCAACCAAACATCTATATCATGTTCGGTAGTAGGCAGAATCAGTCATCCTGAGTTATTAGTAAGTTAAAATTGGTTTCTTCAATAACTGGAAAAATATGAAATGAATCGATTTGTAACTTGAAAATCGCTTCCGTAATGTTGGAAGAAGAGAATGTAAAAAAGCACTGACGTTAGGTCAGGAACTTCCGCGGGCTTATTCTAAACTATTTTTTCGTACTTTGGAACACTGTTATACTAAATCATCCACCACAATGAATGAAAAAACTTATATCTCAAATTCAAAATGATCAACCATAGTTTCTTCAATTCTGTTCGCAGCTCAAATTCCCTTCTCTTAAAATCCAATCCATCGAGAGCCATTTGAATATATTTTTTCCAGCAAGCACTTGTCCTTTGAAATACCTGAAATATTCAAATTCAAATCACACAAAGGGAAGCTTTTTCAAGATAGAATCGTCTGAAAAATCTACAGGACCCTAAGGAGTCGTACATTAAACTTCTTCACAGCACTAGTTCGGGCTACCAATCAATTGAAATTCTGTGACTCCCAGTTATGTGAATGATAAAAATGATATCTTTTGGTAATGAGAAGCTACGACAAAGAAATTTCAAAATCTATAAAATATAGATTACGTCCATAAATGCACAAATTTTTATTCCAATCTGACAGATATCTTATGAGCTATGCATTATCGAAAAAAGAATTTTTTTTTGGTATTTTAAGATAATGTTCTAGCCTATCCATTTCTAAGAAATTTTGAAAGTCGTATTGCTTCAACCTCATTCGAACATATTCCAAGTTTGATCTGATTGATATCCTTGGACTTATTGACTGATTTCAGATACTCATAACTAATGAGTCATTCGACGGATTTTGCCCAATAATGAACTTGACCCTGAGATTTGGACAATTAACCTATGAGAACTCCAGGTCTTTTCTTTCGGAAGATACAGAGTATAGGCAGACCAGACGCACATACTCAATTCAAACCACGGTTTCTTCATCAGAAAATCGAATCTAATCGACTGAGATCATGTTGGTCTTGATATTACGAAATTATATAAATTTCGACAAAACGTTAGCACACTGTTCTACAAGAGCAAGAAAGCAAAAATTACTGGGGGTGAATCTAAAAGAATTATCAACATAAGTAATCAAGAATTTGGAAAATGAACTATCGAAGACGCTTTTCAAACTACGAACGAATGTACTCACTGTACAATTCAATTAAGAAGGAAGTACACAGAAACAATAACTTCTGCTTTCAAGTGCGAAAGCGGTATATTTTTGAGATCGTTAATTTAACGGTTTTTGCCAATAAGCGGCGCTGAATTCTGAAGAAGTCATAAATTTTATTTACTCCTCCTATACAGGGTGTTCCTAAATTGACCGTACAAACGAAAAGGGGAGATTCCTTAAGTGAGTTTAAGAAAAAAAAGTCCCATAAACATGGGGTCGCAAACGTTTCGTTTTCGAGATACAGAGTGTTGAAGTTTGAATTTTTTTCAAGTTTTTTTTTCATAGTATCTACTCTTCACAAGATATTCAACTGAAATTCGACATATATATTACATTTGAGAGTTCACACCACGTGACATGGCAATTTCGATAGAAGATCTACAGGGTGATATTTTTTCTGGAACGCTGCCACCTGTTCTTCTGCAGAAATTTTTTTTTGGTGAGCAACTGTTAATTTGAAAAAATGTAAAAAGAAGCTTTGTTCTTATACTAAACTTTTCGGTCACATGTAGTTTTGTCATATCTACCAACGATTTCGAGAAAAAAAAATTTGTACGATTCTCTCGAAATTCTCGTAACTATGATAGGAAGGCCAGTTTGTAATCTGTGGTGAATGAATGCAGTGCCAGTTTTGACACATCTCGAAATATTGAAGGTTTGTTTTTTAAATAGTGAAAGTGGTTGCATTTGTGGCTATTTATTTTTTTGAATGTAGTTAGACTACTATTTTCATTACGATTTTTATGATTGTCACAACAATAATTTGATCAGAAATTAGAACGTCTACACATTTCAATATCAAAACATGCCGAATTTCGCGAATTCCGAAATGTCTGATATGCATTTCATGTATGGTCTTGCAAATGGAAATGCAAGAGAAGCTAGGCGTCTTTACACGGAACGCTATCCCAATAGAGTAATACCAAATCATCGAATGTTCTCTGATATTCATAGGCGTCTCTCAGAAGCTGGATCTTTTTCCACGAAAAGAATTAATGCTGGGAGACCACGCAGTGTGAGAATACCACAACTCGCAGAGGCAGTTATGAACGAAATAGAACAACATCCAAGAACCAGTACCAGAAAAATTAGGGTACTTTTGAATATAAGTCATCAAGTTGTTTGGTGGATCTTGTGGGATTTTCTGCTATATCCTTATCACATTCAGAGGGTGCAAGCTCTTCTGCCTCGAGAATTTCATCCGAGAATTAGTTTTTGTCAGTGGTACCTCAGTAACTATTGATGAATCCTTATTTTGATTGCCTAATTCTATTCACTGATGAAGCCTGCTTCTCAAGGACTTCAATTATCAATTTTCATAATGAACACGTATGGGCTAAGGAGAATATATGTCTATACAGGGTGAGTCTTTGACCACTGCGTTAATTTTAACCATAGGTTCTTGAGATCAAAAGAAACACTTTTTCTATTACGGTTTTTCTATATTCAGCTGCGTTGAGAAGTTATAAGCAATTTAAGTTTCCATATTGGGCAAATACTCCTCTGTAGTCCAGTTTAGTTTGAATGAAAAATACCTTCCGCAGCATCCACTATTGAATCTGAATTGTTTAAAAACATTATTTTCCCTCTAAGAAATGATTCACTCGCTCATGTTTCATCCGATGAGGTCCATATCCAGAAGGAAGATACAAAATACTTATTTTCTGTTAAAAAAATTCAACACCATAAACATAGATTTTTGTTGTTCTACTATATTTTCTTTCTACTTCAAGATTATAAACCATGCCTTTCTAGTGAGAAATTCCAAAAAAACCTCAGAATTATTGGGTGTTATCATCATACATTTGTAATTTTCTTCTTAAAATTTCCAAATCATGAAAACCATCATTTCTATGAAATCTTCCAAGGCAAGAGGTTGTCACTGTGCTTTTTTTTCACTCAAAGCCTGAAAAAATCATCTATGATTTTACAAACACTGATATTTCTGAAGTTTCTTCTCCTTGACAGAGACCAGTGAACAGCTCTATGAGGTCTCTTGATATCATACTGTTAAAAATATGAAAATCTTTTTCGAAATCTTCAACAGCAATGAATGATGTCACTACGAATAATCATTTTAAAGTGATGTTACTTTGCTTGATGATTATTTTCTGTACTGAATCCCAATAACAATTTACCTGGATAGATTACAAGTATTTCCAGATTTAGGTGTGCAATTATACTTTCTTGAAGAAATACCTAAATTTGATTTTGAAAAATCAACTAGGTGTTCTTTAATGAAAAATTTTTGTTAAATCCTTAATATGAATCTATTCTGTTCAGACTATAATTACTGATTACTGATTTTTATAATCAGAGTATCTGATTTAATTACGTAAACAAGAACATAAATATTGAATAATGGTTATTCATAGATTATGTCAAATTTTAATACCTTACCATAGAATATTGATTTATTAATTTATTTAAAAATTAATATTTGCAATGTTTTCTTAAATGAATGATAATATCTGTAACTATTATTGATCTTTAGTTATAATTGTCTTCAGAATAATTAGAGTGAATTATTATCACATTAAAATATTATAACGTCTCTGTGGTGGGTAGTTCCCAATAAAAAAGTGTTGTGTGGTTCCTTGTTGTTTTGATTCTGTTTGAATCTGTCAACAGTTATTTGTAGCTTTCTTTCAAAAAAATGTGGAAAATATTGGAAGGATAATATCGATAGTTTTAAATTATTCAATTCAGTATGAAATCACTATGGTCAGAAAATGCATTCTATTCTAATCTTTCTTGTTTATGAGCTTATAGCTTCCAGTTTCAATATTGATTGAATTTTAATTAACCATGCATCGTGAACATTCAGAAATATCAAAACAAAGTCAAATTCTATTATCTCCTAAGTTTGTGAACAAGATTGAATCGGTGTATGAAATAAAGATAATAAAGGTATAAAACAAATCTAGGAGACTGGGTTCGAAGTTTTTAAAACTCATATGAGCTCAATTTGCAGCATTTCTATGTTAAAATAGATATAATTTGATGAACCCTGAAAGTCTGAAGCTATAAAAAACCAGCTCTTCATAAAGACAAGTATTCAATTTAAAAGGTCCTGACAGAAAATACTTTACCTATTTCAACGGTCAAAATATACCGAAGTACCGAAGAGTGATGGAAAACTTTTTCTCTCTTTATTATGGAATATTATTCTGGATTAAATATTAAACAAGGTGCTAGACATCATTAACAATGAATACAGCAAATGGCAATTTAGATTTTGTGGTGAATGTAAGACAAAAATTGTTCAGTGGTTAATTTCATCTATAGTGTTTAGTGGTGGAACCATAGACTGGAGAGATTTCCCCAACCTTTTGTAGAAATATTTAATAAAGACATAAAATATGGCAACATCGAACAAATCTGATTATTGAATCATTTCAGCACAGAGTTGGATTTGGGAAAATCAGAAAATTTGGACAAAATTATATCGATTCAATTCCTTTCAACTTCAAATATCTCAAGAACGGTGCAATTTAGGAGAAAAGATGAGGATTGATTTTATATGCAAAAAGGACTAATGATTCCAGAAAGTACGAGATACGGACCTTTACTTCAAGCGATATTTGTTTTTCATGCAATTTAACCAATCTGTAGAGTAGTAGTGAGAAACCCACAAGAAATGGAATAAATCTAATGATGCCAAATCAGATAGGGATCAGAAAAAAAATTATATACGATATGGAGATAGAACCTATAAAACCTCTGTCTTATATCTATTGATGCCAAAATATGCACGAGTGATCAAAAACCTTCTACAAGAGATCATTTCAATTGATATTGTCGTTTGAATATCACAGGTGAAAATGCAATTTTTTTATGAAATTTCAACACCCTATATCTTTTGAACGGGGCCAAATTTATAAAAATGTTATAGGAAGAAAATGTTTCTTTTGACGTCAAGAATCTATGGTTAAGATTAACGCAGTGGTCAAAGACTCACCCTGTATATGATGTGTAAAAACCCATTCTCAAGAGCAATTTTCACTAAATGTGTGGGGTAGTAATATTAGTGATGATTTGATTGGTCATTTCTTCTTGCTAGGTCCACTAACAGGTCAATCATACAGACATCTCCAATCAAACAGATATCCTTACCAAACTCTTCTAACTCTATTAATCCATATCTGCTTCCGTTATCTTTCAAACCATTCATTAGGAAATATTGAAATTTAATGAAACCGTCTGTGTTATAATAAGTATTGTGGCAACCTACTACACAACACTGAGTATGTGAATTTCGTAAAGAAGATTGTACTCCTAGGCCTTCAGTATTCATTTTCGATATTGAGGATTATAAATCAATAACTCTCAAGTACTTTCCCATCGCAATAAACAGAAATTATGCCCAAAATCAACATGTATAACACAGGGAAATGACAGCGAATTCGTATTCTTTCTCAACGAAAATGTCGAATTCCGCCACTGAGGTCGCCACATACAAATATGCAAACCGCCTATAGGGATATTTTCCTTGATAGGTTTAAGAGTATCGTGCTCTTTCATCATTATCAGATTTGAGTATCGAGCATCTGATCAAATTCCAACCGTTTTATTTTTCCTTACAGTTACTATTAAATGTGAGAGATATTGGGTACGACACTTGTTTTTGTGACACCTCATTTCTCCATTAGGTCGAGTTGCAACTGAACCGCTTCTGGGTGGGCTATTGCTATTTAAGAAGAAAACCATCACAATTAGTAAGTTCCATATCATGGTAATAAACCGAAGTGCTTCCAGGAATATACGCAAAACTCCACGAAACCTGGTTAACCTGGTTGAGGTGCTGCCATGCATTAATCATAGTTTGCAATTTTTCATGAGTATTGTGATCCGTTTGTGAAGAAACATATTATTTCCTTAAACCGTCATCCCGAATTGAAATCTTATTCTACAGGATTCAAATCTTTTTATCATCTCTAGAGGATTTTTAACTTGATTTGTTTTTTTTTTCCAAACATTTACGATCTTAAAATATATTTTTTCGCTTTTAAATAAATTCTAGCCGAACTGTTCCGCAAAAAGTCTATGCCTATCTTATCGGATAGTGTAGCTCCGGTAAAATTAGAAATTCATACTGGAATATGAGATAACCTATTTCAAATTTTAGAGAGGACTACTGCTTAACAACTTCATGCTTGGCTTTCCATGCTCCTGAAATTTTAACCTCTGTTCATGGAATATACCTACTAATGAAAATACTTCATCATCAGAATGTACTCAGAATTATGGAGTTTCAATGTATCAGCAATAAACTCACCACCAAAGTATAATATTTCCTCGAAACAATATGAGTCATTTATTCAAAATTTTCAACAACGTTTTATAATAAATAATTGAAATGCGAAACACGCCCATTGGGCATAAAGACTAATAACCGTAAAAGGTGGTAATCAAATGGAAGTGATAAACAATTTCGGTATGTTGACCAACATATTGGCCAATTTTTGCGATGTTCTCGCAACAAAGGACAGTTCTTGGGATTTGGGGTAGCGGCCGTTACTTCCAAGAATGCCTTCTGTAGGACGGAATTTTGGAAATCCCTAAACTTAGCTACCTGTACGACCTCTCTCAATTATTCAAATTCATTCTCTCTACACTTCTCGAGGTGGTCACTTCTACCAGTAACTTTTAGTTTGATCACCACTCTGATCAGTTCCACTCTACCATTGGGTCAGTTAGATACCCTAGTTTGAAACAACAAGGTTGTTATTTGTAAATCTGTGAAGCAATTGCATATCGCCAAGCCACAATTTGTTAGTGAAAATTTCATCCGGAGTGCCTGCACCTTATTCTGAGAAATCTACCCTCGACGATTGAAGCAGAGCTGTGGTGAACTCCAAACAACAAATAAGGTCAGATCTATTTATCATTTAATATTACCAGAAGTGCTCAAGATTGAGCAAAAAAGTGCAAATCCTTGGTTATTATAGACACCTAAAAACTCTTTCTGTGAGTGTAAACTCAAGTGCCGAACATTGTGTAACTACTCTTATCTGTGAATACATAATTCTATTATAACTACAAACTTGTTTTTATTCACCTTGCAAACATCTTTTCTACCAAAGATAATTTTTGGATCTACTGTTATAGTATAACCAGCGATTCAGGAAGTCCGCTGCCCTTCATTAAGCGGGTGATTATTATTATTTCTAATTTTGTACCCGCACACCAATAAACAAGATTCCTGATGTCTTGGACTTCTTCGTCACGAATAGAATTAACAATAGCTACATGCATGCGAAATCCTATCCTTCAGAGCTTAAAAGTGATCAGTCACTAATCCTCACAATCCTCGATACAATACCCAAATCGTATGAAATTAAATTTTGAAAAAAACTTGAACCGGAATCTCTTACGACTGTCTGTCCTCGCTGAGAGCATAGGTCTGACTCTAAATGCTACCAAATCTAAATCGATCATTATCGGTACTAAAAGAAACTTGGTTTTAATAGACAAAGTAAATAATTCAATTGTCCTCAACGATTCTGTTGTTCCTTACTCCAATGAGGTTAGAAACCTTGGTATCTTGTTAGACGAAACTCTATCCTGGAATAGTCAGATTGCTTCTATCAGTTCAAGAGTCTTTCATGTCTTGCATCAACTCCGACTTTTAAAGCACTTCTTGCCCTTCGGTACCAGGAAAACATTATTCTTCTCCCTCGTGCTTCCTATACTCGATTATGCTGACGTAGCCTATATGGGTCTCACAACTACACAGCTGATGAAACTGGAGCGTTTACAAAATGCAGGTGTACGATTTGCCTACAACTTGAGGAAATTCGATCATATAAGTCAACACAGGCAAAATATGGGACTGCTACCCATCAAACAACGTCGAATTTGGCATCTTCTTTTACTGGGGTTTAAGGTGCTGAGCTCCCGTGAGCCTAAATACCTGTATGATGGTCTTTGAGGGATGGGGTCCGTCATACAAGGGCACTCTTTGACTTTACCTTGAGGATACCACTCCACTCTACTAGAGCTTGCTCCAATAGCTTCACAGTTGTGTTTCCCCGGCTCTGGAATCGCCTCCCTCCGGATATCGTTCGGAAGGTAACTTACCTTTCATTTAGGTTTTCTCTCAGGAGATATTTGAGTGCTTCACCGATCACACTTACTTGAGGCCCATGTCTAAACATAGTCCCTTTCTTCGGCGACGTCTGTCCTTCTCCCTCCCATTTCCCTTTTTCCCTATTCTGGAGCAAGTTGAACTGAATTCAAGTTAAGTCAAGTTTTGGTACTTTTCTCTTTTAGGCTTCTGAATATAAATTCATGTCCATAATATAGATTTCGTAACTTTGTAACCATGTTTTCCACATTGATCCTATTTTTGTACACTTTTAGAAAAGGTATTGTCTACGAACTACTTCTGGCATGTTCACCTAACCTCAAAATCGGTTTTTCTTCATCTGCTTTTATCACGAAGGTTGAAAATGATTTTTAATAATTTCATTTTCAGATATAATTAAAGAATTAGAAATATTCAGAATTCTTTTTATTTTCCAGTTTTTACACCTGACCCCATGTTATATAAATTAAATTGTTGGATTGTCATTGACAAACGACTAGACTGTGTGGATGACTTAATTGACTGACTCGTACATCAATACATCATGTCATACTTATCATATATCAGAGCGCATAATTAGCTGTGTTATCACATGCGCACTTACATACAATTATTTAATATACACCATGTATACTGGAACGCATATTTATAACACTGACGGCAGTCTTGCCACTCTACAGATGAGAATGTCTGAAAGCACTTTATCATTACGCAAACCGATGGCCATTCACACACATGATTTTCAGAATTTTTTTTAAGACGCCAGACTCTACAACAAACCGCGCGAAAGAACGCCTGTACATGGCCACCTTAAGATACCCCTGAATCCTCCATTATATAATTTATCCAGTACCGAGCTGATTAACAATAATATCAAATGCTCTTGATATTTCAAAAAATAAAGCAGAGTTGTATGAGCCATTGTCATAACATAACAGTTTGAGTTGAAGTCACGCTGAGCATTATCAAGTATATTAAATTTATCAAGTTACATCACCATTTATAATTAAGAGTGATTCTCTCAATCACTTTAGAGACACTATTCAAGATAGCAATATATATATATACTTTTGAATTTATGGCTTACAATATTTAGTTAGCAAACAATAAAGCATATAGATCAGGGGTTAGTGACGGGGTGTCATTCAATTCAGCATATGACATAAAAACCTAGAGAAAAAACCGCAGTGAAAGAAACCCTGGCTCCCCGCCTTTGTGTAAAAGTACAAAAATAAGCTGAAATATATTTTACGGACTTCTTTCTTCAAGAGTGGTCTTCTATTGATGGAGACAGAGACTTCTTCAAGATGCCCGCATCGAATCTGGAAATAAAAAGACAAAAGCAGAAAAAAGAACTGAATAACAAAAATACGTATCATATTCGTTTGAAATTTATAACCCATTCCAAGAAAGAATTAAAAACATCATGAATAGCCCTAAGACCACCTTGAAATTTATATATGGGACAACTATTGATGAGGCATTGTTTCTTCTGCTTCTCCACATTCACAAGTTGCGCTTGGAACTGAATTCCATCTGAATAGCATGCTATTGGTATGACCATGACCTGTTCTCAAACGATTAATAACTGTCCAAATTTTTCTTGGAAGATCAAAACCAGGAATTTTTTCAGAAGGATCAGAAACGAGATACGTATTGAACATTTCGTAAGAGTTCCACTCAGTCTTTCATGATTCGTTATCGCTTATGTTTATATTGAAGAACTTATTATGCCATAATGGTTCACGTGAATTCAATCTGGAAATTCTATTTTGTGGAATATATGAAATAATTAGGAATAAATTGGTAAAAGAATGATAATTGTTCCAAGAATTCAGAGCTGCAACCTGTCTGCGAATATCGAAAGGTGATTGACGTAAGTCCATTTACTGTTTTCAATAGGCCTTCTACAGAACTCATGAACTTGATCGCCTATGAAATCAACTGTTCTAGAGAAATAACGAGATAAATATTTTTCGATCTACCATTCGAAATCCCTGAGGGGAAGGTGAATGCCGTATGTCAATTTATCGTTTTCAATAGGCCTTCTACAGAACTCATGAACTTAATCGCCTATGAAATCAACTGTTCTAGAGATATAACGAGATAAATATTTTTCGATCTACAATTCGAAATCCCTGAGGAGTAGGTGAATGCCGTATGTCCATTTTCTGTCTTCAATAGGTCTTCTACAGAACTCGAGATTTAGATTGCCCCTAAAATCAACTGTTTTTGAGTTATAATGAGATTGTAATTTTTCAATCTACGATTCGACAACCATGAGGAGTAGGTGAATGACGTATGTCCATCTCTTGTTTTCAATAGGTCTTCTACAGAACTCTTGAATTAGATCGCCTATGAAATCAACTCTACTAGAGATATATCGAGATTAATATTTTTCGATATGTCATTCGAAATCCCTGAGGAGTATTTGATTGCCGAATGTCCATTTACTGTTTTCGATAGGTCCTCTACAGAACTGATGAAGTAAATCGCCCATGAAATCAACTGTTCTAGAGATATAACGAGATAAATATTTCTCGATCTACCATTCGAAATCCCTGAGGGGTAGGTGAATGCCGTATGTCAATTCATCGTTTTCAATAGGTCTTCTACAGAACTCATGAACTAGATCATCTATAAAATCAACTGTTCTAGAGATATAACGAGATTAATATGTTAAACAAAACTGCTAACCAATGAACCGGTGTAGATCTTATGGTACTCTCATGGATGTATTCAGTTGTGCATTGATTTTTTATGTATGTGCTCGTTAAACCAAACCGAGCAACAATACTCAGCTGCGAGAAGACTAAGGCTAGAGATGCTGTGCGAAGAGTGGATCCAGCTATTTTCTGAAGAATATTATTCCTTGTTTTAAGTTTTAGGCTCAGATCATTAAATGAGCCTTTTAATTGAGCGATGAATCTAATTTTGGATAGAAATTATGTTCGATCGGAGAATCATTGAAAATTACACTTAAATTCCTATATTTTCATGCTTATTCAGATGGAAACATGATACCTCTGTTTTGTTGGGATTTGGATATAATCGCCACTCAATAAAATAATTCCATAAAATTTCCAAATCAGATGACATTATGTTTTCTAGAGTATGGAAATACGAATGTTGGTAAGCAATAGCAATGTCGGCATAAACCAATTTCTGAGATGATGTCGTGGGTAAATCACATTATATAATATATATATATATATATATGATATAAATTGAAAAGTAATGGAGCTAGAACTGAATCTTGAGGAAGACCGCTTTTTATTGTTTTGAAATTGCTTCTTTTATTGTCTAGAAAAACACAAAACCTTCTATCTGATAACATATTTTCTAATAATCGTACCATTTTCCCACACTCCAGATGGGTATAGAGTTTGAGAATTAATCCATCTTTCTATGGTTTCATTGCGAAATACGTGAGCCGACTAATGCTACAATGTTGCCAAGCTTGATCTCCAAGAATGGAATTCATTAGCGGGCGTAAAACTATTTACGGTAAATTCAGATAGTAATTATAGGAAACAATGTATTATTTTCCAGCATAGTAAGGTCTCCCTTCGAATCTCAAACTGTTTCGGAAAATATGAAAATGACAGGACTTTACGTTGATTGTTGAGAGTGAGATTTAAGTACACCGAAGAAGTTGAAGAGAAATTTTTATAATGGAAGACGTGTAGAATTATTAGATGGGTACTAACCATCATCTCTATTGTTCTTCTTTCCAACGTTTCAACAGACATCTCCTGTCATTTTCAAGCCAAAAAATTAGTTTTTGAAGAACCTAATATTAGAAAATTTTTCAATTTTATAGTCCGGTCAAAGTATACATACCAGGTTACCAAAATTCGCATAGAGCTGAAAATTGGTAGAGATGGTCAGGATACCATTAGAAAGAAAGGGTGAAAAGTCCCCAAAAATCCCATTGTTGCTAAAAAAGTTATTAAAGGTCAAAGGTCACGAAAATGGGTTTTTCGCTTTTTTCTGCCAAACGGTGAGTTTCATCATAAAAATAGCTCACACATAAATTGTAGATTGTGCAATTATCTACAAATATTGTATCGATACTTTTTTCGTGAGAGTCACCGTTTCCGAGATATAAGCGAAGAAAGTTGTATGCCCCATAAAATGCATAAGTAAGCCACGTTCATTCGTCACTGGCGAGTTGAATTCTTTTTCTTCCGGTATATTAACTTGAAAAAAATCAATATTAACTCAAAAGAAACTAAGTCCATTGCCTTCTACGCCAGTGCAACCTTGACGTCTGTTTTAAAAATGTTTGAGAAACAAGATTTACTTGATTGTGCCGAAGTTTTCAAAAATAATAAGTCTACTCCAAAAGACATAATTATTCATGGAATTCGCTTTCTTTTTGCAATGTACGGAGCTCCAAAAAAAATTACCTGCATTGATAAGTTCCGTTACGTGTCTTTTGTCAAAAATACTAGTAACAAAAAGCAAGTGCACTTGGCTTCTCTTCCTCCAACCTCGGCTTCTGCACAACAACATCTTCTTCGGGTATATTATCAAGTTCAAGTGTGGCTTGGTAATCAATAAGACCCAAAAGACTGGGATTGGATGTTGATTGATAATGCATTAGAACCTGTCCAAACTTTACTTCCACCTGCACCGGAAAAACTCCTCAACACCATTTTTTGCAATTGTAAAAAAGGATGTAATGCCAAATGTGGCTGCAAAAAAGTTGGGTTTTTTTGTTCCTTAGCCTGTACAAGTTGTCAATGCCAGCTTTGTTCTAATGCTGAATCTTATCTTAATTAGAAGAGAACTCATTTTATATAAACGACGAGACATCCGATCCATCGCTTTTGGACGAGTTTATTTTCACTCAGCTCGAAGAAGACGAAGAACAAGAAGAAACAGATGTAATAAATGATTTTAATTCGGATCAATAATTTTATCACATTCTTTACAATTAATGACAATTTTTTTTTATTATTTATTAGTACAGATCGGTTCGTGGAATAGGCCTACCGGGGAAACCACGTTAAAAAAACGCGCCAAGTACACTACCTCACGGGTGACGTGGAAACGTGTGCATTTTATGGAGCATACAACTTTCTTCGCTCATATCTCGGAAACGTCGACTCTCACGAAAAAAGGTATCGTAACAATTTTTGTAGATAATTGCACGATCTACAATTTATGTCTGAGCTATTTTTATGATAAAACTCACCGTTTGGCTGAAAAAAAGCGAAAAACCCATTTTCGCGACCCTTGACCTTGAATAACTTTTTTAGCAACAATGGGATTTTTGGGGACTTTTCACCCTTTCTTTCTTATGGTATCCTGACCATTTCTACCAATTTTCAGCTCTATGCGAATTTTGGTAACCTCGCCTCTGTTATTTGGTCTAACTTGACCGGACTATCAACTAATAAGTGTTAATTTGAGAGAACTCCGAAAACTATATAAAATTTTTAAATATCTGTGGTATGATGATTTCTTCAGGTTATTTCAAACAATTGGTCTTCAAACTACCGATAACTCAATTGATGAGCTAGGATTTATATTTGGGCAGTTTGTGATTGTAGAAATATAGAAATGAATTTACTGATCCAAACAGAAGATCGAGACTAACACCCATCTTCAGCAAACCTCCACCAAAAATACATGAAATGAATATTCCTTCGCGACATTGTGAGTTCCAAGTATGCTACATGTCAACGATTGGCTTGATTTCTCTGGAAATTATATCCGTAAATCATGTGATTATCATATTTTCCGAGAGGGTTTGAGATGTGTAGGAAGACTCTTGCTGGGAAATAATACATTATTCGTATAATCAATATCATCATATCTCATTGTTCTTCTTTTCAACTTTTGAACAGACAACTTCTGTAGTTTTCAAGGCAAAAGTTAGCTTTTGAAAAAATTGACAAGATCAAAAAATTGTTCAATTTTCATTTGGAAGTGTGAAACTGACAGAAGTATGAAAGCTTGATGAAACTGGTACTCTTTGATTTTTCTTCTTGCAGGCATCTCTTCTTAAAGATACTATTGATGTATCGTTCCATTTTATCAGGTGATTTTACATCATGTTGAACCAACTTGGGAAAGCTTTTAATGTTCTTTTATTCTCACTTTCAAGAGGTGTTTTGTTTCTCAGATACAAGATCTTTCGTATTCGCATTGGTATCTCATAAATGTAATTCTTCATTTTCTGAGTGTCTTTATCAGGTTTAACTATGTCTAGAAGGCAGTTGTTATGTCGTACCTATTTCCAATTCTTCTTATTTTTACTGATAAACCTTTCACATAAGAAATGACGCTTTTTAGTATTTGTTGTATATCTTCCAGTGTATATCAAAAAATGGAAGTTTTTTGTATTTCTCGATTTTTCTTGATTGATAAGATGTTGGAGGAATCCATCTATAGAGTTCATTTCATTTTACCAATTGATGAAAGTAATATCTACATATCTCTTCTATAATTTGGGTTTTAGTATATATTGATCGAGAGCATTTTGTTCGAAATTCTCCAAATATAAATCAGCTAAAATAGAGGACAGAGGTGAATCCAAGGCTATTCTAGACTCCTGCAGATAAAAAAATGTATGTTGGGGAGATGCAAATGGAGAATATTTTCATTATTGTATCCACGTTAAGTGTAGTTCTTTCACTTAGTATTTGTTCATCTTTAAGCTCTTTTCTTACGATTGTAAGTGCAAGTTGGGATTTCTCTGAACACACTCGTTACGTCAAAGCTGACCATAATGTCTTCATCGAGGATTTCTTGGTTTCTCATTATTTCTATGAAATCTTTTGTATATTTAATTATAAATGTTGAATGATTTTTTGAAAGGAGATATTATTTTCAAATTCAAATTGGCGATCGAAAATTGTATTTTCAAATGATTGAATGGTGGTAGTAGAATCAAAAAATTTAGAAAGCACTGACGTGAGGTCAGATTGCTTTGGCGCTCTTGTTGAGCTACTTGCGAGTAAATATTCAAACCATAACAAATCTATAAGCACTCTTATCAGGTGAACAATAGTCTTTTCCCGTACTATGGGACAATGTGATGCAAATATGAATGCCTAATGAATGAACAAACCTATATCTCAAATTAAAAATAACTACTCATAATTTTTCCCAAGTTTTGTTCGAAGCTATAATTCCCTTACCCTAAAAACTTACGTCAGTGCTTTTCTGAATTTTGACAACGTATATTATTTCAGCCACCGAGATTGAATTCTATCTCTATGATTTCCTGTTATGAAAAATTTTGATTAATATTACGCCAACTGACACTGATTAATGAGCCCGGCATTTGTCAATCGAATGTCGATCTGTGATGGCTATCGTTCAAAGAAAATCTTCGGGACGTATGTCATTTCTCTTTTTCTCTTGAGTAAATTAAAAAAAATGATCATATCTTTAGATGGGAAAGAGCTACGACAATGAAATTTGACTCTAGCTCATCTCTGTTGGATGTTCGAGAGGATACGGCCGGACAGACTCAACTTTCGCCACGGATTCTTCATCAGGAAGTCGAACCCAATCGATTGAGACCATTTTCGGCTCGATATTCCAAAGTTACAGACATTTGGGCAAAATGATAAGCAGTCTGTTCGGGCGAACAAGAGTACGGGAGAACGGGAAAATGATACTGACATAGTATCATTTTCCCGTTTTTCGATCCTGCTACCACCATTTAATCATTTGAAGATATTATTTTCAGAAGAAACTTCATTTTATGTAGTTTTGGTAAACCAATTAGATGTGGAGGTTTGCTGAGGTTTGGTGATAATCTCGATCTAATGTATGGATCAGGAAGTTCATTTCTATATTCATATAATATTTTATAAATCATCGTCTCAACTGTGGAGGTAGTAGGATTTTTCTTCAGTTTCTTATATTCTCCCCCGTCTAATATTTCATTGATTTTTTTTCGTCAACATGAAGGACTACGATTTTAGGTGTTATACAGGGTGAGTCTTTGACCACTGCGTTAATTTTAACCATATGTTCTTGAGATCAAAAGAAACACTTTTTCCATTACGGTTTTTCTAAATTCAGCTGCGTTAAAAAGTTATAAGCATTTTTAGTTTTCACATTGGGCAAATACCCCTATGTAGTCTAGTTTAATTTGAATGAAAAATACCTTCCGCAGCATCCACTATTGAATCTGAATTGTTTAAAAACATTATTTTTCCTCTAAGAAGATACAAAATACTAATTTTCTGGTAAAAAAAATCCAACACCATAAACATAGATTTTGGTTGTTCAACTATAATTTCTTTCTACTTCAAGACTATAAACTATCCCTTTCTAGTGAGAAATTCCAAAAAAACCTCAGAATTATTGGATGCTATCATCATACATTTGTAATTTTCTTCTTAAGATTTCCAAATCATGAAAACCATCATTTCTATGAAAACTTCCAAGGCAAGAGGTTGTCACATTGCTTTTTTTTTCACTCAAAACCAGAAAAAATCATCTATGATTTTCCAAACACTGATATTTTTGAAGTTTCTTCTCCTTGACAGAGACCAGTGAACAGGTCTATGAGGTCCCTTGATATCATACTGTTAGGTTTTCGAAATCTTCAACAACAATGAATAATGTCACTACGAATAATTATTTTACAGTGATGTTACTTTGCTTGATGATTATTTTCTCTACTGAATCCCAATAACAAATTACTTGGATAGATTACAAGTATTCTCAGATTTAGGTGTGCAATTATATTTGCTTGAAGGAATTAGGTTTGATCACCTACATTTGATTCTGAAAAACCAACTACGTGTTTTTTCGTTAGTAAGAATCTATTCTGTTTAGACTATAATTAATTACTGAACATGCGTAAATTTTCGGTTTTTATAATCAGAATATCTGTTTTAATTATGTAAACAAAAACAGAAATATTGAAAAATGGTTATTCATAGATTATGCCAAATTTTAATACCTTACCATAGAATATTAATTTATTACCGAACCCCAGGAGAGAAAAAAATTAATAATTGCAAAGTTTTTTTTAAATGAAAGATAATATCTGTAATCATTATCGATCTTCAGTTATAATTTTTCTCAGAATAACTAGAGTGAATTACTACCACATTGAAATGTTATAATAACGTCTATGTGGTGGGTTGTCCCCAATAAAATAGTGTTCTGTGGTTCCTTGTTTTTTTGATTCTGTTTGAAAGTGTCAACAGTTATTTGTACCTTAAAAAATGTGGAAAATATTATAATAAAATATTAATAATTATTTCGATAGTTTGAAATTATTCAATTCAGTATGAAATGATTATGGTCAGAAAATACATTTCTAGTCTAATCTTTCTTGTTTATGAACCTATAGCTTCCAGTTTCAATATTGATTGAATTTTAATTAACCATGCATCATAACAAACATTCAGAAATATTAAACCTAAGTCAAATTCTATTATCTCCTAAGTTCGTGTACCAGGTTGGATCGGTGTATGAAATAAATATGTGAAAAAACTATAAACCTACAAAATAAATCAAGGAGACTGAATTCGAAGATTTTAAAACTCATATGATCTTAATTTGAAGCATTCCTATGTTAGAGTAGATATAATTTGATGAACCCTGAAAGTCTGAAGCTATAAAGAACCAGCTATTCATAAAGACAAGTCTTCAATTCAACAGGTCCTGACAGAAAATACATTACCAATTTCAACGGTCATGAGAATATACCCAAGTACCTATGTTAGTGAAGGAAATCTTTTTCTCTATTTATCATGGAATATTACTCTGGATTAAATATCAAACAAGGTGCTAGACATCATTAATAATGAATACAGCAAATGGCAATTCAGATTTTGTAGTGAATGTAAGACAAAAATTGTTCAGTGGTTAATTTCATCTATTAGTTTTTAGTAGTGGAACCATAGACTGGAGAGATTTCCCCAACCTTTTGTAGAAATATTTAATATAGACATAAAATATAGCAACATTGAACAAATCTGATTATTGAATCATTGCAGTACAGAGTTGGATTTGGGAAAATCAGAAAATTTGGACAAAATGATATCGATTTAATTCCTTTCAACTTCAAATATCTCAAGAATGGTGCAATTTAGGAGGAAAGATGGAGAATGATTTTATCTGCAAAAAAGACTAATGATTCCAGGAAGTACAAGATACGGACCTTTAGTTCAAGCGATATTTGTTTTTTATGCAATTTAACCAATCTGTAGATTAGTAGTGAGAAACCCACAAGTAGTGGAATAAATCTATTGATGCCAAAATATGCACGAGTGTTATCAAAAACCTTCTACAAGAGATCATTTCAATTGATATTGTAGTTTGAATATTACAGGTGAAAATGCAATTTTTTTATGAAATTTCAACACCCTATATCTTTTGAACGGGACCAAATTTGGAAAAATGTTATAGGAAGAAAATGTTTCTTTTGACGTAAAGAATCTATGGTTAAAATTAACGCAGTGGTCAAAGACTCACCCTGTATAAGCTTTCTGTAATTGATATTATTCTGACGAATTAAGTTCATGATGGAGCAATTTTTGTAATCTAAGCACACCTGGGGGTGGTACATGGGTATATTTTTCAACCGCACTACATATCTATTCATAGAAATCTTTTACAACCTTTTAACTTTCAATACGCACAAACATCCTCTCATTAAAACCACACATGCTCATAATTTCTCTTTATCCTCATGTTTGTATTGCCATGCTTTCCATTATACCTAATAACTCTCTTGTTCTTACGTACTCATCCCGCGTCCCTGACATATGCACAGCAGCCGCGTCCAATCAATTGTCGAAAAGAATTAAACGTAAAGTCAACAAAGATAGAGTAGTTTCCTATGACAAAGAAAGTGGTCGTAGATGGGATTGATCATAGGGGACTTTGTTAGAACGAGATAAAACATAAGTTTCCTTTCACATCAAATCGCTTGGATAATGATTTAATTACCAGAACATGAGTGCGGTATCGCGAAGCTGGCCCGAGTACGGGAGAACTTTCGGAATTTGTATCAATAACAATTGACTAACAGTCGAATTTGGCTTATGATTCAAGATTGCCTTTAAGAAGCTTTTAGGACAGACCTATTAATGATTTAGTTGATTTTGAATCATTCATAACCAAGAAAACCTTTCTAGAGGATGTAAAGAAAACTAGCCTACATACTACAAGATCAATTTTTGTGAGAAAATGAATACCGAAAACCGCAAATTGTTATCTCGACATGATCCTGATTCTATGGAAACATTCTTCAGCCACATTTTTGAAAGGAATCCAATGGTGTTCTTCGTTTTGGGCGCTCTTGTTCACCCGAAAAGAGTGCCTATCATTTTGTCCGAATGTCTGTAATTTTGGAACATCGAGCCGAAAATGGTCTCAATCGATTGGGTTCGACTCCCTGATGAAGAATTCGTGGCGAAAGTTGAGTCTGTCCGGCCGGCCGGCCGTCTCCTCTCTAGCATCCAAAAGAGATGAGCTAGAGTTTTCATATTTTCAGAATAGGTTAATTGTTCAAATATCTCGGCCAAGTTCGTTATTGGGCCAAATCCGTCGGATGGTTCAGTAGTCATGAGCATCTGAAATTTTGTTTCCTCAATAACTACTAGAATATCTATCCGATCAAGTTGATACTTGAAATATTGTTGAGGGCTCGGAAAAATTTGCAGAAATCGTCACGCTAGAAAATTTTTAAAAAATTCCCAAAAAAATTTTTTTAATACTCACTATCTCATAAGATATTTTTCGGATTTCAATAAAAATTCGTGAATATATAGAGGTGATCGATAATTTACTTATCCTCAAATTTCATTGTCGTAGCTCTCTTCCATCTAAAGATATGATCATTTTTTTAATTTACTCAAGAAAAAACAGAAATGACATACGTACTTTGAACGATGGCCATCACAGATCGATATTCGATTGACAAATGCCGGGCTCATTAATCAGTGTCAGTTGGCGTAATATTAAATTCTCATATTTTCTGCACTACTGCGGTTTCACCCATTATCCTTCCTTTATATCTAGTTTCACCGCATTATATCCTTTTCTGTAATTCAATTGTATCCTTGGGTTTTGGTCGCATCACACAGGTTGCTTATGCTTCCATCGTGGCGATGCTCGGTTTAGCCTCCAAAACCGGAGGTATCTAGGGTTGAAGCCACAAATTGGATGCTCGCTCCTGTTGTGGTCACCTGTTGTCGTTTCTTCCATAATCATTCTTTTCCATACCTATCCTGGTTTCTTGGTTGCCTTGCCCTGAAGAAGCCAATAAGCAGAAACACGTGTCGGCAAGTATCTTCCATCCAATTCTCATATTTTCTGCACTACTGCGGTATCACCCATTATCCTTCCTTTATATTAATCAAAATTTTTCATAACGGGAAATCATAGAGATAGAATTCGATCTCGGTGGCTGAAATAATATACGTTGTCAAAATTCAGAAAAGCACTGACATAAGTTTTTAGGAAAAGGGAATTAGAGCTTCGAACAAAACTTGGGGAAAATGATGAGTAGTTATTTTTAATTTGAGATATAGGTTTTTTCATTTATCAGGTATTCATATTTGCATCACATTGTCCCATAGTACGGGAAAAGACTATTCTTCACCTGATGAGAGTGCTTATGGATTTGTTATGGTTTGAATATTTACTCGCAAGTAGCTCAACAAAAGCGCCAAAGCAATCTGACCTCACGTCAGTGCTTTCTAAATTTTTTTTTATTAAAAAATAGGATTTCGAAGTTATAACATAAACTTGAATTTTTTCTTATAGTCACTTTATATTTTTTATATTCGTGTTTCAACTGAAATTCTCATTTGGAATATAGAGTGCGGCAGAAGTAAGTTCACACTATCTGGTATTCACGCATGCGCGTATTCTTGGCCAGCATCGTACGTAGGGCGGAAGGAGGCAGCTGAAACGTAGCGAGTTGCGTTGTCCACGTGTCGTAGTGTTGTTTTGTACGTTAACAGTGTGTTTGTTACCGTGGTAAACGAAAGAAGAACGTGTTTGTTTGCTCACTTCTTACTTAAAACTTGACGGCGATTATGCTGAAATTTTCGAAGAATTTCGCCAGCGCTATCCAAACAAGCAAGTTCCCACCAGATTAATAGTGTATTAACTATATCGTAAATTCGTAAGTACTCGCTCCGTAGTCGACGCGCCGCTTTCAGGTGGCCCTGCTAATTTTTTCGTAATATTTGTTTTACCGTGACTAAACAATGCCGCATATGTATTGAGACAATTCGAACATGAAATGTGAGGCCACAAGTGATTATTGATCTTATCTTTTTTTTGGAAAATGAATTTATTTGCAATCATTATTTCTTTTTTGGCGCTCTTGTTCACCCGAACAGAGTGCCTATCATTTTGCCCGAATGTCTGTAATTTTGGAATATCGAGCGGAAAATGGTCTCAATCGATTGGGTTCGACTTCCCGATGAAGAATCCGTGGCAAAAGTTGAGTCTGTCCGGCCGGCCGGCCGTATCCTCTCTAGCATCCAAAAGAGCTGAGCTAGAGTTTTCATATTTTTAGAATAGGTTAATTGTCCAAATATCTCGGTCAAGTTCGTTATTGGGCCAAATCAGTCGGATGGTTCAGTAGTTATAAGCATCTGAAATTTTGTTTCCTCAATAACTACTAGAATATCCATCCGATCAAGTTGATACTTGAACTATTTTCGATGGAACAAAACGGCTCACAAAATTTCGCAGAAATCGTCACGATAGAAAATTTTTAAAAATTCCCAAAAAAAATTTTTTATACTCTATATCTCATAAGACATTTTACGGATTTGAATAAAAATTCGTGAATATATCGAGGTGATCGATATCTTACTTATTCTCAAATTTCATTTCGTAGCTCTTTCCCATCTAAAGATATGATCATTTTTTTCATTTATTCAAGAGAAAAGAGAAATGACATACGTCCCGATGATTTTCTCTGAACGATGGCCAACACAGATCGATATTCGATTGACAAATGCCGGGCTCATTAATCCGTGTCAGTTGGCGTAATATTAATCAAAATTTTTCATGACTGGAAATTATAGAGGTAGAATTCAGTCTCGATGGCTGAAACAAAATACGTTGTCAAAATTTAGAAAAGCACTGACGAAAGTTCAGCTTCGAACAAAACTTGAATATAGGTTTGTTCATTCATTAGGCGTTCATATTTGCATCACATTGTCCCATAGTACGAGAAAAGACTATTGTTCACCTGATCAGAGTGCTTATAGATTTGTTATGGTTTGAATATGTAGGTACTCGCAAGTAGCTCAACAAGAGCGCCAAAGCAATCTGACCTCACGTCAGTGCTTTCAAATTTTTTTTTTTTAGAAATCGACATTTTGAGCTTCAAAACAACCATGACACATTGATCCAATTTTGACGGAAATTATTGAAAACAATGCTGGAAATTATGTGGAAGATCAGATTGTGTTTAGCAGGATGGAGCTCCTCCACACTACGCCTTACCAGTTCGAGAACATCTGGATCAAAGATTTCCAAATCGGTGGATTGGAAGAAGGGGTCCCCCTGAATGGCCAGCCAGATCGCCAGATCTGTCACTACTAGATTTCTTTCTTTGGGGCCACTTGAAGAGAAAAATTTACTCTGCACAGCCCGATTCCATAGAAGATTTAACAAAACGTATAGTGAACGAATGTCGTCAAATCACTCCAGAAATACTGCAAAATGTGCGCCATCGTTTCGAACAAAACTTATTTCATTGTATGGAAGCTAATGGTGAACAATTTGAATATTTAATTAATTGATGTGAGTTTCTGATAAATCATTTACTTTACTTTGAAAAGTATTGTTTCTTAGATCAATACTTCAAATCGTCCTGATACTGTACAGTTGGAGAATGATTTCAGTGAATAAAACAGCTAGTCGAACATCTGACCCTAGTTGCATTAACACGTACGGTATGACTTCAT
Organism: Micraspis discolor; assembly: GCA_030674115.1. Classification (NCBI taxonomy): domain Eukaryota; kingdom Metazoa; phylum Arthropoda; class Insecta; order Coleoptera; family Coccinellidae; genus Micraspis; species Micraspis discolor. The sequence goes on from JARTUT010000446.1 coordinate 1,344,019, forward strand.
TTGTCTAGTGGTAGATGTTTTGCAATTTCAAATACAAGTACAGAAATTTTGGTGTTTCGGAAGCACGAAATGTCAATTATTCGCAAAAAATTAATTTAAGTGATAAAATTAACTTACGCATGAATATGAAAAAACAATTACTGTGCTGAAATCAGTATAAAAATACCTTTGAATTGAGGAATCACTCACTCCATCTTCCCTATTCAAAATTTGGCGATGGGGGTTGTAGCAGCAAGGGTTGAAGCGCTATGCGTCCGTAACCTACATCTTAAGTTGTCCCCTTCGAAACAGAAATCGACCTGTCCGAGCATTTCTATCGAAAAAACTTATTTCGTCTGTAATCTTGTCTGTTTCGTTTTCAAATGTCCACCCTGTATATTGTATTAATATTTACTCGCAAGTAGCTCAACAATAGCCTTCTGATCTCACATCATTGCTTTCTGAATTTGTGGTCAAAGACTCACCCTGTAAATATGTCAAATTTAAAATAACCAATAACAGTTTTCCTTCAATTGGTAATTTTGCAGTTTATTTTGTTGGGAGCTCAAATTTCCTTCTCCTGAAGACCAATCAAACGTAGGCACATCAACTCCATCGAAAATCATTTCAAATACCTCACTTTCGCCAAGCTCTTATCGTTTGAAATACCACATATATTCAATTTCAAATCACAAATATCTTGAATCAAAAATAACCACACTGACAGTTTTCCTTTAGTTCAGCCACAATCCTGTTCCACTGGAAACTGTACTACTTCATAATATAATCCAACTAATATAGCGACATAATCATGAAAATTCATCTATTGGTAAACAAAGTCTCCTTTCGTCATCAATTTCGGACGGGCAAACATTTGTCCTTTGAAATACCTTGTATTTCTAATCTGAGTAACACAAAAGCGGTGATTCTTCAAAGCCGAATCTTCTGAAACCTCTACAGGGCATTCACGAGTAGTGCATTAAACTTTTTCACAGCACGATTTTGGGTTGTCAATTGTGACAACCTCCAATTAACTTTAACCCGTAACCACAGATGTGAAATAGTAAGCTGTCTAATGAAACAAGCGCGCAAAAACAAGATTCAGACGACCTCAGAGCACGAATTCCAGCAGAATATCATGACATTACTCTTGAAATGGTCCAGTAAGTATGAAATAATTTTGAAAAACAATTGTATGACTGTATCCAACTTTCACTAATACCGTTTGTTGAAAAATTTATCTCTCATAAGAAATTTTATCTGATGACATGTCATATTGACAACGTTATGTCACTCAATTTTGATGACATAATGAATTCATTATGGTACTAAGTACCATAATGAAATTCTATAAGGAAAACATGTAAAGGTTTGATCAAAAAAGTTTATTCAAAATGCATAACTATGTACAAAACTATTTATTTTAAATGGTAAAAGAACAATTACTATAATTTGTAATATTAATTCCAATGGATTCTACAGTTTTTATATCAGTAGTTGATGATTGTTCGCAAACTTGTAATCCTGTTTGGTTGTTGGCACCATAAATTGCTTTTGATATTTTTTTCTTTTGCTCTTTCGAATTTTCGATGTAACCTTTAGCGACAGTATTGCTTTTCCATCCGCCATGGCATTTCACGGTACACAGATCAGCTCCAGAATCAGCCAAAAATGAAGCAGACGATCGCCGAAAACAATATCCGGTATATTCTTCAGGGCGAGGTAAATTCAAGAAAGTGGCAATAACTTTTGGCATTTTATCAAAGGCATGTATTCCAACGGGTTGTTTTGTACATTTCTTATTTCTATAAGTGACAAAAAACGTAGATGGTTTGAGTTGCAAGGTCGTATTTTCACATATTGTCTGACAAGTCCTACCATATTCAATCCTGGGATATTTCCCGAAGTTACAAAAAATTCTCGCATTACCTTCGTTTTTGTATTCAGTAATGTAATTCTAAAAACGGATCCTTCATTTATGCTTCCGTTAAAAACTTTGTAACATCTTATTTAGTAAAAATTTTGGATTTTTTAGCTCAGTAACCTTCTGTTTTACGTTTTAGTAATGCAACCAGCTGTAGGTGCTTACTAATATCGACGTTTTTTCTTGTTGATAAAATACTTCTTATCATCGAATAATACGACCAAAGAGAAGATGGTTTTCTTTTCTTTCATTCAAAGTAAGCCAACAATACTTTTTCATGAGTGATATTCTTGATTTTTTTAGCAGAACACCATTCTTCGTACCGATTATTTTGCGTGCCCACGATCTATTTTCAATAATCAACCAGTTTTTTAATTCTCTCTTAAATTTTTTCATATTATTTATTTATTTTATTCTGTTGGGTACATTTGGGTTGAATCTTGGGGCCAATATGTGCAGCTTCGCTGTCTTATTCTTTTTTGGGCCTTCGGTGTTCTATAGTTGTCTTTCTTTGTTCGTATTGAGAAATAATGTCCTTTCATTTGCAGAGGTATTTTTTCCTGTTAAATGTTTATGATTATCTTATTTGCGAAAATTTGTCTGATATCCAATGCTTTCGATATTTCATAAATCTCTCGACTAGGAAATCTAAAATTTTTTCCGTACATTATTTTTAAGATGTATTTCTGTATAGTGTCCACTCCTCTTTTATGGCAATCCAATACTCCCCCCCATCCAATTATCCCATATGACAGTTGAGACTGAACTAATGCATCATAGAGTACTTGGAGATGATGTACAGACGGTACTTCTTTGCGTATGACTCTGAATCTGTACGCTATACCTCTCAACTTTTTCACTAGATGATTCATGTGTACGTCCCATCTCAAATGTTGATCTATGTGAATTCCCAGATATTTTGTGGCATTTGTGTTGGAGATTTTCAGTTGACTATTCACTTGGAGCATTCCTAAATCTGGAAGCCCGACTTTATAGGATGAAAAGGTTAAATATTTGGTTTTTGTCTGATTCAAGGTGAGTTTCTTTAGTTCAAACCACTTCTTCAGAATCTTTAAGTCATCAATTGCCTTCTCCTTCAGATTCTCCCATGTTGTATCCTCATAGATGACTAACATATCATCAGCAAAGCCTATAATTTCTCCCTTACTCTTCTGGTCGAATATACTATTCAAATATATTTAAAAAAATAGGTTTTCTGCCTGTAAGGAAGCTACGGAGTAAGTTATTCATTTTACCTCTGAAGCCGGAATCTGAAAGTTTTTCTAGCAAATTTTCATGGTGCACGGTGTCAAGAGCTTTGGCTAAATCTATTACTATTGCTAGAGTTGGTATATTATTATCTATGTTCTTGTATATTTTTTCAGTTACCGTTTTTATGGCATCCTCTGTAGACATCCCTTGTCGAAATCCGAATTGATTTTTCGAAATTTTACCGTATTTGTCCATAAATGCAACCATACGTGCTTTAATTAGTTTTTCAAAGATCTTAGAAATATTGGATATAAGTGTGACCGGTCGGTAATTATTGACATTTGTTCTGTCTCCTCCCTTGTGTAATGGCTTTACTGTTAAGATTATAGAATTCGAATAGTGCGTTCAAATCTGTACATGGTTTAATGAGAGAGAGAGGAAGAGAGAGAGAGAAGAGATATTGATTGATGAATTGCAACAAATACAATTGTTTGATGACGAGATATTGTTGATGATGGAGCTCGTGTTGAATGATTGTTTGGGCTATTACCATCATCTATTGTGGATGTAATGATTTCCGACGTTTCGATAGACATCTTCTATCTTTATCAAGGAGAAAAGTAAGAAACCTTTTGAAAATTATCAATTTTCAAAAAGTCAATTGACAGAAGTCATGAAAGAAAATGAACGATGTTATATACTGATCTGTGATATGATGATCTTTTTAAGTTGGATCGAACTATCGGCGTCCAAACTTCTGGCAGATCTATAGATGGAGCACTTATGGAATCAGGTGTTATTTTCATAAATGCTGCTTCTTTGATTTTTTCTTTTTGCAAGTTTTCTTCTTTGGATATTATTGATGCTTCATCCCACTTTATACGATGATTCTCATCTACAGCATGTTGGACCAACCTGGATTTGTCGCTGTCTAGTACTCGTAGAAGCTTATGAAATTCTTTTATTCGTACATTCAGAGGGCGTTTAGTTTCTCCGATGTAAGATCTTACGCACTCGCAAGGTAATTCATATATGCAGTTCTTTGTCCTTTGTGTCTCATTATTAGGCTTAACTTTTGTAAGTTCAGCTCTGATAGTGTCTTGAGTTTTGAATGCAGTCGTTATGTTGTATCTATTTCCAATTCTTCTCATTTTCTCCGACAAACCTTTTACATAAGGAATTACGGTTTTAATGGTCTGATTTATATCTGTTGGTTCAGGTTGACTTTCTCTTGTTCGTCTAGCTTTTTCTAATATCTTTTTAGGGTAGCCATTGTTTCTAAGAGTTTTCGAGATGTTATTTATTTCATCATTTTGGTCTTCTTCAGTGCAACAAATATTTATTGCTCTATCAAATAAACATTTTGCTACTCCCAATTTAGTGTTTAGTTGGTGGTTTGAATCAAAATGTAGATATTGTCATGTGTTCGTTGGCTTTTTATACACAGTGGTTCTTGGGATTCCATTTTGTTTATGTACGAGTACATCTAAGAATGGAAGTTGGTATATTATTATCTATTCGAAAAATCCGAATTGATTTTTCGAAAGTTTACCGTAATTCCTTATGTAAAAGGTTTGTCGGAGAAAATGAGAAGAATTGAAAATAGATACAACATAACGACTGCATTCAAAACTCAAGACACTATCAGAGCTAAACTTACAAAAGTTAAGCCTAATAATGAGACACAAAGGACAAAGAACTGCATATATGAATTACCTCGCGAGTGCGGAAGATCTTACATCGGAGAAACTAAACGCCCTCTGAATGTACGAATAAAAGAACATCATAAGCTTCTACGAGTACTAGACAGCGACAAATCCAGGTTGGTCCAACATGCTGCAGATGAGAATCATCGTATAAAGTGGGATGAAGCATCAATAATATCCAAAGAAGAAAACTTGCAAGAAGAAAAAATCAAAGAAGCAGCATTTATGAAAATAACACCTGATTCCATAAGTGCTCCATCTATAGATCTGCCAGAAGTTTGGACGCCGATAGTTCGATCCAACTTAAAAAGATCATCATATCACAGATCAGTATATAACATCGTTCATTTTCTTTCATGACTTCTGTCAATTGACTTTTTGAAAATTGATAATTTTCAAAAGGTTTCTTACTTTTCTCCTTGATAAAGATAGAAGATGTCTATCGAAACGTCGGAAATCATTACATCCACAATAGATGATGGTAATAGCCCAAACAATCATTAAATACAATTGTTTTCACAAGTCAAATTCAGTAAGATAACTGGTATCACAAACCTAACAACAGAAATAGAAACATCATACAAGTATACAGATTCAAAATTGTGAGACATCCTATAAATGAGACTGTTTAAAACATGTCTATAAACAGAAATTTTCAAAGTTACATAAAACAATTAAAATTTATCAGAGCATCGACTGGTAGAGATTTAGTTGTATTATAGATTATTAAATCTACAAAAAGTGGGTTTCGCAAACTGTCATGTTTGTGTACTCTTCCACTAAATAAAAGATCTTAGATAACAGAAAGTTGAATACTTGTTTTTTGAATTTTTTAGCTGGCAGACCAATCACCCCAACTGTAAGTTTGTTGTATAGAGTGGCCGCACTGAAGTCAGGAAATCGCTGGGGCTTTTTGAGTCTCACAAAGTCCTTTCTAATGGCTACTTTATTTCTGGTGTCATAATTATGAACCTCGGATAGTGTTGTAAAGTTCTCAAGATGTGCATGAATATATACCAGGCACTCGAGAATGTACAAGGAAGGAAATGTGAGCAATCAGAGATCTTTGAAGACGTGCTTACAGAAGTCACGATACCCCAGTCTGCCAAAAACTAAGACTGCCCGTCTTTGTGCTCCAAATATTGTTCCAGCATGAGCGCAGCTACCCCACACCAGCAAGACCTCAACACCGCTGTGGACAAGGAGCATGAAAGGACTCTGAGCGCAAATATATTGCTGCTCAGTTTGGTAGCCAGTTGGTCGACATGGTCCGTCCATGCGAGTGACGCGTCAAGGAATACACCCAAAATTCTGATAGGGCTGAAGATGAGATTCCCAGTCTTTCGTTCGTTGATGGATAACCCATTGGACAGAAGAGAGTGGCCCTCGACAAAGATATCACCGCCATGTCTGTCAAGCATTGGCCATGAAGTCAGGAAAATCGTTAATGTCAACGATAAAAAGCATTGGTCCCAGTGTCGACCCCTGTGCCACACCCGTCCTCAACGGTCTAACAGAAGAGGAAGCACTATCGGAGATCACCACCTGAGATTTATCATTCAAGAATGAGTAGATCAGGTTCCGGCCACCAGATCAAAACCATATTTTTCCAATTTGTACACAAGCGTATTGCTAGGGATACAATCGAAGGCCTTCGTCACATCAATAAACGTTGCCTAGTAGAATTTGTTATCTTTGAAGCAATTTGTAATCCCTTTAAACAGTTGGAGTATTGCGCCCGTGGTGTTTCTGCTTTTCCTAAAACCAAACTGACAGTCAGCAAATAAGGCGTTATTTTAGAAAAAAGCTATTATCTGATCCGATTAACTCTTTCTAGGATTTTTGAGAACATTAGGATGAGTGAAATTGGACGGTAATTATCGAGATCATTTTTATTCCCTTTTTTATGAATCGGAATAACCTTGGAGATTTTCTAGCACTTTAGAAATTCGTCAGGAGTCAGGCATCTGTTTATAAGCTTCGTCAACGGAGAGATGATGGGGTAAATATTTATTTTCAGCACTTCAACTGAGAGCCCGTAAAAATCAGTTGATCTACTCTTCTTCATTTTCGATACAAAGTCTCTTAAACAATTTTGGCCTATTTCCCTGAACGAGTCCTTGAAGGGGAATGGATGGCCTTGGTAAGCATGCTGAGATTTTTTCACTACACGTTGAGAAATGATCATTGAACATTTCCGAACTAATATGTATTGGTTGCTTCTACTTTTTCGATTTGTTTTCAGACCTCTCAACGATGTTATCAAAATAGTCTGTCTTCGCATTTTTGATGGAAGCCCTATATCTTGCCCGTAACTGATTTCTTAGAGTAAGTAACTCACCCGTACGATATCGCTCATACATGGCCTTCAACAGTGAAAGATGTTCTCTCATAGCTCTGAGTTTTTCGATATACCATCTTCGATCAGGTTTGGAATTCACACTTTAATTTTTTTCTCAGGAAACGAGTAATAGAATATACCAACAAATATATTGTTATATTATATAAAATATCATATAAACTAACAACAATTCACTGAAACTTCGTTGAAAACCATTCTCAATAGATAATATCCGTCATCAATTCACGCCGGTATGTTTGTATATATTTCAAATCATTGACGAGCAACCAGTTAACATAATAATCCCCGAAAACATCCATCATCTCCGAACAATTTTTCCCATTCACCCTAAACAGGATCACTCCGTGATTTTTCCGGCAAAAGGGAGTCCACTATATTTCTCGACATTTCTTCCAAATCAGCTTCAGAATCACTCATTTTTTAAATTATATTAAATTCTACTTGACAATAATTATTGAGTTTGACAGCGATAAATAAATATTGCTGTTACAACCTGATGATGTTGTCAAGGAAATGGCAAAGCACAGCTCACTCACCTACTAATATTTGAAACTACACAATACTTAATCCTTCAAAAATAGTTGTCATTGTGACATGTCGAAAATGCAGTTTTTAATTTTTCGAAAATGTATTGATATAAATGCCATCACATAAAATTTTGTAAGTAATACGAATCATAAACAATCATTATGGCACACGCCGTGTTATCATGATGATAACATTCACGACTTGTACCATAATGATCGCCTTTATGATCCTTATTACATAAGTAACTATCACAATACATTAGAACAAACTTATTTGACTAGTTATCGTTATCATAATTCCATAAAAAAAACCTGTATTTTGGTAAACAATTCATTTTATGAACTGCAAGTTCGTACATATTTTAATATATCCTTACAAAACTACCAACTTTTCCTATACAAGGGGTTGCAACCTCTCCACGGGTTCGCTGGTAGAAATGAGTTGTATATTCCAGATCATGTCCTCCTGTCATAAAAAATGGACGGGTTTGATAGTTTTTCATGAATTCTGATTCGCTGTTCAGTTATTGAAAGTAGACACTTTTAAATGTGACACCTGGTATGCTCTGTGACTGTTACATTTTACATCTATATCGCAGTATTTGGGAGTCTGTAAATCTTTGAATCAATTTTTCGGCTAGTTCACATTTAACTGAAGTGAGCAATTTTATATAAACCCGATCATCATCCTGAAGGAATGGCTATAGGCAATAGTTTGTTGTGATTCTTACTTGATGATCTCTTTGCTCCAGTTTTTCTCCTGAACTCTCCTCTTTTCCTCGTGTCCCTCACCAGGACTCCCGACACTGAAAGTTTCGCAGAATCTCCTCTTCTTTTTCCTTTTTGAGATACAAACCCAACAAACAAAACTCATTAAAAATAGATCGTTCTTCCCTTGAAACTTCTGCACTGAAACCATATAAGTGCATGTTATGGATATGAACTTCTCACCTCTCAAGCGTCAAGTTCCCCATTGCCATAACAAGTTAAGTATTAAGAATCCTGGAGGTCATTCAATTTCGACAAATCTTCCTTATCCGTCTTGACGCCAGACATATCTCCTTCATCTCCCGTACCCCAGTGGCGTGCTCCGCCATATCAAGGAGGCCGAAACTCATTGCCATTCTGTTGTTCATTGCTTCGCCTACTACTTCTATTCTTTAATAGAAGCAATGCCGTGTTTTGACTTCAGATAGCGTTCGGTAACCGACGAGAAAGCAACATTATCACTGTGTTTACATTTTTCCGCCGTTATACGCGACTCGAACTTGTGTTACTCATCTATTTTTCTGTGGTTTTCGTTGATTTTGGCCAGTTGTTCGGACGATTGGAGAACGACAGACTAGGACCTTGAAATTGTAAGTCAGATTTGGTTTTGATCAATTAGTGTCAGGTCTGGGTATCGTTACGGTCGAGGTATGTTTTGTTATGGTTGGTCTGGGATCGATCTTATCGAATCATTTTTAAATTTGTTATGGATAGAAATTTTGTTCTTATCGGAATATCACCTGATTATGGAATTGATTTATATATAGTGAACATTATGAAAACTGAGGACCAGATATTCTGTGGGCTTGTTGATAGTTGTAAAGGAATGAGTTTATAAATCTTTTATTTATTGAATAATAAATTTTCCCAAAGAAGTATCCCCTGTTACACATCGACAACAAAATTTTTAATTATATGATGAATAAAAATTTAGTCCTATGGTGAATAAAAGTCGCAACAAAAGTCCTGAATGAAGATCTTTCCCAATTTTATTCCAAATAATTGTCAACCAAAATGGTTAAATCGAACGTTTATGGCACATATTGATCAATAATGAAGTGGAGTTCCTTCTTACTACCGCTTTCGAAACTAGATTGTGGAGACATCAGTTATTTGCGAAAAAATCATGAGCATTAAAGTCTTCTACAGGGTGAGTCTTTGACCACTGCGTTTATTTGACCTACTGGTACTTGATGCTAGTGGAAACCTCTACCACGTTCTCCAATTCTGCCACATTTCAAAGTTATAAGCGATTTAACGTTTCGAATTTGGCTTAGCTACCACTGAATTTCTTTCGAAATTATAAAATTCAAAATTCAGCTGTTGCTTTATGGCAGTCCATGAAATTGCAGAGACATACTGTTTATGCAACCTATTCCTATTCGAGGCATTAATTCAGCTGAAAATCATACTGAATTCCTTGGTTATTGATTGGTGAAAGTATTGAGAGTTCTGAATTTTGTTCATAATTCAATTGAACATTCCATGAGCAAATACTCATATTCAACATCAACTTTTACAATATTCTGAATTTGGTTATTGCTTCTGATTCTTAGATAATCAAATCAAGACTGTTCCGATGTTTTTTATTTTCCATAAAAAAAGATTTCAACGTGTGTTATCTTCTAGGTGTTTCAATAATTGATAGAATAACAAAGGCAAAGTTATGATTTTCAAGAAGTTTATCATATTTTGAAGTCTAAGTAGGTTACCAACAGAGGAATCAATTCCATGAAAGGCAGTATCGTCAAAACCTATTCGGAAAAATGTTTGAATGTACTTCGACACTAGGAGGATAAATAATGAAATTTAGAAAATTTTTAATCAGTAGTTTTCATCATCAAGATTCATTACCCTCGAAACTGTTTAAAGCAAGCTAGAAGAAATTTCAATTTATATGTATTTATCATCTCTGCTTAAAAATATAGACCTGTACATAAAATTAGCGTCATAACATTGGCTCTAATTTCTCTTTGAAGATGATTTTCATAAGGTACTGTGAGTATTTATTTTTGGAATGACAAAGCTAATATTCGATTATTTTTTGAATTACCTTCAAGATTATCAGATATCGTGAATATATTTCATGTGATTTAATTGTACCAATCAAAATCAGGAAGTAGCTGCATTCAAAATTACCATTACAATTAAAACTTCAATATTTATCTTATAGGAATTACTTATTGAGTTGAAAGCTATGTTTTTATCATAGAATGGAATTTAAATTTTTATTCTTCAACTGTTTGTCGCTGGAAATGGATAATCTATTTATTAGAATTCAAAATGAAATATTAGGTATAGCATATTAAAGAATTACAACTTATCAAATTGTTGCATAACGCAGGCTGTGCACTGTGACTATTCTCATTTAATTTTGATGTATACAGGGTGAGTCTTTGACCACTGCGTTAATTTTAACCATAGATTCTTGACGTCAAAAGAAACATTTTCTTCCTATAACATTTTTTAAAATTTGGTCCCGTTCAAAAGATATAGGGTGTTGAAATTTCATAAAAAAATTGCATTTTCACCTGTAATATTCAAACGACAATATCAATTCAAATGATCTCTTGTAGAAGGTTTTTGATAACACTCGTGCATATTTTGGCATCAATAGATTTATTCCACTACTTGTGGGTTTCTCACTACTACTCTACAGATTGGTTAAATTGCATGAAAAACAAATATCGCTTGAACTAAAGGTCCGTATCTCGTACTTCCTGGAATCATTAGTCTTTTTTGCATATAAAATCATTCCTCATCTTTTCTCCTAAATTGCATCATTCTTGAGATATTTGAAGTTGAAAGGAATTGAATCGATATAATTTTGTCCAAATTTTCTGATTTTCCCAAATCCAACTCTGTGCTGAAAGGATTTAATAATCAGATTTGTTCAATGTTGCCATATTTTATGTCTTTATTAAATATTTCTACAAAAGGTTGGGGAAATCTCTCCAGTCTATGGTTCCACCACTAAACACTATAGATGAAATTAACCACTGAACAATTTTTGTCTTACATTCACCACAAAATCTAAATTGCCATTTGCTGTATTCATTGTTAATGAGGTCTAGCACCTTGTTCAATATTTAATCCAGAATAATATTCCATAATAAATAGACAAGTAGTTTTCTGTCAGGACCTGTTAAATTGAAGACTTGTCTTTATGAAGAGCTGGTTTTTTATAGCTTCAGACTTTCAGGGTTCATCAAATTATATCTATTCTAACATAGGAATGCTGCAAATTGAGCTCATATGAGTTTTAAAAACTTCGAACCCAGTCTCCTAGATTTGTTTTATACCTTTATTATCTTAATTTCATACACCGATTCAACGATTTGAGTTTTAATATTTCTGAATGTTTGTTATGATGCATGGTTAATTAAAATTCAATCAATATTGAAACTGGAAGCTATAAGCTCATAACAAGAAAGATTAGAATATAATGCATTTTCTGACCATAATCATTTCATTCTGAATTGAATAATTTGAAACTATCGATATTATCCTTCCAATATTTTCCATATTTTTTTGAAAGAAAGCTACAAATAACTGTTGACAGTTTCAAACAGAATCAAAACAACAAGGAACCACAGAACACTTTTTTATTGGGAACTACCCACCACAGAGACGTTATAATATTTCAATGTGATAATAATTCACTCTAATTATTCTGAGGAAAATTATAACTAAAGATCAATAATAGTTACAGATATTATCTTTCATTTAAAAAAACATTGCAAATATTAATTTTTTCTCTCCTGGGGTTCGGTAATAAATTAATATACTTTGGTAAGGTATTCAAATTTGACATAATTTGTGAATAACCATTATTCAATATTTATGTTCTTGTTTACGTAATTAAAACAGATACTCTGATTATAAAAATCAGTAATCAGTAATTATAGTCTAAACAGAATAGATTCATATTAATGATTTAACAAAAAAATTTTTATTAAAGAACACCTAGTTGATTTTTCAAAATCAAATTTAGGTATTTCTTCAAGAAAGTATAATTGCACACCTAAATCTGGAAATACTTGTAATCTATCCAGGTAAATTGTTATTGGGATTCAGTACAGAAAATAATCATCAAGCAAAGTAACATCACTTTAAAATGATTATTCGTAGTGACATCATTCATTGTTGTTGAAGATTTCGAAAAAGATTTTCATATTTTTAACAGTATGATATCAAGAGACCTCATAAACCTGTTCACTGGTCTCTGTCAAGGAGAAGAAACTTCAGAAATATCAGTGTTTGGAAAATCATAGATGGTTTTTTCTGGCTTTGAGTGAAAAGAAGGCATAGTGACAACCTCTTGCCTTGGAAGTTTTCATAGAAATGATGGTTTTCATGATTTGGAAATTTTAAGAAGAAAATTACAAATGTATGATGATAACACCCAATAATTCTTAGGTTTTTTTGGAATTTCTCACTAGAAAGGCATGGTTTATAATCTTGAAGTAGAAAGAAAATATAGTAGAACAACAAAAATCTATGTTTATGGTGTTGAATTTTTTTTACCAGAAAATTAGTATTTTGTATCTTCCTTCTGGATATGGACCTCATCGGATTAAACATGAGCGAGTGAATCATTTCTTAGAGGGAAAATAATGTTTTTAAACAATTCAGATTAAATAGTGGATACTGTGGAAGGTATTTTTCATTCAAACTAAACTGGAATTCAGAGGGGTATTTGCCCAATGTGAAAACTTAAAATGCTTATAACTTTTCAACGCAGCTGAATATAGAAAAACCGTAATGGAAAAAGTGTTTCTTTTGATCTCAAGAACCTATGGTTAAAATTAACGCAGTGGTCAAAGACTCACCCTGTATATTTGAAAGGCAAATATATGAGTCGATAGAAAAAACGGTGTATCGATACTGCTGGGTTAGCTTAAAGTAAAATACTATTTCACAACAACAGTAAAGTGACTTTCTTCTCTAGTCAGTTTTCTGTTACTGAGCGAGGATAAGATGTGAAAAGTTCGGTGGTTTGTATGATTATTTTTCTTAGGTTACATGGGGTTTTGTTCTTACATTCTCATTCTTCAGGTACAAAATATTGTGTAACGTTATTCGAGCAGGTTCTATGGTTGCTCTAGAAACTTCTGGAAGATACAATTCTAAAGTATATAATGAGATAACTTTTTTTCCATTTAAATGTAACCTTCCCCACAAATAGAATGGTTAACACTACTCTTTCAATGTATTTGTCCACCCTGAAATTAAGAATTCATGTTGAAATGAGAGAAAAATATGGAATAACCTTTTAAAGCAAAAAGGTTTTGTGTAACATTTTGTGTGGATGATGTTTAAACAAATTATTTTCATGTCTAGGAATAGTATACTTTTGTTATTTCTTTATTTAGATGTAAACTATAGATTGATCAGGCCAAGTTCTTCAATAAATTCATCTCTCTTTACCGTTTACATTTGATGAATACTATAATAGAACACCTTTTCTAAACATCAAAATAATAACACTATAATCTTCTAGTTACTGATAGATACCCGAATTATAAATTTTTTTCTTCCAACATAAAGATATATCCCTCATGATAAGATAAAAAATTGAATATATTTTCCATTGGAATCAACTCGAATTGAAAATAATGTTGAAAAAATAATTGCCCCAAAACATAACCTTGGACACAATCAATTCAGAATTTAAATATAAATCACCCTACCAACCTTGAACTAAATCGATGATAATTAGGGGAACAAATGCAAATTTTTCACCGATGACTCATAAAACTTTTGCAAATTATTCTGTGCTCAATTCTTCTTCATTTTCTACATACGAATATAATGAATATCCTAAATTCATTATTATCGGAAATTTTTGGTGCTTCATAACATAATCTTTAATTTTCATTATAAATAGTGTTCAATTGAGATTAAGACTCGTGTAATCAGATTTATAGTTTCAAACTCTTCTCCGAAAATCGAATCTAATTTGATAACAAATTATAACATGAGGCTATATTGCAATTCGTAGTAAGTCATGAATTTTCTAAAATTTGTGATTGTTCCTTTATTTTCATTGAAAACATATCAATAGATTAACGCTTATTCATTTCTGAGATTGACATAGAAAATATTGGAATCGATAATCACAAAATTTTTGTAATATCTGTGATACGAATTCAATCTTTCCATTCATTGATTTTCAATTTCGTGTTGAAACTTCTATACTGGAATCCAGTAAAATCATGAACTTCGTGTTGCAATTTAATGTCCTTACATATCGAGTGTAAGTTCTGTAATCAGTTCAGCAGAGATCTTAAATTCAAAACTATTTTGCGCACTTCTTCTGATTAAAAAATCTACAAAAGCACTGCCGTGAGTTTAAAAGCATTTGCACCCTTGTTCTGACGTCTTTTGTTGGACTCTGGGACAGCCGCCACAAAGAATGTGAGAGAATCAACATACCTATATCTTTAATCAAAAATACGCACTCACAGTTTTCCATGTATTATTATTACGAATATTTGCTTGAGAAATCACATCAAAGACGTATTTTAACTCCTGATAACTTTGTTCTGCCAGAATGATTCACCTTTGCAAGATTTCTGCAGCTGCGTGTGAGTATAGCCAAAAGTATCATGCCTGACTTCCAGCTGTGGTTACAGCGAATTTTCGAATGGCTCAGAGGGTGTGAGAGGATGAGCACTTCACTTTTGTAGGGAACGTAATCATTCTTGAGCTGGAATATATTTTCAGGAGCGGAATCATTTTAGTGACTAAAGTTTTGAAAAATGTCAAAAACTATGCTTAAACAATTAAATATTTGAACAGTACTTTGTTCTAGTAGTTTACGGCACTAGAACAAGCTCGCAGAACGAAACTTGTGAATCTTATCCTGGTTTTACTCTACGGAGATAAAATTTTAGAATATGCAATTGACTAATAATTTCCATAAATGCACCATTCATTGCTGAGATCCGAGGAATATCTTATGAGTAATCAAAAACTTCCAAAGAAAATTCGGGATTTTTCAACAAATGGCGCTTTTGTTCACCTGAACAGAGTGCTTATGGATTTGTCCTATAATATCTGTATTAATCAAATACTGATAAAAATTTGTTGTTGAACTTGTTTCTATCCATCTGCCAGTAGTAATTATTACGCCTGAAAGGACTGAGCTATAGAAATTTTTAGTGTAGGTTTGAGCGATGAATATCTTAGATGATATCGTTATTAGGTCAAATCGGCTCATTGGTTTAGGAAAAATGAGAAAAATTATATTTTGTCGAATTACACTGGCCGAATGAAAATTTTTTTGTGATACAGTTTTACCATACAAATACATTGAAACCATTTTTATTCTCGACAACCTCATACTTTTCGAGATATGATCATTCAAAATTTCAATGATTAATCGACAAGATCTGTATCAGTATGCCTTGAGCTATCATTAATAATTATAATAATAATTATTAACTCTTATATAGCTCTTACTAATACTTTGTGATGTTTGCGAAGATTTTCAATTTTCGTGAACTACTACTGTTTGGGAGCCTATTATCTTCATAATATATATATTCTTTTGAACTTTTGGCTTACAATATTTAGTTAGCAAACAATAAAGCATATAGATCAGGGGTTAGTGACGGGGTGTCATACAATTCGGCGTATGACATAAAAGCCTAGGGAAAAAACCCCAGTAAAAAAACCCTGGCTCCCCGCCTAAGTGTAAAAGTACAAAAATAAGCTGAAATATATTTTAGGAACTTCTTTCTTCTATTGATGGAGACAGAGACTTCTTCAAGTTGCCCATATCGAATCTGGAAATAAAAAGGCAAAAGTAGAAAAAAGAACAGAATAACAAAAATACAAAATTTGAAAGAGGTAAGAAAACACCCTCAAATTCGCCTTTTTGGATTAACTCGATGTAGTGAATCAAGGATTTTTTAACATAACAAGCTAAACCGTAAAGTTTACTAAGGAGATAATCAATGAATACATAACCTTTTATGGTTTCTCTTTCACGAAGATTTTTTTAGTATCCGTATGTGTCTCTTGAAGGAGAATAATCTCAGCACCATAGTCCGCTGCTAGGTTAGAAATATAATCACACTTGTCCTTAGAAATACCCTCTATATTAAAATCTAATACACAAAATTTATCACCAATCTTCAAGGAGGATTCTTCGAATCGGGTCTTGCGGTCCAAGTGATGATTTTTCAGATCTTCTGATGTTTGAAGTCTGCTATGGAACCCATTCAAAGGGAAATCATCATCCATAGTTGGGGAAGTTTGTGATATAGCACTAATTTCATTGAAAAAAATCTAATCTTCATAATGAAAATGTAAGGAAGATTATTCAGGCAATTTTGAGTAATTTGCTTGTTTATTCTTGAATAATATAACGAAATTTAATGATATTAAAAATGGCCCAAAATAATTTTCCTTACAGTCTACTGTGTCTCAACCATTCACAGTGATATTCTGGAGTTCAAGGTCAAGCAAGAAAGTGAACGAATGAAGATTAATAATAACACACTACTTTAGTTCTCCCAAAATAGCCATCGCATTCGTTACAGACCACCAACATATTGACACTTTTGGTTATTTTAATCTCCGCACCCCTTCATGAGTTTGATTATGATTCATCACTTCATACAGGGTGACTCACGGCGATGGCTTCAATATGTTTTCATTTGTTGATTATTTTATTCACATCTTTCTCAAAAAAATGAGAATCGATAATTTTTTTTATTACGAACAGATGATTAAGTTGGCTTACTGGTTCTCTGACATGTGAATTATTCTTAGTTTTGAATCGAGACTTGTATGTGTTCTAATTCATTGTTAGACATGGTTTATTCAATTGCAGAGAGGGTGGAAATAATTCCACTTTTTTTTGCAAACAATCAATGTGCGAATAGAACCGCAGAATTCTTTAATCAACGACATTTAGATAAACATGTTAATAGGAAGTATGTTTTGGAATTAGTGTCAAAGTTTCAAGAAACCGGGTCCGTGGCTAATAAAAAACGAAGCATGGAAAGTAATGAAGCAGCTGAAGTAGCTGTTCTTGGACAGATTGCTCTGAATCCAATGACGAGTACGAGGCAGCTATCACATGAATCTGGTTTTACACGAACTCGAATTGCTAATATTTTGAAGCATAATATATTCCATCCTTACAAAATCCATCTTTCACAAGCACTTAACGAAGATGATTTTGACCGTCGTGTTGAATTTTGTGATACAATGAGTGAACGAGTAACTGCTAATCCCAATTATCTGTACAATGTTTGTTTCTCCGATGAGTGTTCGTTCTTTCGAAACGGCACAGTAAATCGACACAATTGTCGTTATTGGGCCGATTTTAATCCGAGATTTTCCACAAAGTTTATACTCAACAACCAGAAAAACTTAATGTCTGGGCTGGAATATTTGGTGACAACATTGTCGGCCCGTTCTTTTTACCTGGTAATCTTACTGGAGATATGTATTTGGACTTATTGGAAAATCACATTGATCCAATTTTAAAAATTGGAAAAAATTCAAATTATTGAAAACAATGCTGAAAATTATGTGGAAGATCAGATTGTGTTTAAGCAGGATGGAGCTCCTCCACACTATGCCTTACCAGTTCGAGAATATCTCGATCAAAGATTTCCAAATCGATGGATTGGAAGAAGGGGTCCCACTGAATGGCCAGCCAGATCGCCAGATCTGTCACCACTAGATTTCTTTCTTTGGGGCCACTTGAAGAGTAAAATTTACTCTACACAGCCCGATTCCACAGAAGATTTAAGAAGACGTATAGTGAACGAATGTCGTCAAATCACTCCAGAAATGCTGCAAAATGTTCGCCATCGTTTCGAACAAAACTTTCATTGTATGGAAGCTAATGGTGAACAATTTGAATATCTAATTATTTGATGTGAGTTTTTGTTAAATTATTCACTTTACTTTGAAAAGTCTTATTTCTTAGATCAATACTTCTAATCGTTCTGATACCGTACAGTTGGAGAATGATTTCAGTGAATATCAGCTAGTCGAACATCTGACCCTAGTAGCATTAACACGTACGGTATGACTTCATTGACCAAGTGGTAGATGTTTTGCAATTTCAAATACAAGTACGGAAATTTTGATGTTTCGGAAGCACGAAATGTCAATTATTCGCAAAAAATTAATTCAAGTGATAAAATTAACTAACGCATGAATATTTCGAGAACTAATGCATAAAATGAAAAAACAATTACTGTGCTGAAATCAGTATAAAAATACTTTTGAATTGAGGTATCACTCACTCCATCTTTCCTATTCAAAAATTGGGGGTGGGGGTTGTAGTAGCAAGGGTTGAAGCGCTATGCGTCCGTAACCTGCATCTTAAATTGTCCCCATTAAAACAGAAATCGACCTGTCCGAGCATTTCTATCGAAAAAACTTATTTCGTCTGTAATCTCGTCTGTTTCGTTTTCAAATGCTGTGATTGACATTAAGTAAATGAAAAAAAATTATATCTTCTACGGAAAGATAGCTACGATATTGAAATTTCTGAATATCTTAGATATCAATAACGTTCCAACATTCACAAATTATCTTATGAGGTATGAAGTATTGAAAACATTTGTTTGGAAATATTTGAAAAATTTTAGTGTGTCGACCTACGAGGATTTCAATAGACCAGCTCGCAAAATATCGAGGAGTGATAAAAAGAATTCTGAAGAACGGCACAAATTGGTGGTCATGGAAGTTATTTTTACTCAGAGGAATTTGAGCTTCGAAAGAAATTGAAGGAAAACAGTCGGTAGTTATTTTTTATTTGAGATAGAGTTTTGTTTATTCATCATGGCGGTTGTTTCAGTATCACACTATTCGAGGAGAAACTTAAAAACAAGCTCGCAGAAGTTCCTTACCTCACGTTACGACTATTAATCCTTTCACGATATCTTCAGCATATAGGTACAGTTCTTACATTCTCGAATAAGGTGAAAGTTACAATAAAGGATTTTCTAATAACCGTTTTACCTTCTGAAAATAGATTTTTGAGAATCAGCGAGAATGAAAATATTTTTATCTTCGAATTCAATGATATCTAAGTATTTCATGATTTTCATGTACTAACTAGAGTTTAATTCATGAAATTTATTCCACAACAATAATTCGCGTTCTGACCAAAATTCACAAGTAATGAATGCACCTTATCTCCAGTCTTTAGCACTTGAAAATTCATACCCATTAGTCATTGATATTTAATGTATGAATCCGTTCTGTTAACAGCGTCGAATTTCCTAAGAACCGTGGATATGTGGAAAGTTGTGAAATTCACTGTCATAAAATAGCTATATAAATAAAATGAGAAGATAACAAATCTTTCTAACCATTAAAATCCGTTGTAGGTTTATTGAGAAAGTTTGTTGACATTATGATTATTTTCGCGATATCACACCCAGGATATAATGAAAAAATCAGATATATAAAGGATATAAAATCCCATCCTGATTTAGAAACGCTGATCTGTCGAATTTTGTCTGGGCGGTCAACTTCTCTGAATCTATCTTATTTTTTGTGCACTTGAGATAAAATCTATTTATATTTATTGAATGGACATGAAAATTTCACAACAATAACTTTAGAATTGCTCATTGTATTCAGATTATAGTTGAAGCGTTGGAATCTAAGAATATTAAATTTCTTGCACTCATTCTGGTGCCCAATATTCTTTCACAATGTTAGTGCTTTTCATATTTTGAACTAAAAACTACTAGGCTCTATGAAGAAGAGAAAGATATCCATAGTGAATGAATATTTCGGAATAATTGTGTTTCAACTACACCTAGAATCAGAAAAAAAACTGCACTGGAGTGAAATCATACAGAATGAACACCATATAGTATATTATTCATCGGCCTATTAACAAATTTATCAATGCAAATCATAGGATACATGATTATATACAGTGTGGAAACCACTTATGGAATAAAATTCTTTATGACATTATTTTAGAAAATTATAAAAATGCTGAGACACGTCAACTTTTAAATTCAGTTGTGCGTTATATAAGCATAAATTTAAATGTACAGGGTGATACACGTAATTCTGCTATAGTCGGTATTCTCTTTTTTTAATGAAACACCCTGTATATTTGTATATTTTTGAAATCCTCTTAATGAACCGATTTCAACAAACTAAATAATGTATGGTCCATTATGAATTATACAGGGTGAAATTTTAAAATTAATAATTTATTTCACTTGAAATATTGGTACTTTTTCAAATTAGCTAAATACGGATTTATCAAAAATCTAAACTAATTATAAGACGTATTTGGAAAACCTTCTGAATTAAATAAAACCTGGTACGCCAATGAATTTTATCATAAATACATAAAAAGTGCATAGAAACGCCAATAATTAGACAAAATCGGTAAATAATGTGGATTGTTTTAATATTCTGTCGGTTGTTGATGTGTTGACAGTTTATACTGAAAAAGTAAAATCTTTGTTAAAAACTTTTTCCTTGTCGAAATAACAATGAAATATTTAACTGAGACTCACCGAATTGAGATTCTAATGATGATCGGGTACGGGGATAACTGCAGAAGTCAAGTTGAAGTGGCAAACTTATTTAATCAGAGGTATCCCGAATTGCCTAATATTTCACAAAGCACAGTGTCTAAAATTCATGCACAATTCAGAGAACTTGGACATGTCAAACCATTAAAAAGAAAACCAAACTTCGTTGAAGATGATGTGAAAGTGAATATTTTGTTAAGTGTCGAAGAGAATCCAACTTCAAGTACACGTCAAATTGCCCGTGAAAATAATGTTAGTCATACAACTGTTCTAAGGTGTCTTCATAAAGAGAAACTTCATCCCTACAAATTGACTTTTTGCAGGAGTTAACAGAAGACGATCCAGATCGTAGAATGGATTTCTGCTAAAGATTGATGAATAAGCTGAAGAGAAATGAGATAGCTCTTGGTACCATTCTTTTTTCTGACGAATCAACATTCACAATGAATGGGGAGGTAAACCGACAGAACTGTGGATATTGGTCAGCAGAGAATCCTAATTGGATGCGTGAAACACATACTCAGTACCCTCAAAAGGTGAACGTTTGGGCCGGTATCATAGGCGACCATATTATTGGTCCTATATTTATAGATGGAAATTTGACAGCTGAAAAATATTTAAATATGCTTACAAATGAAGTTATTCCTGCGTTGGCAAACTTATATCCCAACGCAATAGATCCTAGCTTACCGAATGAAAATGTTTGGTTCCAGCAAGACGGGGAACACCCCATTATGCTTTAATGGTAAGAACTTATTTAGAGGAAAACTTCCCCAATAAATGGATTAGACGAAGAGGTACTATTGAGTGGCCAGCTAGATCACCAGACCTTACGCCGCTGGATTTTTTTCTATGGGGTTATCTCAAGAACAAAGTATATGCAACACAACCAACTAGCATTGTAGACCTCAAAGACAGGATAACTACAGACATACGGACTATTTCACCTCAAACTTTAAACAAAGTTAAGGAGGAGTTCTATAGGAGACTGTGCTATTGCCAACAACTAGGTGGAGAACATTTTGAGCATTTATTTTAATGTGTTAAAATCAAATACATCAGCTATTTTATGTATGTGTTTAATAATTGTAAAAATATAAATTTCACCCTGTACAATTCATAATTGACCATACATATTTAGTTTATTGAAATCGGTTCATTAAGGGATTTCAAAAATATACAAATATACAGGGTGTTTCATTAAAAAAAAAAACACCGACTATAGCAGATTTACGTGAATCACCCTGTACATTTAAATTTATGTTTACCATACCATAAGTGGTTTCCACACTGTATATATATGAGTGATTATATTTCTAAACTAGCAAAGGACTATGGTGCTGAGATTATTCTACTTCAAGAGACACATACGGATACTTAAAAAGAATCTTCGTGAAAGAGGAACAATAAAAGGTTATGTATTCATTGATTATCTCGTTGCTAAATTTACGGTTTAGCTTGTTATGTTCAAAAAATCATTGATTCACAATATCGAGTTAATCCAAAACGGCGAATTTGAGGGTGTTTTCTTTATTTCTTTCAAATTTTCTATTTCCAGATTCGATGTGGGCAACTTGAAGATGTCTCTGTCTTTAGGCTTTTATGTGTTACGCTTAATTGTATGACACCCCGTCACTAACCCCTGATCTATACGCTTTATTGTTTGCTAACTAAATATTGTAAGCCAAAAGTTCAAAAGAATATATGTATATATATAGGATACATAAGCCATTCCATGAGATTTTACTGTAAACTTAATGTTAAATTGCAAAATCCTTGATAAAAGTCAAAGTAATTCAATTATTCCATAATAAGCGTACTCAAAGTATATCATTTCTTCATCCAAAACATTTCTTTTACAATTAGTTTCGTATAATTATCGAGTTCAATTTCATTCTCACCCCTATAATTTTACATTTTGCATGCTTGTTCTGATAGAACAGCCCATATCTTACATATTCTCAAATTTCATTGTCGTAGCCTTCTACTACCAGATGATATAAGAGTTTTTTCATTAACTTCAGTCCAGGGAGTGACAGAAGCTTAGTTAATTTGAGATTGTCGAAATTGAGAACCATACATCGTGCTCTGGAAAAAATTAATTGGATCTCTCCTCTGGGTCAATTTTGAGAAATTATCGCTTTTTTGTATTTGGGATCTGAATATTTGAGGTATTTAAAAAGACGAGTGTTTATTGGAGGAAACATATTACGAATGGTATAGATGGAGTAGATATAACTATTTTTGGTTGGTTTTTAAGAGAATTTGAGCGTCGAACAAAACTCAATGGATATGTGGAGCAAAGTAAAAAGATTGAAGGAAGTGTATATCAAGTAATACTTCAAATACTTGTGAAATTTATCTCAAATGGTAATAAATTTGCATATTTCTGAAAATGGTGTGCAAGAATTTTCCTTTCGAGGTAAAAATTTATGTACTGAATAATCTGAGATTCGTCTTGTATGAATATGTTTTAATTTTCATTCTCTGTCCTGTCAGATAGAAATTTTATCCCACCTTTGAGGAATTTCTGTTTTCTTTTCTGTTTGAAATTTTTTCTTCGGACAATAGCTATTCTGCCTGGAGTAACAGATCCTTGTTCGTTTTTTTTTTGCGAATTTACTCAAATAATGTGTTCATTTTTATTCATTGCCTTCGAAAGTAAACAGTCAATAATCTGAATATTCATCATACAATGAAGATGAAATTGTGAACATTTCATGCAAAAAATCAATTCTCTCATCATGAACCATCATTTTCTTGCAGACTATCAAATGGCCTTCTAATAATCCTATTATTAAACCCGTGTAAAAAACGATAGGAGTTAGCTATAAATTTGCAAGAATATTATTATCAGATATGACCCGAGGCGAATGCTTTCATTTTCAGACCACCCGCAATATATTAAATTCTATATCATCAAGTTAATTCTATGGAGAATTTTTTTTCACATTTCAGCCTATCGTCTGGGTAGTGTTACCAGAGGAAATTCTATGCATAATTTGAATAAGGCCTATGACGTGGGAATTTTTATCGAAACGCCAGCAGATTTGGTTGCTATCCTGACAACTTCAAATAGAGTGTACAAACGAAGATCGATCCAATTTTCAGTGTACTTTATGAAGTTCTGAGACAACCTACCCTGATGTAAATGATAAAGTTTCTGTATCTTATTGCAATAAAAGGCTACGATAATAATATTTGAGAATACGAGTATGTAAGATATCTATAAGGTTCATTCATATACGAATTTTCCAATATTGATAAAAATTGATATTTTACATATTTTCTTTTTTCATTATAGCTTCCTTTCACCAGAATATAAAATAATTTTTTCAAGTACTCAATGGCAAACAATTACAAAAGTTGAAGTTTGCGTTTATCACTTAACATTTACGTTCTATGTCGACTCTCAACTTACTGAAACTTTGGGACGGCCGTCAAAAACGAAACTACAGGAAATTTCTCATCTCCTGGCACCGTGTTTCCCTCAACTCATAGAAAAATGCCCAAATTATTTGTCTGAAATTAAGAAGAGGAATGATAAAAGAAATTTTAATGATTCAAATTCGATTGACATCGTTTAATGTAATGTTCGTACAAGTCATTTAGAGGTTTGAGAAGAATCGATCCCGAAGAATAACTGATCTTGTGTAATTTGAATTTGAATATAGGAGGTATTTCAAAGGACAAATGTTTTCACGTCCAAAATTCTGGCATGATGATGAAAGACCTTTTTTACCGATAGATCAATTTTCCTGATTATGTTGCCATATGCTTTCAAGTGATGAGTCTACCATCAGTTAAGTTGCCCGAAGCTTGAAGGCCAATTGTTCGAAGTAACTTGAAAAAATCTCCAAATCACAGATAACTAAAATTTTATCAAGTTTTCAGAGTTCTGTCAATTTGACACTTATGAGTGGAAATTGAAAAATATACTAACATTGTCAGCTTTTTTAAAAGCTAATTTTTTGTTTAGAAAACGACAGAAGCTTTCTGTCGAAATGTTGCTGAGACAACAATGAGAGATTACGGTTATTGCCCAAATAATCATTTTACACGAGTTATATCATCAAAAATGTGTCAACAACACCCATTTTTTACCGTTTATGAACCATTTCGATTAAATTTCCCAAAACTGAAACTGAATTTATTAGTCCGACCGATGGTCATCGAAAACGTTTCTGCGAAATCATCGAGAATTGCAATTTTTGACGGATTCTGACATTTTCATTTTCCGATTTGACCAAAAATTCATGTTTTCAGGCAAATAATTTTGGGGTTTTTCTATATGTTTTAAGCGAATGAGGTGTGTCAGGAGATTGGTAATTTACAGTTTCAAAGTGCCAAGAGTCAACGTACTTAATAACATTAACATCTACTTCTGTCACTGCTTCATTTTAAGTAAACGAAAAAAATAATTATTTCTTTTGGTGGAAGGCAGCTACTACAATGAAATTTGAGAACATGTAGCATATCAATAATGAACACATATACACAAATGTTTGTTTGAATACGTCAGATATCTTATGCAGTAAGAAGTTTCAAAACAATTTTTTTTGGGAATTGTTTGAACATTTTCTAGCTTGTCGATGTCTGCGAAATTTTGCAGGCTTTGTTTCAACCTAATTCAAATATCTTTCAAGCTACAACTTGATCATTGGGGAAGTCAAATTCAATAATTCCTAATAGTATTTATTAAGCATGGTGGCCAATGCATCCTCAGACCTAATCTGCACAGTACAAGAAATACAACCTCATAAATTATTAAATCAAAAGGACAAAACAATACAACCCACCGCTTATACTATTCTCAACAGGGTCGTCAAATCTAAAATGAGATAATCAACAGTCAAACTTGAGTACAAATAAATTAATTTAAACACCAAAACAAACTGCCAACGCAACATAAACACATTTCGATATAGGTTAGTTCAAGAGCATAGAGCACAAATTAAATCGTACCGTCAACCACAAAATTCATAAACTATTCTATAACTTTCCATCATAGACAAATCAAGAAAAGAGAAAATACATGTACACATTTTTATAAAATAGCATTCATAATATGCATCTCCATAAAGTCCACTTGAGAATTCAAAACTAAGGATGGATATGATTTCCTATGTTTAATAATTTCAAATTTTTCCAAATGATCCACTAACAGGCAGTTGGTGCCTGTGTGTAATATTTTGAAACCTGTTTCCGGTACAAATTGATGACCTTCCTTAAATAGGTGGTTACCAAAATGAGAATCGTCGTAATGTGGACCCAGTCTCAAAATTCTCAAATGTTCCTTGATTCTTTGATTAAACGTTCTATTAGTCTTCCCAATATACATAGCACCGCACGTGTCACAAGTGAGTTTATAAACACCACTTTTCTCCAATGGAGGAACTGGATCTTTATTATTGAAGAATAAATTTCCCAGATTGTTTGTTGGTCTGAAGGCTATCTTTATAGTACTGTCTTTCTCCAAAAACCTCGCAACCTTACTCGACAGAGTTCCCACGTAGCTCAGAGGGAAGTATCTTCTATCCTCTATTCTAGGTTGGCTCATTGGAAAGTGACACCTCAATAAGCGTTGATGCAATTTCTTATTTAAAATTCTATCAATGATATGATCGTCAAAATTGTTTTTTCTTGCTATTTGTTTTATTATTCCAAATTCTTTATTAAAATTGTCTTCATTCAATGGTATATTCACAAGTCTTTCCACTAAACTATTGAAAACTGCCAACTTGTGGTTCCAGTGGTGTTGGGAGGTGATGTCAATTGACACGTCTGTATGTGTTGGCTTTCTGAAAACGTCAAAGGTGTGTTTGCCCTCCATCAACTTGATGTTTAGGTCCAAGAAATTGCATTCTTTATCATTTATGTGCTCATTCTTAAATTTTATGTTATTCACACAACTGTTCAAATACACAACGAAATCCTCAAATTCTTGGTCAGTTCCTCCCCACAAGATGATAATATCATCCACGTAACGATAGTAATAGACAATAGGTGGAGAAGGGCATTACCCTCGTTGAAAATGTAGGTTTTTTCAAAATAGTCCATGTATCTATCTGCTAAATATGGAGCCACGGGGTTTCCCATTGCCAATCCTAGTATCTGTTCAAATATTTTGTTATTCAACTGGAAAAAATTCTGTGTCAGACATAAACTTAAAATCTGGCTTACTGTTTCCACTATATCATCTGGTAGATTAGATTGAATGAGATCTTCTTCTATAATTCTCTTTACGTCCAAGGTCGGCACATTGGTGTATAGGTTCTCTATGTCTAATGTTCTAATTTAGTGTTGATCTTCCACTTTTATATCTTTAATTTTATTAACCAAATCTAGGGTGTTCTTTATTGCATATGATGGTGAAAAATTAGTTTTCTCTTTTAGGAAAATGTTTAACCATTTAGACAAATGATATGTTGGAGCATTACAATTGGATACAACAGGTCTTATCGGTATTTCGTCTAAAATTGTGCTCTTGTGAATCTTCATGAGGCCATATAATCTTGGAATTCTAGTGTTGTCAACTTTAATACTTTTTATGTTTTTAACTCTGGGGTGTCAGGAATCCTTTTTATAACTTCTTTAATCCTTTGTATGATAGTTGATATAGATATCTTTTTTTCTTTTATATTATTTTTTGATAAGAAACTCATCACTTTTTTATTGTAATCTTCTGTTTTGATAATTATCATGCAGTTACCTTTGTCTGCCTTAGTTATTGTGAGCTTATTCATTTCAATTTTTCTTCTGATTAACTTAATAATTTGATCATTGAAATGCCCTTTACGTAATTTTATGGTTTTCTTCGAGTATTTTAGTTCTTTCCTCAGTAATGCCTGAGATAGAAGCCAACCTAATTAGGTTTATTTCTTTATTAATATTGGATGTAGGATTAAACTTTATTCCTTTCTCTAAAAGTTCTATTTCGGACTTCTCTAAGTGAACCTGAGTAAAGTATATGAGATTATCGTGGAATTTGTGAAAGTTGTTTAGATGTTTCTCCAATGATTCTATTCTTTTATCATCTGTTAGATTCTTTAATTTACTATCTAATTTGTGTCTTTTCTTCTGTTGTTCTATCGAAATTTGTGTGTGGACTCTCCCTAAGAAGGTGTTTAAATCTTCATAACGCATTAATGTTCTCAATTTGTCATAATCTATCTTCAACTGCAGATTGACATTGTTCAACTTTATGTAAATAAGTTTCATTTCTTTTTTAATGATTTTATGTGCTATTTCTTTAGCAAGATTTTTAACTAGTTTACTATTATTCCTTTTAAACTCATGTTTAATGTACTTGGGAATTAAGTTGTTCTTTAAGCAATGGTTGTTGAAATATAGATCTTCGTGTAATCTCATCCTCTTGATGATGATCCTCTTGATCCTATGCATATTCTAAAAGTAACAGAGAAAACTAAATTCCAGGTGCTCATAACTCGGATTTTGAACAATAACGAACATGATCGAGATATTTGGACAGTTAATCTATTTTGAAAATATTAAAACTCTATCTGATCTCTTTCGGAAGATAGGGAGTATCCGGCCGTACATACTTAAGTATGATCCTGTATTTTTCATCAGGAAGTCGAACCCAATCGATTTAGACCATTTTAGGCTCGATGTTCGACAATTACAGACATTTGGGCAAAGCGAGGGCACGCTGTTTTACCATAACAAGGGGGCAAAAAGCTATTTATACAGTGTCGTTCTCATTTTCATTGCGCTGACTTTTCAACCGATTTGAATTTAGAAAACATACTATTCGTGAAGATAGGTAGGATTCAGTATCAGATTCTGAAGCTCAAGATTCGAATAATATAATCCTTTCGGTAACAAGCTCTTTGTATGCTCCAAACTCCGATGAAAACATAATAATTTTCTAGAAGGTAATTTCTCAATCTTCTTCAGGTACTCGCTTCTTGACGCACTAAATCACAACTGGTGAATCAACTGTGTAATTCCACTAATAATTAGACCGAGTTCCCTCAACCATGCGGTCATTGGTTTAGCTTTATTAGGCTATTCATAGCTCACATCGTCCTTCTCTGAGGATTATCGTGATATACGTTTTTATCCATTTATAAAACTGAAATCAATTACGGAACTCTCTTTTTGAAACAGTTTTAATTGCATTAAGAAGAATGAAAGCGCTCTTGATCAACTCATCTACCAATAATTGACAATTTTTTGATGTGGATAAAAGAAAATTCTGTTAAATCAGTCAATCTCCCGAAAGAAAAATGCACCCTCGCATCCAATTTGATCATTTCATATCTATTGAATATGAAAATGATTTTCTCTATTTCAGTGTCGTAATGAGTTCATTACAGTACTAAAAACAGTGCTGTAATGAACTCATTACAGCATTGTTTTTAGTTTTATTTTTCGTTTTGTGGTTGACAACACTGACATCCCATCTTTCGAATGTCAACACGCGTCCATTGCATGTCAATTTTAAACCATGTAGAGATTTGAACGCATTATTTAAATTCTATAATCTGTCAATTTTCGTATCAGTCACACCAACAGCGAAAATAAAATACAAAAAACACTAGGAGGTCTAATCTGAATTTTTCATTGAATTCCAATAAATTTCTCACAATTCTTGACTGAAATAGAGAAAATATCGCCTAATACTTGTTGTAGAAGGCAATTCAAACACTCGTACTTTCAATTTCAATTTCGCATTCGTGTTTGAATAGGTGCCCAATCTGCAACTTGTTTTAGAATATACTATTACAGTCTGTGGAATAAATAGAGAATTAGAATGCATGCAGAAGAATTCGACAATTGAAATTCTGGAAAAAATGTCTCTTCCGTCGGGACTCGAACCCGCACATCCAGGTTCTACTTCTGAATTAATAAATAATTTAGGAAAGCTATGCTGCAGTCCATTGATACAACGAAATCCACCTATTGTGTATAATATAAAGTCAATCTTTACTTTTGATAAAACTTGAATATTTTTCAACAGTTTCTGCTCTTCTCAAAGTAGTTCACCTTGAAATTATAGAACACGAAGCGATGGTTAGAAAAATATCAAGGTTAGATGGTAAAAATAACCCAAAAAATCATTTCTGTAATTCTCATTCAATTTTGATATACGCTGAAAAAAGTTTCGGGTCTATCTGTACTATATCAGTTTTAACTATAAAGTCATATCAATAAAAATAATTCTCTTCACATCTCTGTCTGAAATCTTACTCCATTTATTATTAATATTGTGTGACTATTGTGTGAATATTTTATCTGAAATTTTTTGTTTATTTTTAATAGACGATTCAATATATCTCTCGGCCACGTTGGAGGATTTCCATCCTCCATGTCTCTTCAGCACGTCTATTGTTGCTCCCGAATCAGCTAACAAAGACGCAGACGTGCGTCTTAAACAATGTCCCGTATAAGACGTCGCATTTTCTAATTTCAAGAAAGCTGCTATTTGCCGTGGAAATGTACCAAACATGTTTTTTCCTACTACTCGCGTAGTACATTCTTTGTTGATGTATTGAACAAAAAATTTTGAATGAGGTGTCCCTGTCTTTCGCAATGCCACATATTTTCGAAATATCGCCACAAAACTGATGGCACTGTTTTCTGAATTTTTGATCACAAAATTTCGGTCAATTTTATTTTTGGTGTTTCTAATCGCAATTAGGAAGGAATCGCCCAAATCTCTCACATCGTCGATTTCTGAATCAACCAACTCTTTTCCACGACAAGCTCCCGCAACGCCCAAAATAAGTGCAACCTACAAAAAAATTGATTTCTTAAAATTTCTGAAGATAAACACATTTCCAAATTTACCTTAAGCATTAAATATTTATCATCCGGAGCCTCCCGTAAGAACTGATTCTACCTGCTCAGACGTGGGAATTCTTGACTTCTTTGGCTTAAATCCCTCATTTCTTCTCTTCAAAAAAGCTAATAATTTTGGAAATTTACTTATATCAATATCTTCTCTAATGTTAATAACCGATTTCAGCATTGAGTAATGTGCCCAGAGAGTTGAGGCACATACCGCTTTTGATTTATCATTGAAGTAGACTAACAGCGCATTTTCAGTAGGTTGTCTCACATTTTTTAAGCGGCACCTTTTTTTGATAGCATCGTACTGCTGCTCGTATAGTTTTCTAGATTTCGGTGGTAACAATTCTTCACCTACTTCGGCTGCTCTTTTATCAATATCAGATACACCTTCTTCACTCATAATACCAATAATTATCAATAACAATGTTTCTTTACAATGACACTAGTAATGACAATGTTTCTTAATTATAATTGTCACAACGCAATGTTACTATGGTAACTTATTTTAAAGACAGTTTATTAAATGAGTTGAAGAGACAAAAATTGATTGAAATTATTGAAATAATTAAAAAAATCATACCGGAAGTACGAAAAGTATCGTATATACCTTGCGACTGAAGTACATTTAATCCTTCAGGTAAATTATAAACTTTACCTTCAGGATTAAATGTACTACTTCAGTCCCGCGGTATATAATAATATACTTTTGTAATTTCGGGTGAAAATCTCATCGATCAGATCATGATAGTCATAGAATGCAGCTGATGCATTAACAATGGTGAAAATCAATGATTAAAAATTTTGATTTCATAGAAGAGCCTAGATTATGATTATCATTGATTCCATCGATTGACCTTAATTAGAGATCGATGATTGGAAAGGTCAAAAAATCTTTCAACGAATTTATCGAATATAATTTCAAATTAATGTTATTATATTGATTAATCTCAAGAAAATCTCTGGCTCTGTTTTCGTTACATGGAATAGAAGAATAAGATTATTCGAAAAACATGAGCTTACTGAAAGGAATATATCTTTTTCTATTGGAAAGAAATAAGATGAAATATAACATTCCTTTGGTTGATTTTAGGGGAAGCGAATTTGATCTTTGAACAAAATTGAAGGAAAACTGTCAGTGGTTATTTTTAATTAAACATATAGGTCTTTTGGTTCTTTCACATTCATTGGGCCAGTTACTTTTTTTTGTATTACTCTGTTTCAGGGTCCGGGAAATGCTTCTGAAATCGCATCAGTGCTTTTATATTTTGTTTATAACCGATTTCGACAAAATTATCAATTGAACATAACCTCTCGACTATCAATCGAAGAATTCTGAAAATGTTATTTTCATTACCATAATAATTTATCATCCTAATACTTCGTTGATAAAGTCACTCAGTACCAAGTTGTATTTGACAAAAGCAAATAATTGTGAGTAACAGCATGGCTATATTTAGATAAAATATGTGAAAGAATTTCCTTGGAGATATTGACTCACAAAGAATTCAGGATTAGGAAGTTCCATTCGAACAAATTTAAATTTGAATGGCTTTTATTTGAAATCATCAAAGTCGTACATTCATTGAGGTGCTTTCTTTTTCATTGATCAGAATTTGATTTGATCTAAGAAATATTGATTAAGAAGCGCCTGCTAAGAAAATTGCTGTTAGAAAATCTCCTTGCTTTGAATTTTCGGATTGCATGATGTATAAAGCATGATTAATAATCATTATTCAATTTGTAATATTTTATTTTCATAAAGCAATAATCACAGGAAAAACAATTTATTTTGAATTTTTTCAAACTCTTACATAAAACGCAAGATAATTATTTTATGCTGAAAGTGAATAATTCAGTACTGATGAAACAATTAAGAAAAACTTGTGAATATTTAAACAAGTTTGGTTGAATAAATAATTCAGTTAAATCTTTGCAGACAACAAAAATTTGAAGAATTTAAGAAATCAAGAATTTTTTTCTGCTGTACTCTCAATATAAGATTAATAATAATAATAATAAATTCCTTTATTTCAAATTATCTCCACAGTAGTATCACATGGAGAGAAATGAAATGATGTCAACAACAGTATACAATTTATACAAATTGGAATAAATTGTTACAATCAAGAAAGTCACCAAGTGAATAGGGTTCTAAATTTATAAGAAGTTTCTTTATTACATTTTTGAATCTGTTCAAGTTAGTTAATCTGCATATAGATGGTAATTTATTGTAAAATTTTATACACATATAATAGAGACTTTTTCTGTACTTGTCAGTCTATGAGAAGAATAAATGAAATTTGTTGTTTTTGTATTATAGCTATGGACAAAGTTAGATCTGAACTCCATCTGGTTCTTAAAAAAAACATCAGACACTCAAATATATATAACCCATATACAGTCATAATTTCCATATCCTTGAAAACACCTCTGCAGGTATCTCTGAATTTCATATGCCTCATGGTCTTTATTGTTCTTTTTTGTACTACAAAAAGGTGTTGAATGTTGGAGCTGCATCCGCAGAACACAATTCCATATCTGAGTATTGACTCAAAATTAGCATGGTACAATATTTTCAGCGTTTTTTCATCCATATGTCTAGCTACCACTCTGATTCCATAACCAATGCTACCCAGTTTCAGCCCAGTCTCTACCACATGATTATCCCAATCCAAGAACTCATCAATGTGTACCCCAAGGAATGTTGTACCATGAACTGGTTTCAAATCTACATCATTCAAGTTAATGGTATCAGTTAGCGTAATTCGGGAATTCTTGGTTCTAAACACCACAAGGTTCGTTTTTGATGAGTTTAGCGCCAACTCATTCATATTAAACCAGTCGCAGACCTCAGATACACTGACCTCCGCCTTATTAACCGCCTCTATATATGTCTTTCCAACAGCCAAAATGTTGGTGTCATCCACAAAGCTCACCAGTCCATCCATGATGAGGTCATTAATGTAAATGATGAACAGAAAAGGACCTGCGATACTGCCTGTGCTAGGCGTCTTTCTTTGACTACAATTTCAGATATGTTTTCATTAATGATAACTTGCTGTTTTCTCTGCATAAGATAGGATTCAATCCACTTATATGCTCTACCTCTTATTCCATACTTTTGAAGCTTACTCAATAAATATTGTAGGTTCGTAGTCGTAGGCCTTGCTGAGATCTAGAAACACCCCAATGGCCTAATTTTTTTTCTCGAATTCTTGGAGTATCATATTCACAAACTGGTAGATGGCAGTATTTGTTGATTTGATTAAATTCAAGGACGTGTGAAAATATCGATGTGCATTTGATATACTTACCCATATTCATTTTACTGTTTATTATTTGAATATTTGACAATCTGCTAAATACAGTAATCAGCATTTACATCAGTACAGTTACATCAGTAATTCCATTTTCGAGGGATGCCTTTTATATTTCGGGATTTGGGAACAAAAACAAATATTAATTATGGAAAATCACTGTATTGTTTTTCAAAATATTCCCAATTAGGATCTATACACTTTTGCATGCTTGTGAACGAATTGTCGAAGCACTTTTGTCACTCTGATTGAGGTATCTCCAAAACATGCATTCTCAACGTTTCAACCGCTTCTTCAGGTGTCGAAAAACCCTGACCTTTCATTTTATTCTTACGGGAATAAAAAAAAATCACTCGGTGCCAAGTCAGGACTTTACGTCGGATGACTAATCAAATCGATGTTTTGAGTGCTCAAAAATGCAGTTGTTTGTGTCGATGTGTGGTAGCTCACATTGTCGTGGTGAAGGGTGATCCGTCTTCGGCAGTTGGTTTTCTTGATTTTATGAAAAACAACTGGCAAACAAATGATTGTGTACCACTCAGAATTGACTGTTCTGCTTTGTTCTAGTGGTACGATTGCAACATATCTAGTTTTTCCGTGTAAACAGTTGACTATTTACCGGGAAGTGCTTTGTGCGCGAGCAACTTTTGTTGGATTTTAATCATCTCGAAACACGTCATACAGTCGACTGCTGTTTATTTTCGGGCTTATACGCGGAAATTCACAATTTATCACCTGTCCCGATGTCATAGACGTGCTTTGAAGCACCACCATGTAATTTCGAACAATCGACACGAGCTTTTTTTTTAGGTGATTGACAAATTGTGTGGGGATCCAACGCGTCTAAATTTTTTTGACGGTCAAATGTTCATACAATATTAAATGTATGCTGGTTTCACTGATGCGTTAGGTTGTCTCAATTACACGATAGGTCTTGCAATATCAGTTGGCGCTTAGCATGAATTGTTTTCGGAACTGATTTTGGACGTCCTTCACGAAATTCCTCTTGGAGTGAACTACGACCTCTGTTGAATTCACCATTCCATCGATAAACACTGGCCTTTGATGAAGCTTTATCGCCAAAAATTGAATTGAGTTCATCGATTCACTGTTGTTGAGTTAATCCACGCCGAAGGTTGTAAAAAATAATCGCATTAAAATGTTTTCAAGGGTAATACCAGTAGAGGGGAGAATTTTTTGAGAACACTCTTGTTTTTTGGGAATTATGCGTTTAAATTTCACGAAACAAAGTTATCCTTAAAATAATAAAGTAGATAAAAATGAAACGTTTTAGGAATTGTAATATTACTTCAATTGAGGAAAGAATGAAGAAAAGTAAGAATTCTGTGCTTCCCGGAAATACCTTGTAAATGAAAAAACAAGTTTGTCAGAGCTCAATAATATTATGCTAGACTGGGCTTTCAATATGAAGAGAAGAGATGGATCAGACTACAAGGAAAGTGTCGTAAAAACCTTGTGGAATAATACTGACAAACAGCTGCAGGAAAAATTCTATTCCGAATGGGGCGTTAGGTTCGATCCATTCAGAGACCTGGCTTTTAAATCGGCGCGGGATGCACGAAATGCCAAGAGGCGTATTTTGCAAGTAGACCTTGAGAAAAGAAAAGTTAGTGCCAAGGCGCTGTCTTTGGAGCAACACAAAAAGTTGGTCAACTTATGTAAAGAAGATAATCCAGACGGTTTGAACAGAAAATTTTATTTTATTGCTGCATTGGAGCTTGCTTGGCGCGGAGGAGAGGGTTCATCATGCCTAATTTCGCATTTCCAATTCGAAATTGAAAACGATGGTAATCCCACGGGCCGAATTGCCTACAATCCGATATTCTCTAAAACAAGACAAGGTGGTGCCCAAAAATGTGCGGAAACGAAATGGCTGACTCCCAATATTGAAGAAGATATTTGCCCGGTGAGGTTATATAAGCTACTTGTATCCAAAAGAACGGCAAACATAACCACTGAAAGACTATTTCTTACTCCACATAAGAATTGGAAATATGGTGTGACCCCGAAATATTTTAAGGATAACTTTGTTTCGTGAAATTTAAACGCATAATTCCCAAAGAACAAGAGTGTTCTCAAAAAATTCTCTCCTCTAGTGGTATTACCCTTGACAATTCTATTACGTTGTTCCAGTCGTTTTTACTATAATTGAAAGTATTTTCTTCCCTCAGAACAAATTATAAATTTTGATCAGGCAGTTCTTGTAGTTTATCTTTTAATCTTCGAAGTGGGAAAATCATGAGCGTGTTTCGAGATATTTGCTATTAACTTAGCCTCTTTCCGAATCACAAATTGCTTATGGCTTTTGCAATTTCTGCATAAGACCTGTAAATTTTTCTAGAGTATTACGCTATTTAAAACATATTTTCTTGGTAATATTTCCGAAGATTTTCAATGAAGTTTCCGAGAGGAATCTCCTATCTGGATTATGAAAACCAGGCCATATAATCAATGTCGGAAAAACCACCTACCATGAAATAATCACTCTTTATAAGAAATAACGAGAAGTAATATTTTCTCTCATTAATCACGTGGGTTTTGAATACCCACAACCAACGTTATGTCTTCAGAGGTCAGATCAGGAACATTTAACATGGCGGACGTTGGTATAAGATTCTGAATCGCAATTTCCAGATATATGCCGGTAAATTATGTGGTCACTAGCAGCTTTTATGGTTTCTGTTAAGGAAGCTTGCGTGCGTTGGTACCAGCATTATGGTGATGAGGACCATAAGCAGCTGGTCCCGTACTACGTTCAATTTTTCCATGGTCTTTTTATAGAAACTTGTCCTGATCGCGCAGAGAGCGAAACTAATTATTCTTCCACGCATTATTTGAGGGATTATCTTTATTTGCTACCGTTAGGTGCTTCCCAGCATTGGATGTTGGTCTATATATTTGTATTGAGTCATTATACAATAAGTAGAAATTTACAAAAGCACTGACGTAAAGCCAGGAGGTTGCGCACACTTGTTCTCTGAGTGATTTGAAATTGACAATATTTTATATAAACATTATAGACGTTATATTATCATTGAATGAATGGAGAATCAATGGACATATCTCTCGGACATTGTTTTTGATCATAGACACGGGTTTTATGCTCTTGTTTCTCAATGTTGTGGTGAAAAATTTTAATGATAGAAACCCGTGCCGGCGTCTGGTAACAATATTAGAGATACGTCCATTAATTCTTTTCAATCATAGTTGTGGGTACCCTCGTTAGTCCCTTCAGTCTTATGTGAGGTTACATAATTTCAGAACAGATCAAATGACTCTTCAGAAATTCATTTGGCTATGGTGAATGCCCATTCCAATGATTCAAATTCCTTTCGCACAACCCCGAGCTTACGCCAATGGATTACGCTGGACATTTCCCATTACAGGTAATATCATATGTTTCGCATACAGTGTGGAACAGCCAAATGGAAAAAATTCGATAACGGATAAATGAGAGCGTGTTTGGAAAAACGCTTGGACACGGCGATTTGTATTTTTAACTAAGCATTTTTTTCAAAACAAAAAAAAATTATATAGGGTGCGTCATGTGACAGTGGCCAATACCCACTTTCTTATTTTAAATGCAAGCCCCTGTATATTATTAATTTTTTGGATTCTTCAGAAAATTCTAGACATAAATCATGTACCATGTCCTATACTTATCTTCAACTGTTTCGGAAATATTAAGTGTTTTCAGATTTATTACAAAAATTAACATTAAAAAAAGAAAATTATTTTATTTCACAAATTCGCTACATTACACTAAAAACCTAATAATTAATACTGATTATTTCTTAATAATTTAAAAAAAACAAACAAATATTAATGTCAATGTAGTAAATGTTCAAAATGCTCGCCGCGAACGTCTTGGCAACATGCTAATCTGGTATAGAAATGTCTTCTAACATTACTCAACATCTCAGGTGTAACTGATCTAATCGCAAGCGTGATTCGTCTTTTTAAGTCATCTAAGTTGAGGGGTTTAGTTTTGTATACAATACTTTTGACATATCCCCACAAAAAGTAGTCTAACAGCGACAGATCAGGAGATCGTGATGGCTTAATATTTCCGAAACAGTTGAAGATAGGTATAGGACATTGTACATGATTTATGTCTAGAATTCTCTGAATACTCCAAAAAGTTAATAATAATAAGCCCTTTATTTTCTACAGGTAAATAACCCAATTACAGAAAAAATTACAAAAAAAGATACAATGTAGATCAATCATCATCACTTAATACAATTTAAATATCTTTCTCTAATTGATGCCAGTGAGTCATGGAAAATGTCACAATTTTCACAAATTAAATTGAATAATTTACACATAAAATGCATAGGTGTTCGTAGCATACAATTATTTCGACATGGAGCTACGTAGAACAGAGATCT
This sequence comes from Micraspis discolor, assembly GCA_030674115.1. Lineage (NCBI taxonomy): Eukaryota > Metazoa > Arthropoda > Insecta > Coleoptera > Coccinellidae > Micraspis > Micraspis discolor. The sequence goes on from JARTUT010000446.1 coordinate 1,382,590, forward strand.
ATCTCTCCTTATTGATCCCGGTACATAGAAATTCACCTTTGCCAACAAATATGGAGAATCAACCCTACCGTGAACAAGATTGTACAGAAAAGAAATTGCCTGCAAACTGCGCCGATCATCCAGTGATAGTGCGTCGAATCTGAGCAGAAGTCCAGCGTGGTCGGAACCTCTAGGAGGGTAAACTCCATCCTCTCTATAGGCAACGCACTTATAGAATCGGCGCTGAATCGATTCAAGGCGCTGCCTGTGACAGGAGTAAATAGGGTGCCAGACGAAAGAGGCGTACTCAAGTTTAGTTTTTACTAAGGCGTTGAACAAGAGAATCAACGTTCTCGAGTTTAAAAAGTGCCTTCCATTACGGATTATGAAACCATACAACCCTGAAGCGGTGCCCAACAAGTTATTGACATGTGGAACGAATGTAAGCCTGCTGTCAAATAGCACTCCCAAATCCCTGATCACCTCCGACCTGAGTAAACCGGTCCCCCCAATAGAATACTCATAGACGAGTGGATCACGCTTCCTTGTGAATGATACGATACTACACTTAGATACACTTAAAGTCAAACCGTTTGCAACACACCAATCTAGTAAGACGTTAATAGCACTCTGTAACATATAACACTCCTGCACACATTCAATTCGAAGGAAAAACATGAAGTCGTCCGCAAACATCAACCTAAACGCACAGATTTTATTGATTGAATCATTGACGAATAATAGGAAATTAGATCCCTGAGGTACACCGGAAGTGGACACATACTCAACTGAACGAAATCCGTCGATCACCACATATTGCCTACGATGACGCAAGTAAGACTCCAGAAGAAGCGTTAATCCCGGACTGAATCCCCACTCATTCCCCAGCTTCCTGAGCAAAATCCGATGGTTCATATTATCGAACACCTTCTGAAAATCAGTGTAAACTACATCCACCTGTCCAGAATCATCTAAAACCTCGAAAAGGAACTGAGAAAAGGAAGCCAGATTCGTAACGCAGGATCGCCCTGTCACAAAACCATGCTGTTCTTGATTTATCTTGCCTCGACTTGACGGATAGATTTTATTGTAAAGAACAATCTCGAATATCTTCGAAAAGTTTGATAATAATGCAATCGGACGATAATTAGATATAATGTCCCTATCGCCAGTCTTTGGTATAGGTATAATCTTTGCGTAGTATTGTCAAGGGGGCTTGCATTTAAAATAAGAAAGTGGGTATTGGCAACTGTCACATGATGCACTCTATATAATTTTTTTTTGAAAAAAATGCTCAGTTAAAAATACAAATCGCCGAGTCCAAGCGTTTTTCCAAACACGCTCTCATTTATTCGTTATCAAATTTATTCCATTTGACTGTTCCACACTGTATAATATCATCACGAAACAACATAAAATGGCTTTCTAAGCATTAGTTCAGTTCAAACATAAAAACTGATGAAAGCAGTGACGTGATATCAGGAGATTTTGCCCATTTTTTTAAATTCTTTTTCTTTAGTCGGGAACAGTGTGAATCTAATGCAATCATAACAATGGATCAATAAAACTTATATTTCAAATTGAACATTATTATTCAAAATTGTATTTCAGTTTTGTTCGAAAGCTCAAATTCCCTTATCTTGAAAACCATCCAAAATTTGGTATATCAACTCCATCGAAAAGTAAAGTAAAAGATAAAAATCAATTCAATCTACAACGATTACGATGAAATTTAAGAATATTGTATTGTATATCAATGACCTCCATACATGCCTTAATTTTTGTTGAAATCTGACGTATATCTTTATAACTTTATAGCGTGGTGATTGTCAAGAAATTTCGCAAACTTCATTTAAACCTTTTTCAAGTTACAGATCGACCAGATTGATATTCTAAGATTTATTGAAGAAACCAAATTTCAGATGTTCATGAATTTTAAACTATTCGACGGATTCGACACAAAAACGAACTCGAAAATATTGAGATAACTCAGGTTCCAATATGAAAACTCTAGCTCATCGTCTTCGGAGGATATAGAGTATACCGTCTGACAACCGGCTAGACATACTCAAGTTTGATGCCGTACTCTTCATCAAGAAGTCGAACTCAATCGATTGAGAGCATTTCCGGCTCGATTTTCGAAAAGACTGGCATTCGGGCAAAATGTACGCTTTTCTAAAGGTTTGATGAACTAGAACAAGTGCCTAAAAACAGATAATAAAAGTATTGGTTATGTCCCAAAATGTTTAAAATGAATGTTGAGAACCGAATTTCGCGCTGCATGTTATTGTTGAATATGTTTCATTTCACAAATATCTATCGAGGATGGTCGATTGGATGCATGAAAAACAATGAATATTGGCTTTCAATTCACATGATGTATTTATTATCCCCTTTCCCTCGCTCAGTGTCAATTAAATCCATTGAGAAGCGTCGGAAGTATCAATTATGAGAATTGATAGATAGCATTATTATAGCACTCGTTAATTTCAAAATAAACGTTACGAACTCTGATATAACCCTAATAAAACAATACCACATCTCCTTTTTATATCTTCCGTACTAGACACAATCACTTCCTTTTTGTAGTCATAAAATGCTTTTAAAATCCAGATTAGATAACTCACATCCTTAATATACATTTCAGATAAGATTGAGGAGGCCGAACGTGCAATATGTCAAATTTTTTCGCTTCGTGAGTGAGTCGAATAAAATACATCCGATATGAATACGGTGGTTTTGGAGGCCAGGCCTTTCAGGCCTTTCAAGTCCAGCGAGGAGTATCTGTATGCCATGAAAGAGGACTTGGCGGAATGGTTACAGATGCTGTATCCTCATTTGAATATCAATGTGGAGAATTTTATGGAGAGGCTAGAGACCGGAGTGGCGCTTTGCGAGGTGAGTTATTTTTTTTTGGGATCGCCTGGTGGGAAACGGTATGATGGAACTAAAACGAAATGAATTCAATCGCCAACTCATATGCAGGAGGAGTGGAATCATTGTTGACAATTTAGTTTTTGTGCTGCATTAGAATATTGTATTTTCCTTTTATTTCTTGCTTGTCCATTTTAACTGCGCAAAATGTTCGAAATCAATCTGTCCTGCATTTTTCGGGAAATGAAGAATGAAAGAAAAATCCTTAAGACACAATGAACAAGTTACAATATAGGATTTCGTTGAAAAACAATAAAAAGTGAAAATAATGGATGCGAGTCAATCATAGTTCCGAAGACTGAAAATTAAACATTAATGAATGATGTGCCAAAAATGGCGGAAAATAAGATTATCATTTATCACTTGTAGTGACATTGTCCGCCCTTTTATTCAAATAAACAAATCGATAAAACATTCAACTGCAGAAAACTTAAATAGAATTACCTAGATATGTAAAAGAAATCCGTTATGGGCTACGAATTCTATTTTACCGACTATTCCAAGCGCTATCACAGTATAGACACCACCCAGTAGCCGCACTCTCGAATAGGGATGAAACGAGACAAGTAAACACGAGTACCTACATACTCGATACTATCCTTTCGATACCGAGTACTTTTGTATTCGATACCTTGAAGCAAAGTATCGAAACGGTGTCGGTCATAAGTATTGGTATCGAATCGAAAGTACTCATATAGGTTTATTCATTTTAAAACGCCGACTTATATGCAAATTGGATATCATTTGTTATATTTTTCATTTCAAATTTGTCATAGAATAAACATGAGAAACAGGTTTTTTGCCAGTTTTTTATGTTCCTTACTTACCTTACCTTATTGTAGTCCAGTAAAGGAAGGGCTGAATTCACTTTTTCTCGAAAGGAGCTGCATTTTTGATATGTTGATTGTTATAATGAGAGAAACATATGGTCAAAAATGCAGGTGTTGAACTTTTCAGGGACATTGAAAAATACTTGAAAATATAGAAAAAAAATACGGTTTTTCTGATATTTTCGCGAATTAGAAAATTTGATAAGAAAAAGTTTCAAACAAAAGTTGTAGAGCGGAAAATTCTAGTCGAAATTATGTACTTTATCGTTCTCGAAAGTGAATTTGTATACTGATAAACAGCGTATTTCTTTAGTAGCGCAATACCAACGAATTTTAAATTTGAATGAAATGAGTACCTGAACGCCAAACCAAACATCTGGCAAATATTAGCCAGAGTTGGACTCTCTTCTCGTTTTGTAATTGTATTGCATTTATTACATCGAACCCTAGCATATAATTTTTTAAAGGTTTAACTGGTGGTAGCAGGATCAAAAAACGGGAAAACCTTTAAAAAAGGATCAAAAAACGGGAAAATGATACTATGGTGAACTGACATAGTATCATTTTCCCGTTTTTTGATCCTGCTACCACCAGTTAAACCTTTAAAAAATACAATTTTGGATCACTAATTTGAATTTAAGAACTAGCATATAATGTTGAGTTGGTTGGAAACAAACAGCTTATTGATCTAACCTGGATTGTGACCTGTTTAGATTTGGATTATTTCTCTTTATGTTGTACTTTCAGCAGCAGCAAATGCCGGCATTCTCGCTTCGCATTTTCGATTCATTTTATTTATTTCACACCTATTTTAAGTAGGTACAAAGCGCCCATAGTTGTGGTTTTTGTCTTTCGTTATCGTCTGTTGAAGTATTTATATATATATTCTTTTGAACTTTGGCTTATAATATTTAGTAAGCGAACAATAAAGCATATAGATCAGGGGTTAGCGACGCGGTGTCATACAATTCGGCGGATGACATAAAAGCCTAGGAAAAAAACCCCAGTAAAAAAAACCCTGGCTCCCCACCTAAGTGTGAAAGTACAAAAATAAGCTGGAATATATTTGAGGGACTTCTTTCTTCAAGAGTGGTCTTTTATTGATGGAAACAGACACTTCTTCAAGGTGCCCACATCGAATCTGGAAATAAAAAGACAACGGCAGAAAAAAGAACTGAATAACAAAAATACGTATCATATTCGTTTGAGATTTATGACCTATTCCAAGAAAGAATCGGAAACATCATGAATAGCCTTAAAACCGTCTTGAAATTTGTATATGAAGTATAATTTACTAATGAAACATTTACACTCAAAATATTATATGTTGAAATTTTTCAAGAAGATTGCTAGCTGCAAGTAATGCTTTAAAACCGTTCGATATTGCGTTACTAATTCCACTTAGCATAAGTATTTGAAAAATCACACTGATTACACGGTAATGTTTTTTTAACTCAAAGTTTTCAATTTCATCGCGAAAAATCTATTGATACTATTTTTTATATATTATAGGTATATGTATGTATCTTTATGAATATTTGTATGGGAATTGCTTTCGAAGTACTCTCTTCAAATTAAATATTTTTCAGTATGCAGTTTCATCATCCCCATTAGTTCTTATTTGAATACACAGGTGTCTCACCACTATGGGCACGGAGAATTAAGTCTATGTTCATGTAATTCAATGAGGGGAACAAAAATAAATTATTTGCGGATACGCAGGATGACCCAAAAAGCAAAACAGAATTTCACCGATTTGAGTGAAAGTAAGACGACAAACAAACTGGATTTTGGTGATGATCTGATCCTTTCACCATACAAAAAATTTAAATGCCTCGAAAATCACCTAGGAATAAATGTCAATCCAATGAGTTGAGGGTGAATACAAAGCAAAATTATTTATTGATTCTTTTGGCTGGCTCAGCAATCAAGGACAAAAAATGATTAATACAATGAAATAGCGCACAATTATGTATAGACTAAAATTCACAATATAAATTTAATACTAGAGAATATAGATTCAGTATCAGCTCAATTGAATTTTCAATAACACATTTATGAGTTTCAAAGAAAACCAACCCTGTGATGACTGATCATTAGTGTACCCATGCTGAAACAGAAGAGCTATTAGTTCTAGAAACAATTTTTATTATATAAGGTTAATTATTACCAAGAAACTATTAGAATGATCAACAAGAAATAACATATATACAAAAATTTATAATCCGATACATTAACTAAGAGGAATACTTGAATTCAAATACTGATGCCAATCTATATAGATTACCACAACAGATTCATATTAAAACATGCAAAACAGAATTGGACGGATGAATTTCAGCACGGCCCAAGAGGTCTGGAAAAAGTCTGTCACTCACATGAGAAGCTGAAAATTTTACAGATAATCCAACGCAATCTCTTTACAAAATTGATATACCAATTGTTCACATCTAAAAACTACATACAAATAAGTTCCTTCAAAACTTATTGCATTAGTGTTCGATCCCTTGTGTAATTTATCGAACAGATATATTTGATATTCATAAAGAAACTCTCCAGAAAAGAAAATTGGCTTAAGAAGTCAAGCCATTCAAAACATACATTACAATTGCAGGGTTGGAATGAGTTATGTTTGATCTCTTTTGTTGTTTATCGAAGAGATACATCTTTCAAGTAACAAGGCGTTTAGCCACTTAGGTCATTTAAAGTATTATAAATAACTGTAGTTAGTTAGTTAGTATGATGAGTTTCTAAAAAATATTGAAAATCATTTCTCATTTCCATTACCTGCACTAACCCGTTGCCTGAAATATATGTTGAGATATCTTCGACCAAGTTACTGTGATTTTCAACCTAATTTTTGTCAATTGAAATAAACAATCTTTCGTTGTGAATCCAATTCTTGAATATTAGGTATCTCTAATGAATATATTTTAGGAATTAACAATCCTGAACCTGCATATCGGACGAAGCAAAATTCTGTTATAATATAGTAAATAGAGCATTTGAAACTTTTAAATTACTTGATCGAATAAGATTCACAAAAATAAACAATTATATTGCCGTCTAAAATTTCTAATATCAAAATTGATTTGCTGAATTATACTTTGCAATCATTATTTACATTTATTTGAATAAGTTTCAGTATTTTACAAAAAATAGCTCCGACAAAAAATGGGAAATGGTTTGATTATTGCAAAAAGTAGCACTACAGAGTAGAATGACCAGATTCTAGTCAAGGATACACTTCCCGATATTTTGGCCTTATGAATTTTGATTAACTGTTCAACCTCACTGCATATTCTTCTGTACATTCCACAAGAGAATGTACATTTTATTAGAGGATATTCAGACTTTATCCTGAAGTAAACATTAACAATGATTGGCCACTATTCTTTCTAATATCCATCGTATTAATTTTCCATTTGATGGGGAAGAAAATATAACCTAAACTTATATTCTCTAAACACCTAGGTACAAATAATTCTTCTTTCCATATTATTTATTCATTCATTTTTATGGATTGTAAGATTAGGAACTCCAAAATAAAACTCAACTCCCAATTGGATTTGTCCCTTATTTCTAATGCTTCTCTCAATTATTCACACTGTCTGGAAACAATATACAGGGTGGCCATTTTAAAACGAAACAGACGAGATTACAGACGAAATGCTTGGTTAGGTCGATTTCTGTTTTGAGGGGGACAACTTAAGATGTAGGTTACGGACGCATAAGGCTTCAACCCTTGCTACTACAACCCTCACCCCCAAATTTTGAATAGGGAAGATGGGGTGAGTGATACTTAATTTGAAATGTATTTTTATATTGATTTCAGCCCAGTAATTGTTTTTTCATTTTATGCATTAGTTCTCGAAATATTCTTAACTAAGTATTTGAAAATGGGGTGGTGCTTTCATGGCACTTGTAGTGTTTTTTTGTGAAAAATCGACATTTTGAGCTTCGAAACAACCATCACTGTGGCTTCCTTCCTCCAATCCACAGACATAGAAATCTTTAATCAAGATGTCGAACAAACAAAGCGTATTGCGAAGGAGCTCAATCTTGCTGAAACTCAATCTAAATTATCTTCGATATAATTCGATATTTGGATCAAAGATTTCCAAATCAGTGTATTGGAAGAAGGGGTCCCACTGAATGGCCAGCCAGATCGCCAGATCTGTCACCACTAGATTTCTTTCTTTGGGGCAACTTGAAGAGTAAAAGTTACTCTACACAGCCCAATTCTATAGAAGATTTAAGAAGACGTATAGTGAACGAATGTCGTCAAATCACCCCAGAAATGCTGCAAAATGTGCGCCATCGTTTCGAATAAAACTTATTTCATTGTATGGAAGCTAATGGTGAAAAATTTGAATATTTAATTAATTGATGTGAGTTTTTGATAAATTATTTACTTTATTTTGAAAAGTCTTATTTCTTAGATCAATACTTCAACTCGTTCTGATACCGTACAGTCGAACACCTGATCCTAGTAGCATTAATACGTACGGTATGACTTCATTTGCCCCATTATGTTTTGCAATTTCAAATACAAGTACTGAAATTTTGGTGTATCGGGAGCACGAAATGTCAATTATTCGCAAAAAATGTATTTAAGTGATAAAATTAACTAACGCATGAATATTTTGAGAACTAATGCATAAAATGGAAAAACAATTACTGTGTTGAAATCAGTATAAAAATAGCTTTGTATTGAGGTATCACTCACCCCATCTTCCCTATTCAAAAATTGGGGTGGGGGTTGTAGCAGCAAGGATTAGAACGCTATACGTCCGTAACCTACATCTTAAGTGGTCCCCCCTCGAAACAGAAATCGACCTGTCCGAGCATTTCTATCGAAAAAGCTCATTTCGTCTGTAATCTCGTCTGTTTCGTTTTCAAATGGCCACCCACTATGGACAGTGGTGACGGCTTTTTATATTTAAAAGAAAAAATTTCCTAAGCCGAGTGAAGCAAATATTGAAGAGGGCATATTTGTTGGCCCCAAATCAAGCAATTGATGGAAGATGATACATTTGAAGAAAAGCTTAGTAATTTAGAAAAATGAGCTTGGGAATCTTTCATGAGAGTAACTTATAATTTTCTAGGAAATCACCTATCAACTGACTATAAATGTGTTATCGCTAGCTTTTATCTACTCATAAGACTTTGGGCTGTAATATGTCATTGAAAATACATTTTTAGGATTCCTATTTAGACTTCTTTCCTGAAAATTTGGGCGCCGTCAGCGATGAACTCGGTGAAAGATTCTATCAAGACATATCGATATGTTACGATATTAGGGCAAGGGGAGCCCACGTATGTTAGCGGGTTACTGTTGGACATTAAAACTAGACGTTCCTGAAACAAAATTTATGTAACAATAAATCGAAATAACTTCTTTTTGTTTATAAAAATTCACAATATCTGAAATGTTATAAAATGGTATTACAAAAAATGTATTCGTATTTAAAGCATTTTAATTTTCTTTCTAAGATCCTCATTCTTATCTTAAACATAATTAGACAAAAGTTTCCATGTTACATACAAAAAAATTTTTTGTTGACTAGTGTAATTTTCTGATAGTCCCAGAATGGTCCAAAAATCCTCAGCTATAAGTTCTGCTCACACTGAGGACTGTCCGAGAACAGTCAGGGAAATACGAACCCGAATAACGCTATAATAAACAAAAAGTGCCGAAAGACTATTTCAATTCTGCAATCTGAGTTACAGTCAGTACAATGATTTCGTGGTTGAGCCTGGAAATACCAAACGCCACTCATCAGTCATTCTGCTCGGTCCGTTCACACTATTATTTACACTGACGCAATTTCCAGGCATTGAAAGCTCAGTTCCGTGGACGATTCAAGACAGAATATCCTGCGAAATGTCCCTCCAATTGTTTAGACTCGAAACAAAAAAGGCTGATAAGTTCACCGTTGATTCATTGTCACGTTTTAATTGCCTGTTCCGTCCGTATCATTCTTGAATGAATACGCCTTATGACATCAAATCGAACTCAGGAATGGGGCCATGTTTCTTACGTGCAACAATCGAAAGACTTATGTACATAGAAGCTCGGGAAAGAACAATAAACCCATTGTGAATGCCATGATTGCTCAATTAGCGAACGTATTCTGGCTCAAAAACTTATTGAAAGGTGTGAAATAAACTGTATTTTGGTGAATTGATCTGTCGGGTAATTCGGACTGTAATTTGTGAAGATAATGGGTTTTTTGATTTGGAAATTATTGCATTTCATACTTGGTTTCCTCCAATTTAGATGGGAATCTATTAGTTTTCATTAATTTTACCTCCCCTACTCTATGAGTTCCGTCTAAATCGCCCATTAACTGTTAGTAGAAAGTTTCTCTTCATTTTGAAATTTGGATTCAGATAAAAAATAAATACGATGACAATTTTCCATAATTTTTTTTCTTACGAAGATGCAACCTCCTAAATTATGTTACTGGAAATCCATTTTACGAGAACAAATTTCAAACTACTTAACTTAATTCAAAGAATATTTGATATGACCAACAGTAGTAAGGACCTCTTAAAATACTGTCCTCGAATTTGAATTAGCTCTTTTGATTTACCAAGGGTGGTCAAGGATGTGAATTTAAATGCTTACAATTTCAACACCCTTTATAATAAGTATTGGAAAGAAACAAATTTGGATAGCTTGAATACTAGGCCGAAAAAAAGTATTCATAACGTAGGACATTTATATTTGTTTATTTTTGACAAGTACTAGGTCCAAGGTAGAAATAAAACCAATTCTTCAAACAAGGCCTACTAGTTTCGACTTCTATCTGAAGTCTTCCTCAGGGCACTAAAAATGTACAAAATATATTATAAAATTTTTTCTTTGTTCATGAATTACAATTAGAATTTTTCCTTTCTATCAATTAACATATAAATAACAAAATTTAAATCTTGAAATAATCTTTTTGAATTTCTTTTAACATTTGTCTGAGCAATTCACAGTTTTTGCCATCTATTTCATCAAATAAAGCTTATATAATGTAAATATGAAAACAAACTTATAAAATAATGGATTTGACTGATTTGAATATATTAAGAACAAATATATTGAATAATAAATAATGAAATATTTTATTGACGATCACTTAAAACTGACAAGAGAAAAATAAATTTTTTTTTTTATACAAATGAGGAATTTTTTCCTTTCCTTTTTTCTTTTTGACTGAGAAATCATGTTGAAACTAAGTATTTGTTCAGTTGATATGTGGGTGAATTCTAAAATGGGTAGCATCCAAAAGAAAACAAAGATCATTTTAAATTTATAAGGGACTCTCAATTATTAAGAGTTATCAAAATGAGTTTTTACGAATATCAGACTTACAGTTTGTTATGGTTTTTTTGTCGATGAATGATATAAAAATTGCAAAATGAACGACACTCATATTAGGTGGAACGTGTAACATTGACTGAAATAACATAGCTACTCGATAAACTTTTCAAAGAGATCTGGGTGACTTTCAAACCCATATGAGCTCTTCATTAAGGATATGTATCTTGAGGGTGATGTATTATTTTTTCTTTCTCATTTTACTAATTATATAATAATACTGGGTATTGAGTCTGTCAATATGAGTTCTTTTGTTTACAGACTTTGAGTTTTCCTTTATTGATATCATTTCATGTAGTAATCGTTTTTAGAATTTTTTGACTGCCTAATATTTTCAAGAATCAAAATTAAATGAATGTAATTTTGTTGAGACATGTTCTGATAAAGCAGTGTTATTTTCATTCTTTTTGGCGCTCTTGTTTACCCGAACAGAGTGCCTATCATTTTGCCCGAATGTCTGTAATTTTGGAATATCGAACCGAAAATGGTCTCAATCGATTGGGTTCGACTCCCTGATGAAGAAATCGTGGCGAAAGTTGAGTCTGTCCGGCCGGCCGGCCGTATCCTCTCTAGCATCCAGAAGGAATCAGCTAGAGTTTTTATATTTTCAGAATAGGTTAATTGTCCAAATATCTCGGTCAAGTTCGTTATTGGGCCAAATCCGTCGGATGGTTGAGTAGTTATGAGCATCTGAAATTTTGTTTCCTCAATCACTACTAGAATATCCATCCGATCAAGTTGATACTTGGAATGTTATTGAGGGAGGCTGAAACAAGAGCGCCAAAGCAATCTGACCTCACGTCTGGGCTTTCTGAATTTTTTGTTTTTTCAAAGGATTAAGGATATTGGGAGAGTCTCTTTTATGTTCAGTTATTCGATCTTTGAGATATTGTCCTGTTTGTCCTATATATACACATTGGCAATCATGGCAAGGAATTCCATAAATAATATTGGATAAAAATAATTTTGTTGTAACAGACTTCAACTTAGAGAAAAATTTTTTATTTGTGTTGTTAGAATTAAAAGCTGTAATCACATTTAGTTTTGAAAATTTCTGTTTAAGATTTTCTGATAGTCCTTCAATATATGGTATTTTGAAATATCTTTCGTTTTCTATATCTACCGGGCGATTTTCTTTAGGTGGTGCATCTAAAATTTTTTTAACTAATCTTAACGGATATTCGTTTTTGATCAAAACATTTTTTATTTTTTCGAGGTTTTCTCTGTGAAATTCCTCCGTAGAAAGATCTATAGCTAGTTTCTTTAAATTATAGATGATGTTGATTTTCTGCGTGATAGAGTGTTTCGATTGGAGGTTTGGTACCCTCTCAGAAAATATTGGTTTTTGATACCAATTAGTGACTACTTTATTCTGACGTCTAACAAGTATTATGTCTAAAAATGCGAGTTTGTTATCATGTGACTCGACTGCAATAGTGAATTTGAGGCGGGGGTGAAAGCTGTTGAACATCTCTAAAATTTCATTCTCTTTTCCATCTGGAGTAGCTGCAAATATATCGTCCACATATCGCTTATACAAAGGTATCGTGAACGACAACTTGTTTAAAACAGAATTCTGCAAATCAGTCATTGAATATGAAAAAACTATTGTTTGTGCAGAACTCAAACAACTGTAGGAACTGTAGGACATTTATATGTCTTACTCAAATGTTCAAAATACGCTATCAAAACATTTTCGGAAATTCATATGATCGAATTCTCTTGAGACCACTTCATAAGTTTCTCGTATTCTCTTTCATACAATGATTTGGATTTTTGTGGTATAAGTTTATTTGCAACATTATTGGCAATTTCTCACAATTCTGGTGGTGTTAAATCCATTTCTTCAGACGTACTTAATTTACTAATTGAATTAATTTAAAATTTGAATACACTTTTCAAATTTTATAATCTGTCAATTTTTGTATCAGTCACGCCAACTGCGAAAATAAAATACAAAAGGCACTAGGAGGTATAATCTGAATATTTCATTGAATTCCAATAAATTCCTCACAATTTTTGACTGAAATAGAGAAAATATCGTCTAATACTCGTTGCAGAAGGCAATTCCAATACTCATGTGTTCAAGAACTCACTCCTTCGTCGCTCGTTTTCGAATTTCGCATTCGTGTTGGAATAGGTGCCCATTCTATATATATTCTATATAAACTATTTCAATCGAGATACTTGAAGCTCTAGATCAGAATACTGAATGAATCAAACGAATCGATGTGAGTATGAATTCTCTACTATATCAAATAAAGAATGGAAATATTTTTCATCTTTAAAAACATGATCAACTTTATACACTGTGCAAAAAAATTGACGCATATTCTGAAAATCTCAATTTTAATGAAAGTTAACTCTACATTGACTTTATAACTTATTTTTTATGTTTTCTCGGGAAGGTTTTGGACGAAACAAGACACATTAAAAGAAAGAAATATTCAGGATTTCACCGAATCTTATGTGAAAGAAGGGAAATAAACAATTTTCAAAATACTGGAATACTGATAAGTGATTTAATACTTGGTATTTCCACCCCTTGCGTTAATTACAGCTCGGCAATGCCGGTTCATACTCAAAATGAGTGATCTTAAAATGTTCTGATATAATTCTTCCCAGATTTCTCTGAGTTGGATTCCTAAGTCTTTAAGAGTAGCTGGATGATTTTCTGAACTTCTCAGCCTTCTATTGAGGTTGTCCCAAACCTTCTTGCTGGCCATTCCAATATCAATAGATCAATAGACTTCAACCTGTTCAAGGTACTCCTGAACGATGCTCGCACTATGGGATCTGGCATTATCGTCCTTAAAAATGAAATTCTCACCAATGTAGAATGTTCTTTATATACCTATCAGCATTCATAACTCCATTATCAACGACCACTAGGTCTGTGCAAGCAGTCAATGATATTCCACCCCATACCATTATCGATACTCCCCGAAATCAGTAGTATTCAGGAAATTGCACTGAGCATATCTTTCATGTGGACATGTTAATACAAGGGAACGTCGATCACAATGGTAGAGGCAGAATCTAGACTCATCTGTGAAGAGAACTCTTTTCCAATCAGCTCTTCCTAATGGATATGCTCTCTCGCAAAATCCAAACGCGACCTTCGATGGACTGCGGTAAGAGCTGGGCCGCGACACGAGGCCTTAAATCTTATTCTCTGAGGTGATTTCTTATTGTCTGAGTGTTAATTTGCACCCATGAGTTTGCTCAAGCTGATTTTGAAGGAGGCGAGCGGTTGCAAACCGTTGTCTCAACGAAGAAACTCTCAAGTAACGTCCTGGTCTTCGGACATTCATACCTGTCTCCCTGCATCACTGCAACATTCTGGACACACTTGTATGGGAAACTTTTAACTTTTCTGCAATTCTTGTGTACGTCCACCCTTCTTCTCGCAAAACTACCGTTTGGGCATTCCTCTTGGCTTAAATTGCGTGTTTCGCGTTGCATAGCGCTCGAGTGTAGAAAATCAAAAGAAAGAAAAACTATTGATCACGAGAATTGATCGAGAACAACTGATTTCAGAATGGAGCCAATACATTCAAAATCTGATAATCTCATCTTTTTTTATTCCTGCTGGAAAAAAACATCTGTATTGAAGAAAAACGTTGAAAGTGGATAACATATGCATGCATTAGTCTGATAAAAATAATTATCATTGGAAACACCTTCAGTTGTCGAATAAATTTGAGATTTCCATAATATGCCTTAATTTTTTTGAGCAGTGTATTTATGTGCCGTCCATACTTGACTTACCTTACCTGCTATATATGATCACCATATTTCACACCTCAAGAAATGTCTGCATAAATTAATGACAATCATGAAATAGGAAAACATTTATGTCGAAATGATAGTAAGGTATAATTTAATATTTATTAGCCATGATTTCCAACAAGATAATATTCGATAATGATACTCATTTGTTCTGACAACTATGCAAAAATATTTAATTTTTTTTCACTATGAATTTTTTTATTATAATTATATCAACGCATTGTTTTCTTTCCATGTTTGTTCTGAATATTCCATAAATTTTCATGAACAGTTAGTATTTGCATGTGATGAAAAACATACTTATTTTATAGCGAGAATGACATTTGAATTGAGTTCCGGATAAAAAAGCTAGCTATATGAACCTTTATTTAAACTTCATCTCCATATCCACCATAAGGGTATTTGAACAGCTAATTCGACTTAAGTTTTGCGAGTTGACAAGTGACCGTTTCAGTAAGGAAACTTTGGTGCTAAAATATTTGCAATAGTGCTTATACCAGAAATGGGATATAATTATGTTATTTCAAGTGTAACAACCTTTAGTTTGTCTTGAAAATGTCCAAATCCAAATTTTGTTTGTTTTTCAAAAAATACTATGCGGGAAATTTTGTAATGAATTACTGTGGAAATTTATATTTAATTTTTATTTTTTACATCAGCTACAATGTGGGTTCTTCCAAAGAATCTATACGTATTTCGGGAAAATCCAAAATTAAATAAAACTTTCATGACAAATCATTTATTAAATAAGTTAATTGAGCTGATATCAAAAATATGCAAATATTCAGGTTGTCTTCTTTGAAAAAAGAGACAAAGACTTTGACAGACTTGTGAAAATCACCCTGTAATTTATGTTTAACTCACTCCAGTATTCTAAAGTGGACGTGTCTCAGTATTTTTTTAGGTAGGTATTCAAAATGATGATATAAGGAATAAAAGTGGTGCCAATATTCTATAAACTACATTTTCGTACTTCCGGGCCTAAAGTGACAACTTCACTCCCTTGTGACAGGTACTAAAGTGTCACATATAATCCCTCCGGGATTAAATATTGACGAAACTCCCGGAACGATTAAATCACGAACAAACGAATTTAAGGGATAATTTATTGAAAAATACAATTAATTAGAATGGTAATTAACGTTAATATTCAAATTAATATTGTGACAGTTCGTCATATTGACCAGTTTTTCCTGGGTTAATGCAGCAGGTAACTGACGAGTAACAGATAGGTCCATATCATATTGAACTGGTGTTTGTTTCGAAGATCCTGCGGAAACAGGAAGCGAGAATGAGGACTGTGGCATAAATATAGTGGACGAATCGGCGACTTGACCAAATATTTTATCTGAAATTTTTTTGTTTATTTTTAATAGACGATTCAATATATCCCTCGGCCACGTTGGAAGATTTCCATCCTCCATGTCTCTTCAGCACGTCTATTGTTGCTCCCGAATCAGCTAACAAAGACGCAGATGTGCGTCTAAAACAATGTCCCGTATAAGACGTCGCATTTTCTAATTTCAAGAAAGCTGCTATTTGCCGTGGAAATGTACCAAACATGTTTTTCCTACTACTCGCGTAGTACATTCTTTGTTGATGTATTGAACAAAAAATTTTGAATGAGGTGTCCCTGTCTTTCGCAATGCCACATATTTTCGAAATATCGCCACAAAACTGATGGCACTGTTTTCTGAATTTTTGATCACAAAATTTCGGTCAATTTTATTTTTGGTGTTTCTAATCGGAATTAGGAAGGAATCGCTCAAATCTCTCACATCGTCGATTTCTAAATCAACCAACTCTTTTCCACGACAAGCTCCCGCAACGCCCAAAATAAGTGCAACCTACAAAAAAATTGATTTCTTAAAATTTCTGAATACACATTTTCAAATTTACCTTAATCATTAAATATTTATCATCCGGAGCCTCCCGTAAGAACTGATCTACCTGCTCAGACGTGAGAATTCTTGACTTCTTTGGCTTAAATCCCTCATTTCTTCTCATCAAAAAAGCTAATAATTTTGGAAATTTCCTTATATCAATATCTTCTCTAATGTTAATAACCGATTTCAGCATTGAGTAATGTGCCCAGAGAGTTGAGGCACAAACCGCTTTTGATTTATCATTGAAGTAGACTAACAGCGCATTTTTAGTAGGTTGTCTCACATTTTTTAAGCGGCACCACTTTTTAAAAGCATCGTTCTGCTGCTCGCATAGTTTTCTAGATTTCGGTGGTAACAATTCTTCACCTACGCTGCTCTTTTATCAATATCAGATACACCTTCTTATGATACCAATAATTATCAATAACAATGTTTCTTTACAATGACAGTAGTAATGACAATGTTTCTAAATTATAATTGTCACAACGCAATGTTACTATGGTAACTTATTTCAAAGACAGTTTATTAAATGAGTTGAAGAGAGAAAAAACTGATTGAAATTATTGAAATAATTAATAAAATCATACCGAAAGTACGAAAAGTATCGTATATACCTTGCGACTGAAGAACATTTAATCCTTCAGGTAAATTATGGCCCACCCTGCGGTCAGGTCATAAACTTTACCTTCAGGATTAAATGTACTACTTCAGTCCCGCGGTATATAATATACTATTAAGAATAAAATTACAGGAGAATATTAATATCCCACATGTTATAAATAAATGTAAGCAGGACGAACGGGGTGGTAGGTTACGAATCAGGGATAAAATAAGCTTCTGTAGTAAAATCACTGAAAGCATTTGATGACTCTTCCATAGTAGTATATTATAAATCAAGTGCGAATCAGCTGATTACAAAAAACTTAATTGAAGATGAAATTCTTAGGTATTATTCACAAACTATCAGGATGACCACTGTTAAAGGAAAGGAATAAAAGGGGCTCATGAATGGACCTCTTTGGTACTCCCAAGTTCATATAGTAGAGTGTAGTGTTTACTGAGGTTAGTGGCGGAAGCCATACAATTCGGCGCATGCCATGAAAGCCTAGGGAAAAAACCCAGTAATTGAAACCATGGCTGCTCCCCGTATGTGTGTTTTTGTGTGTACAAAAATAAGCTGAAATATATTTGAGGGACTTCTTTCTTCGAAAGTGGTCTTTTATTGATACACATAGGGGCTTCCTCGAGTTGCCCACTACGAATCCAAAATGAAAAGCAGAAAAAAGAACTGAATACAAAAAAATACGTATCAAATTTGTTTGAAATTTATATTCCGTTCTAAAAAAGAATCGGAAACATCATGAATAGCCCTAAAACCATATTGAAATTGGAATGGAACAATTATTGATGAGATGAGGTATTTGTTTCATCTGCGTATCTACAATAAGTTCACAATTTGCGCTTGGAACTGAGTTCCGTTTAAATAGCATGCTATTGCTACGACCATGACGTGTTCTCAAACGATTAAGAATAATCGAATTTTTCTTGGAAGATCCAAACCAGGAATTTTTTCAGAAGGATCAGAAATGAGATCTTTATTGAACATTACATAAGAGTTCCATTCAATCTTTCATAATTCTTTATAGCTAATGTTCATATTGATGGGCGTGTTATACCAAAAAGTAGAAGCAAGAGGGTGCACTCTGTCAAATTAGTACTGAAAATTTTGTTCACGTATTTCGAAGCGAAACCACAGAATCGCATAAAACGATTCCTCCCTTGACTCAAAATCCCATAAGAGCAATGTAAATCGAGGCAACACCAATGAAATCACATTTCGTTATCACGTGCAATAAGATAGCCAATCGGTTCCTAGTTCCTGTAGCAAGAATCTAAACAGAAAAGGATTTTAATCGACATGAAGATGAATTTGGAAAAATCATTTTTTATTTATTAGGATATATGAAAGCACTTTTCTTTCATCACAAGTGTTTCTGAACGACTTACTTCAGTAACCAATACGCAATTTCGTGAGTAGCAATATTTCCACTGTTAATTTGTATTTTCATCATTTGCAATCTTTTTTAATTTATTACTAAAATATGTTATAAATTAAAGCTACAAAAATTCAACTGAGAAAATTGTAAAAGTTCACACCTCTTAAAATTTTAGGTCATTGCTATACAACTTTGAGGAAGAGTTCAATAACAGAACATTTATTTCCTGTGGAATATGTGTGAAGACCAGAGAGAATTCATAAGAAACAAGAAAATATCATTTGACACAATGGACGAATTAAATAGTAATGTTACCCACATTTTTGTCAACTAATACTGCAGTTTTGTAAACAAACGAATAAGAAATATCCTTTTTCAAAAGCGTATGAGAAGAAGGTATTTTCTTTTAATTGATCTTATTATATGTGGATGAAAATTGTTTGATAAGCATTTCTTAAAAGTTTTCAAGTATTTCCTAATACAAGAATGTAAGAATAATGTATACTATATTTTCATCGAAATTTTAATGGAACCATTATATTATGTTTGCAAGTTAATTGTAATCATAAAAGTTTGTGAATTTTGCTGATCAAATTTTTTACCAATTCCAGGCAATAATTTCACTTTCATGTATTGAATGTCTAAATAATTGACTGAAACACGAGTGCAACAAATAAAAAGGAAATTTTCTTTATAATTCATTTAATATAGTAACATCAAAAGTTCATTAAAAATTTGTAGTCAAGTTTCCTTCAGCATTATCAATCTTTGTTATATAATTATCTCGGTTCCATCTTTAGCATTCTCAGAACATAAAAAAAAACATAAACGAGCAATTTCCTATTCTATAAAAATATTCATACATACAAAGGGATCAGATCCCTGAACTTGATATCCAGTTGAACGGTAACTTTTGGAAGAAAACACTGAGAAATATTAACTTAACATCATTTGTGCTGCAGTATATTGAGCTTTCTAATTTTTTTATTTTTCCTTTTGTTACATTCATCACTCTGTAAATTTTGATTTGCATACTTCATTATGTAAAAAATTCTCATTTTTAAAAGCAAATTTAGCATATATTTGTAGGGAAACTGACCAAGGATGATGAAAAGGGATAGTTCTCAGCTTTTGGATTAGCAGTTGATGAGGAGATGTAGTGGCAGCGGCTTTCATGTTTTGTGATGTTTGCACATTGCAGTTCACCATCATTAAAAATTTTCGAATGGAGGGAAAAGAATTCATAGACAAGTTATATAAAATAAGCCATTTAATTCAAAGGTTTTGATTAAATGAAGGATCTGCTATGATTTTCAGAAATACCCGGTAAATTGTTTCGCGGTTTAAATTCGAATTTGGAGAAGAGAGAGAGATATATCTTTCCCTTATTAGTCCCGCCCCTTTTTTCAACGATAGAATTCTCAAGGTCATTGAATCGTTGACGAGAAAAAGGCCGGAGTGCTCCATCTTTGTAAGTTAATCTTTGGTTATACCAATAATATTTGCTTCAAGAATTCAGAGCTGTAGCTGTCTGCGAATATGG
This sequence comes from Micraspis discolor, assembly GCA_030674115.1. Classification (NCBI taxonomy): domain Eukaryota; kingdom Metazoa; phylum Arthropoda; class Insecta; order Coleoptera; family Coccinellidae; genus Micraspis; species Micraspis discolor. Next base: position 1,402,926 of record JARTUT010000446.1, read on the forward strand.
GAAGGGACAATATTAGACAAAACTGGTAACCAATGAACCTGTGTAGATCTTATGGTGCCAGCTACTTGGTAGAACTTTAACACACACAGACCTACCCTATTGATGCCTCAGAAAGTTGAAAAAAAGTATGATACCACACATCTGGTGGGTATTTAGTTGTATATAATTTAAAACATTTTATCTGAAAAGTTCCGGAAAAAAACAGCGTTTGGCAATATTCAGACCTCAATGTCGCTCAAATCATCTGAAACAGAAGATTCACTTTTTGTGAATACATAAACAAATTTAAATTATAAATATCATATCTCCGAAATTATTAACAGATTTAACATAGCTGAGAATATATATATAGTATATTATTTGAAAAGTGAATTTAGAAAAAAAAATCTGTTACTCTGAATTTAAAATGACGGTTTGACACAGACATGTATTGCTCAAACGTATGCAGAAAATTTCGAGCCTAAGGAACAGAATTTCTTAGGCTCGATTATTATTGTGCTCACGAATAAACAGAATTGAGTAACATAACGGATTCATTACCGCGTCCAAATAAACAATTGATACCAGTTTTGTAAATCACAGATACTTGGGCAAATTGAAAAAAACTTTGTTCAAGCGGACAAAATGACTGCGATGATTGGGTTAAGTTGGAAATAATTCAATGTGTTATGTGATCACATCGAATTATTAACTTATTTGGAAGCTCTGCTTATAACGAATATTTGTTCAGGAAAGACAACCTAATCTTTAGGGTCTTGTAAATTGGCCGGCAATGGAATTATGGTAATGTTGATGTATCCTTATCAATGATTTAAGTTGAATCACTTCCTTAGAAGTGGTCACTGCTAAGCCTACGATTTGGCCAAATAGGTCTGCTCTACTTCAAGTGAGTCACTCTGGAGTAGTCGTATCTCGTTCTGGATTTCAACTCTATCGAGCCAGTGGCGTATTTTGCGAGATACCTACTGATACTAGTTTTGTCAATATGCAACATGAAAATGGTATTATATCCACGTGCATCAACTGAGGCATTTTTTGTGAACCACCAATATGAATATTCAGAAAGAATTTCGAAAGAATTGATCTTTCTTCATTCATTTCTGTGCACAGGTTTCCTTAGAGGCTTAAGGAATTTTGTTTCAGTATCTACAATTCTCGGAGTCTGAGGTGAAAAAGCATAAAATAGGGATTTCTAATGGTTTTGAAATCTTTTTATTTCAAAATGTAATTCTCAAGAAACTCGCTCGATCCTTAGTTTTTTAACTCATAACAATTCGTTTGAGAATTCAATCGATCCGAAAAAAGCGGAAAGCCGGTGATGTCTCTGCCTTTGATTGTTGCGATCGCCTTTATACAGTCGTATCTTTGGTCATCAACCAATCGTAGATCCTTCGTGAGACGTGTAAATTGCGGCGCGTTTGAATAATCGGAAAAAAATCAGGAAAATTTATTTATCCCCAAACAAGATCTTCTTTCATCATCATAGCAAAATATTGGACAGGCAAATACTGGTCCTTTGAAATACCTTATATATTCAAATCCGAATTACACAGAAGCGATTCTTCCGAATCAATCTTATAAATCCTTTAAATTACTTTTACGTGAAAAACATAAAACTTTTTTAGAACACGAATTTTGTTTTTGAATTTCGACATCCATACATCATACCACCGTAAATAAACCATTACGATTAAGTTACCACAAACTGAAACTGAATTAATGAGTCCGAAAGATGTCAATCCAACACTGAGTGAACATCGAGAATTGAAATTTTTGGCGGACATTTCTCTTTTCCGATTTCATGAAATATTTTTATTTGCAGACGAATAATTGGGAGTTTTTTCTATATGTTTGAGGAGAATGAGGGTGCCAGGAGATCAGAAATTTCCTGTGGTTTTATTTTCGACCGCCGCCCCAAAGATTAATTGAGCCAAGAGCCAACACGGGAAGTAATTTTCAACGTAATTAATTAAAATTAATTCAAGTTCTGTAACAACTTGCCATCTGGCATTGGAATATCGGGCTGAAAATGGTCTCAATCGATTGGGTTCGACTCCCTGATGAAGAATTCGTGGCGAAAGTTGAGTCTGTCCGGCCGGCCGGCCGTATCCTCTCTAGCATCCAAAAGGAATCAGCTAGAGTTCTCAAATTTTCAGAATAGGTTAATTGTCCAAATATCTCGGTCAAGTTCGTTATTGGGCCAAATCCGTCGGATGGTTCAGTAGTTATGAGCATCTGAAATTTTGTTTCCTCAATAACTACTAGAATATCCATCCGATCGAGTTGATACTTGAATGTTATTGAAGGAGGCTGAAACGAAACGGCTTGCAAAATTTAGCAGAAATCGTCACGCTAGAAAATTTTTAAAAAATTCCCAAAAAAAAAAATTTCAATACTCAATATCTCCTAAGACTTCATTTAGATTTAAATAAAAATCCGTATATATATTGAGGTTACCGATATCTTACTCATCCTCAAATTTCATTGTCGTAGCTTTCCCTCTTCAGAAGATATGATCATTTTTTTCATTTACTCAAGAGAAAATAGAAATGTCATGAAGTCCGAGCTTTGTCATTGAAAGATTGAAAGAATTCAAAAAAGCACAGACGTAATATTAATAAAAAAATTTTTTATCATAGAGAAAGAATTTGATGGCGTCAAAACTCAGAAAAGCAATGACGTAAGTTTTTTGAGAAGCATAGAACAAAATTTGGTGAAAATTATGAGTAGTTATGTATTTTCAAATTGAGATAAAAGTTTGTTTATTCATTAGGCTTTCATATTTGCATCACATTGTCCCATAGTACGGAAAAAGACTATTGTTCACCCGATCAGAGAGCTTATGGATTTGTTAAGGTTTGAATATTTACTCGCAAGTAGCTCAATAAGAGCGCCAAAGCAATCTGACCTCACGTCAGTGCTTTATAAATTTTTTTTTTATATCATTCGACTGATTCCAAATAATTGCATAAAAGTTGGTACATAGGGCCACTGGCAATTATTCAGTCCCCTTTAAAGCGTTGCAACTTTTTTGTGCTACTCTGTATGTCATTTTGGATTAGAGAAATTGATTTCTCTGGCTTTTCTAGTTGAAAAAGGTATACAATATTCAAGTCGCTAGGACCAATGGTTTCCGAGAAAAACGCATTTGAAGCTTATGATTCATACCAATATTGCTAGTGAATTTTCAAATTTTTTCGAAATTTCTTTTGATGATTTTATTTTTCAATTTTCATTTACATTACACACGGTTTTAAATAAAATATTAATAGTTTTCAAACTTGGAAGTATTATTTAAAAAAAAATTATTTCGAAAACCCCTTTAATAGCTAACAAAAATCGATTGGCTTGAATTTTCTAGTTGAAAAACGTACACCTCATCGAAGTCGCTACGAGCAACCGTTTCAGAAAATACGTATTTAGAGCCAAATCCATATTATTGCAATCTCTAAAACATGTACAAACAAATTTGTAATAATTTTAAATTAAATATTTTTTAGAAGTAACAATTCAGAATAAAACAAAATAACATAATAATTTCTAAAGGTGTTCGAAAAAACAAATTTGAATTTATCTTCCCAAACAACCCCTATATACAAAATTTTATGAAAGGATTTCGAAGCAGTTAAAAGATATTAAAGAAAACGCGAATTATTTTTTCAACTTCGACACCACGTATGTCGAAAACGAATCATTTTCGGACCCATGTTCATAGGAACTTTTTTGCTTAAAATGATAAGCTCTATTACCTTTTTCAGTTTGTCGGAAACAAATCAGAACACCCTGTATGTGTATGAAATATTACAACGCACTGCCAAGGCGCATAAGAGATATTGATAAATTTGAAAAATGGAGATGCACAAACTCTAAATACAGCAAGAACCTTACATTATTTTGGATTTTTTGTCGGGAACAATTCAAAATTTAACAGTGTCACTGTTGTGTAATTATTTGTCTATTTGTACCATTTGACGTTATTCACTTTCATTGTGAATAATGTAACGATGATTTTGTCGAATGAAAATATTTATTATTAATATTATTTTTTCAAATATTTACTTTCTGCTGGAATATAAAATTCAGGAATTCTTAATTTTGTATAGAAGGAAATCTCATAATAGAATCACCATCTCGACGAATACAAATGATTGTTTATTTCAAATTAGTATTCAAAATCAAAATATCCTCATTAACCACTTTTTCTTTCGCATATTACTTCGTTCAAAAGCGACAATGAAAACTGCAATGCGGATTGAATTTTCTCATCATTATGAAAAGTCTAATTTGAAAGTGAAGACTTTCACACTGTTAATTACAATTTATTACCATACATTGTTACTTCTTTGATATATCACAGCCTTGAGTCAGGAATGATGGCAATAAAACGTTTATCATAATCGTGTAGGACGCGATCGAGGCATAAATTACAGAAAAAAATCTGAGAATTCCAAGCATCCCACCTATCTCAAATAATTCATATATATTATATTCGCTAATTGGTATTTTTTAGAATTAGAACAATTACGTAGTTAAGTTTGGAAACGCAGATATTACCGAGATAGAGAGACGTGAAAGTGGTTGACTTCAATAGTTGTACAATAACTAGAATTTCGACATTTTTCATATTGGGTAAAAGTATATCTTCGTGATAGAAAAATTGTAGAGGAAAATGCTGTATAGCTGCATCAGTAATATTTCTTTTGATATACGTTTGATACCGCAGAATAACATAATCAGTGGGCTAATATTTAAAAATGTTCTTTCATGCATGAATCTGTAATTTCAAGTTCTACATTAATGATTTTTGAAGCATTTGTTCTTCGAACAAAACTTATGGATTTGTCCGAATCTGTATTTTTAAAAGTATTATTGTCCGCCCGTCCGTGAGAACTATTATGTACAAACGGAATGAGGTAGAACCAAGAAATTTTCAGTATGGGTTTGAGGGACCAATATCTGGGACTAGTTAGTTATTCGGCCAGATCGACCCGACAATTTCGGAGTAATGAGAAAAAAATGATACATCAAACTAAAAATCAAAATTGGAACAACGGATGTCGTAACACAAAAGCAACTTAAAAAAATAAAGACACATGTGTATTATCAATACATAATGACGCAAAAGATAATCAATCTGATATTAGCAATATAAAAAGTCTAGATAATAAAAAGAATACTTAAGAGTATTCGTTGGGATGGTGAAAATATCTCAGAACGGAAATTCAAAAAATTCGAGGAAGCCTATCTTTAAATTAAGTTATAAGATGTGATTGAACATAAACTACTGGTTTATGTTGAGTAGAATTCTTCGAAACCATATGTATGAATATTTCATTATTGCTCACTTGTTCTAGTAGAACAGCCTGCTCTCGTTCTGCCCAAATGTCTGTAAATTTGGAATATCGGGCCGAAAATGGTCCCAATAGATTGGGTTTGACTTCTCGATGAATAATACAGACAGGGTCAGAATTGAGTGTGTCCAGCCGGCCAGGCGTATACTATATATCTTCCAAAAGAGATGAGTTAGAGTTTTCATAATTTTAAAATAAATTGACTGTCGAAATATATCGATCAATTACGTAATTGGGCCAAAACCGTCCAATGGTTTCTGAAATTTGGTTTTCTCTATAACTCCTAGAATATCCATCGGATCGAGTTACCAATTGGTTGACATTTGAATTAGGTTGAAACAATTGGGCTTGCAAGATTTCTCACAAACTAGAAGTTTTCAAAACACTCCTCAAAGAAATTTATTTCAATACTCTATACCTCATAAGGGATCCGACGTAATTGAACAAAAATTTGTGCCTGTATGGATATTATATATCTGATTTCATTGTCGTTACTTTCTACCAGAATTATTTTTTTTATTGACTAGAGGGTAAGGAATCACAGAAGTTGAAGTTAATATTAATAAATGACCTTGACATTTACAATCCGTGTCGACATTAGGATAATTGAAACTTTGGGACGGTGGTCGAAAACGAAACTATAGAAAATTTCTTATCTACTGGTACCTTCCTTTCGAAACTTTCACAAACTTATTTATTCGTCTGAAATTTTCCATAAAATTCGGAAAGGAAACATTTCAAAAAGTCCGTCAGAATTTTCAATTGTTAATTCTTCCACAGATGCGTATTCGATTGACATCAGTAGACCTGGTTAATTCGGTTTCAGTTGGTGGAGAATTAATCGAAATGGTCATTTACGATGTCTTTATGTATGTTGTCAAAATTTAGAAACCATGTTCTGCAAAAGCATGATCTACTCAAAAGTCATTAAAAGGTTTCAGCAGATTCTATTTCGAAGAATGATCGCTTCTGCGTAATTCGGATTTGAATATACAGGGTCTTTCACGAGGAACCTCATCCATATTTATGCGGGAAACTACTTAACGTATTTTCATGAAATTCAACACTTATAAGTATTTCACGATGCTGATGAAACCTAAAATATTTTCAAGGCATGAGCACCTCCGGTTTTTCCGGAAATGACGTCAACTTCCGTTTTTCAAATTAGAACACCATTTTTTTATTGCAGAAATAGATTCCTTAGAAAATTTCAAGTTATTTTGATGTGACATTTTTCAGTTTTGGTTGGAAAATTCTCTCTGAGCGGGAAAATTCGAAAAAAAAATCGAAAATAGAGCTCCGCTGAAACAAAAAACAACTTCGAGGTTTTTGGATGAAAATTTTCATTTTTGGGATTTTTCAAGATGTAAGATTAATGTATCCACTTTAAAAATCGAAATCGCGATTCATGATACAGGGGGTGAAAAAATTGATTTCAAAGTTAGGGATGACAAAATCGTGAAAAATCAATTTTTTCAAATTAGAACCCCATTTTTTTATGGCAGATATTGAATCTACGTTAAAAAATAATGTGAGTGTATGTATCACACCCTTGCCCTTTTCTGAGTTATTCACAAAAAACTGTTTTTCGTCTTGAATTTTCAGCTATTTCTTTTCCCTTCACGCCAAAAAGATGAATTCTTCAGGAACTGTTATTTGAACCATGCTGTAGATTTTTCACCCCTTCTTGAAACCGACTTCAAGTTACCTACTATTAGGAGAACCATGGCAAACTCTCGCAGTTATAACTAGAGAAGATGCTCAAAGTTTTGACTGTTAATTTCTAGACATTTGCTCTTCTTATTTCATCGGGAGGAAGAGACCTGCAAAAGTGTTTAAAAACCAAATTGAGTTTCAAAACTATGAATCTAAAAATCTAAACAAACCTGAACGCATTTCTGACTAGTTCTATGCAGTCCTCTTTATCAGTCAGGGGAGTTGAGTAGACAATATTTTTCAACCTACCCCAAACATAATAGTCTAAAGGAGTTAAATCGGGAGAACGTGGTGGCCAAAGATCTGGACCATTGTTCGCCAACCATCGATCTTCAAATAGCCTGTATTGGATAGTTGACACATTGAGTGAATTGTGTGGAGGCGCACTATCTTGTTGATACCATAAGTCATTATGGTTCTGTACTAGCGGCTCAATTATTTGAGTCTATATGTCAGAATATCTATCTCCTACGGGAGAACATTCTTTAATTAATGCAAACATGTGTAGTGTTCTATCTTACCAGTTAAAGTCCCATCATAAATGTGAACATCGAGAATTGCATTATTTTTGATGGCGCAAAAAACAATGAAACTCCAGGTCTCTTGAAAGTTCCATTGTCTGAAGTGGTGGTTGTTCTTTCATCCCAATAATGACTGTTATGCCTATTGAAAGAACCATTCTTTGTGAATTCAGATTCATCTGTCCAAATTATACAGTCCAAAAAGTTTTCATTCTCTTGAAATCGAATCATCATAGATTCGCAAAACTCTGTTCTCCTGACGAAATCATTTCCCTTCAAATGCTGTACCCTATTGAATTTATATGGGTGCATTTTATGTTTTTTTAATATTCTCCAAACACTCGATTGAGATAATCCTAGAGCAATCTCAGTATCTTTGAGGGAATTTAGAGGATTCACACGAAAATATGCAAGAACTGTAATTTCGTTGTTCTCATCTTCTACTACACTTTTTTCTCTGTGTATCGTTTTCTTAACGAAAGATCCGATATTTCTCAAGTTTGTCATGGTTCTGTTAATGGTATCTCTCGTTGGTCTGGGTCGGTCAGGAAACCTCTCAATGAACAGTCGAATGGTTCTATCTACAACTTTATTACATTCTCCATGAAGTAGAATGAGATTTAAATAATCTTCATTGGTAAAATTAGGCAAAGTGATCGATTTTATAACTTAATACGAATTATCACCAAATTAATAGTAAACACTAAAAGCTACTGAATAAAGAGGAATTTGGCAGATGTAATTAATGATTTCCATCATTAAAAAAAAAAGAATGTAAAACATGGTAAGTTTTTACATATGGTTCATAAGGAATTATTTATTTATCACTGGAGAGAAAACCGATGGCCGATTAGTTGAAATAAAGAGGTTTCCGATACAAATTCGAATCCAAATTTGCCATCTATTTAGGAACAACCTGTAACTTTTTTCTCTTGCATATTAGGGTAGTAAAATCTAAAACATGGTTTAAGTAAGAAGAAATTCAATGAAGAGAACAGTTTTTTCTTTCAATTACGCGTTCATAGCCCCGCATCAAAATCGTCCAAGTGTTTTTTCGTTTTCTCACCCCGAAGAAAAAAATGATAAGCTCATGCAGGTAATTGAATTACCTTTTCAACAAAGCTATTGGACCTATTATTTCTATTCAAAAATAATTGTTCTGAGTCACAGCGGCTACAGGGGTTGTGATATCGAATTCATTTTTTGACCCGTCCGAACGTTTTTTCCATCTCAAAGATTCATATTCAGTTTGTGAAAGTTGTTGATGAAATACTGAGCCACTCAGTATAATAATGAGGCGATGAGAAAAAATACACACACGCAGGAAATTGAATTGCCTTTCCGACACGGTGCTGCTCGACCCTTTTTCCCTATTAAAATGGAAACTGTTAGGGGTTGTGGGAACAGCCGTAATGATATCAAACTCATTTGAAAATCCTTATTCGTCCCCCTCTCAACAAAATTTGCGTTTTTCCTTTATTCTATCCCAAAGAACAAAATTCGGGATGGAAAGTTATGGATGGTTCATCCTGTATATATATGTTTACTGATTTTGAATATCAAGTGATTAACGATTGAATAACTTATTGAGGTGAGTGCTTGCTAGGTTCTGAATTGGCAATAGTTCGTTTGATTTCACACGGTTGAACCGACAAAAAATAGCGAATTGATCTAGAATGAATACCCATATTTGGTTTTTACCGAATTGTGAAACTTATGTACTTTTCGGCTCCAGTGTAATTGAAGCATGTGTGAAATTGCTTTAACCTTGGGCTATTTCTGTAAGACTTCGTTTCATTAGAAATGACTATCTCTTAGGAAAATTGCGCACCTGTAGTGAATACATAATTATTAAGATGCCAATTCGAGATTGTTATTGTAACAAGCATAATTTTGAACTTTTCCGAACAATAACAAGATGTCAATCTTGTTAGAGATCTATTTGAATCCAGAATTCGATGCTTAAAATCAAGAAATACTTTTATAAAAGATGAAAACATTGACCTGACGTTATGGACTCCAACTTATTGAATCCTTATATTTGAATTGGGTGGAATAAATGTTGAATGGAACATGTATTTTCCCAATTTTTATTTCATTAAAATACTACTTGTTCCGGGTCTTCAGGTGTTGAATACATAATAAAAATCTTATTTTTACGGGAGAATAAAAAGAGGCAATTGGTTTATCTCTAGCAGTATTTTAAGTTCATTCGGGGTGTTCTGATTTGTTTCCAACAAACTGAAATGGGCGACAGATAACATCATTTTAAGCAAAAAAATTTATATAAACATGGATCCGGAAATGCTTCGTTTACGAGATACAGTGTGTTAAAGTTGAAAGTTTAAGTTTTCTTCCATATCTTTCGACTGATTCCGAATAATTGTATGATAGTTGGTACATGGGGGTTTTTTGAGGTAAGAAATTCAAATTTGTGGTTGATTTTGTTGTATTTTCTAGAGGGAGCCATTGGCAATCATTTCGTCCTCTTCAAACCGTTGCAACTTTTTGTGCTACCCTCTACGTCATTTTGGGAAATCGATTTCCCTGGTTCTTCTAGTTGAAAAAGGTATACGTTATTCAAGTCACTTGGATCAACGGTTTACGAGAAAAACGCATTTGAATCTTATGATTCATACTAATTTTCAAAAGTAAATTTTCAAATTTTTCAAAAATTTTTTTTGACGATTTAATTTTTCAGTTTTTTTTTACATTACACACTGTTTAGAATAAAATAATAATAGTGTCTTAACCTGGAAGTGTTATTTTAAGAAAAATTATTTTGCTTACAAAAATCTATTCCCCTGACTTTTCTAATTGAAAAGGTATACCTCATCGAATCGCTAAAAGTAACCGTTTCAGAGAAAAACGCATTTTAAGCCAAATCCATATTATTGTAATCTCTAAATCATGTAGAAACAAATTTGTAATAATTTTGAATTAAATATTCGAATGGGAATAATTTTTGGAGTTTTCTAACTCTTTGGCTTTCAATGCATTTCTCTCTGAAACGATTGCTCCTAGTGACTTCGATGAGGTTAACCTTTTTTACGTAAATAGGATGAGAGATTAGATTTTTAGGTCCAAAGCGGTGTACAGAGTAGCACAAAGAAGTTGCAACGGTTTACATGGGTTGAAATGGTTACCGGTGGCGCCCTCTAGAAAATACAACTAAAACGACTCCAAATTTGAATTTACCGTCCCAAAAAACATCTCTATACGAAATTTTATGAAACGATTCCGAAGCAGTCAAAAGATATTAAAGAAAACGCGAATTATTTTTTCAACTTCAACACCCTGTATCTCGGAAACGAAGCATTTCCGGAACCATGTTCATAGGCACTTTTTTGCTTTGATGTTATCTAACACCCATTTCGGATTCAAATCAGAACTCCCTGTATATAGGGGTTTTTATACAGATTCGTTAATTCCATGCATTCCAGCAAGATTAACTTTATGCTTTGTGCGATATGAAAAGGATTTTAAAATTGTATCATTATGATATTTTTCTACAAGCGTGCACTTTAATTCTCTTTCCCGCACGTATTTCAATTCGTAAAGAGTCACATTGCCAAACAGTGTGGGAAAAACCCCTGCTATTCCATTACCACACGCATTAGCAAGGGTTTTTCTCGCACGCTTTTTCTAAAGAATATACTGAATAATGATATATCTCTATGCCACCGACGACGTTACTATGGAAACGGAAACGTGAATAAGAATTAATACATTGTCATTATATTATGAAATTGTGTTTAAATATAAATAATATCAACTCGAATGCAATCAGTACGCTCCGGTAAAATGGATACTTCGGGATCTGATGATGGCCTGCTCGAAGAAATATTAGCAGCTTCTTATGGAGCGAGTTTAAATTTGTTACCGGCCATTCGAAGATGAAATATGAGAAGCAATATTCAGAATTCATTGATTGGTGTAATTCCAAAAAGGTTCAACCGAGGAAGGAGGAAGTGTTTTCGGCGTATTTTTTGGAAATGTCCAAAATTTGGAGACCAAACACATTATGGTCCCGATATTCAATGATAAACTGAAACAGGATTTGTATATTGGAAAATTCCATAAATTAACTGCCTTCATTAAACGACAGAATATAGGATTTCGTCCAAAAAAGACCGAAACTTTTAATGAAGAGGAAATAACAAAATTCATGAGTGAGGCATCTGATGAAATTTACTTGATGATGAAGTTGGTAACAATTTTTGGATTAGCTGGTGCCTGCAGACGAGAGGAACTTACAGAACTCACCATCGACGATATAGATGATAAAGGAGACTTGATCATCGTCAATATTAAGGACTCCAAAAATCATTCACCAAGATCGTTTGTTATATCCCAAGACACCAATAATTGTTATTTTCTGAACATATGCAGAAAATATATGAATTTACGTCCAAAGGAAATACCTCATCGCCGAATTTTCATAAAGTATAATCGGAGAAAATGTAAGATTCAACCTGTCGGAATCAATACAATAGGAAAAATACCGTCCGAAATTGCAGCTTACTTACGCCTACAAAATCCGGAATTATACACAGTTTTAGGCACTCCTCGGCTACTTTCCTAGCCAATTGTGGAGAAGGTATCACAAATATTAAACGTTTAGGAGGATGGAAGTCAACTGCTGTTGCTGAGGGATACTTGGAAGAATCTATTAACCAAAAAAAAATGTCCACTGAAATTCTTAATTTGAATGGTTCTTCCTCTTCAAACTGTAATACAGAATCATTACCTTCCAAAGAGCCTTCGAACATTATGATGGCAAATATTCAACGTTTTGCTTCTTCCTCTTCAAACTGTAATAGAGAATCATTATCTTCCAAGGAGCAGCTGACTTCGACCAATATGATGGCTTCTGCTATAAATTTGCATAACGCGACCAACTGCACGTTTACAATAAATATAACTAATAACCGAATATTTCTAATGAATATATTGATAATAATGGGAAGAAACAGAATGTACATAGATTCCTTATCAAAATTCATTTTTATGTGCTGTTAGTCTAGTTTTCTTTTCAATTAATAAAAAATTTATGAATATTATTACAGTTTAAATTTATTTCATAGGCTTGTAGTCTCTATGGACCGAACGTCAACGATGAGAGTACAATGGTAACGACTTGTCAGAGACTTATGTCATTCATGTGTATTTAGAATGATAAATTCACATTTGATCTGTGTGTTGAAATCGATCTCATAAGTGCTTGTAGAAAAAATATTGTTCCTAATTCGTCCGGAAAGTGTTTTTCCCGCACTCAACTGCTTCGCGTCGTTCGGGTAACGGCAGTTTCGTGCGGGAAAATATCACTTTCCGCACTTGTTAGGATAATAACTATTTTCAGTATTGATATGATGATAACCAGCAGGATTTTTGTCTGATTTCAGATGTGCTTTGAAAGTGGTTTCAAAATATTTCCTATTTTGACCAATATACGCAGTACTGTATCAGTATCAGGACTTGAAATTTTGACAGAGTTCTTTCGATTTTTTCTACATCGCTACGCCCTGAAAATGTTGTTCTGAAATCTAATTCAAAAATCTTATTTTGGATTCGTAGATAACAACTTCGAAAATGTTATATGAATAAATTTAATTGGAGGTTTTTCTGTAACTATGAAGGACACAAAAAAAAATATTTATTTTGACCAATTGATGGTTTGGAAAACCTGAATAGATCATTATTTGATTTAATAAAATGAAAACTAGGCAGAATACATGCTTTATTCAACCTCAATAATGAATTTTCATTGAACAACGTAGTTATATTATTAATTTATTCAACCGTAACGACCAGTGGAGACGATTTTTTAACCAACTGATTTAGAAGAAGAATTTAACATTTCTTTTTGCTTGATGAAGAAATTTGATATCATGCAATTTATTCACTAGAGAGATTGATTGTGAAATGTAAAAGATATTTCGAATATCTGCTGAAAAATGATCTAGATATCATAAAATTTTTTTGTTTATTAAACATATTGGCTTTTTAAGTAGTATTAAAAACATTAATGTGAGGTCAGGGCCTTTGCACATTTGTTATGAAGTCTCTGGAACAGTCTGATACTTATGCGGCAGCTCATAGGTTTACTTCAGTTTTGTTAATTCAAATTCCCTTGTTTTAAGAAAAAACAAGTAGGCATATCCACTCTATCAAAAAGTATCTTTCTTCCAGAAACCTATTGTCCTTTGTAATATGTTTTATATTCAAGTGTAAATTACACAAAAGTGATGATTCTTCAGATCAAATCTTCTGAAACCTCTACAGGACCCTAAGGAAGATGAATCATCTCTCATTAACAAACCGGTTAATCTTTCTCTGAGAACGATTTTCATGTTGACAAACTTGAAGAAACTGTACAGATTGGTTCAAATTGATAGCAAATACCCATTTCTGAAGCAGTTAGTGAACAACTAGTCTGCTTGCTGCGAGATCAATTTTATGTTTTTCAATTTTGTGCATCTAACCCAATTTCGTTACCTGTTTATTTGTTTCGACCTCATTCAAATAACAAGTTGATTTAGAAAGTATGAGAACTCTAGCTCTTCCTTTTCGGAAGATGAAAAGTATACGGCCGGCCGGAAGAACATTTCAGACATTTGAACAAAACGGTAGCATGCTGCTCTTCTAGAAAAAGCACGCAAAAATTATTTAAGCCGAGGCGTTAGGACAGGTAGATTCGATTTTAACACGATTTGCGAGTAATTTTCAAACTTGACTGAACTAAATCGGGACATGATTTTCATTCGAAGGAATGTGTGTGAAGTTGGCCCCGCACTTTTTGATTTTCGAAAAATTTTTTAATGTGCTAAATTGTGCTAGGTTTGTGCTGCTTTGTGCTGCTCGAATTTTCTCGTTATTTCAAGTAGTTTTCGAGATATTTCACTAAATGCATAAAATGGGCCAGCTCCGCACTTTTTGAAAATTTGAGTTTTAACCACTGAAATGAATTGTGCTAGACGTATACTGAGTTGTGCCGTTCGAATTTTTGAGATGGATCTCTAAATTTCCCAGAAAAAGGAAAATAAAAAAAAAGTTAGCCCAGCACTTTTGTTTTATTCTCAACGGAAATGAGTGTAAAAAGTTGTGCTAGGTTTGTGCTGCGTTGTGCCGTAAATATTTTCATGAAAATACCTCACATTTTCCGGAAAATTCCGAAAATCCATTACAAGGCTAGCCCCGCACTTTCGTTTTTCAATCGGAATATGTGGAAAAAATTGTGCCACGCGTGTATGAAGTTGTGCCGTTAATATTTTGAAAAATCGAGTTTTTTTTCCGAAAAAACTGGAAAATTCGAAAAAAGATAGCCCCATACTTTCTCTTTTTTTTCCATAAAAATCATCTCATAGAGTTGTGCTACATTTGAGCTGACTTGTGCTGATAATTTTTCAGAAAAAACCTCAAGTTGTCTTTTTAAACGGTGAAAAATCAAAATATCAGTAGATTGAATGATGAATTGTGTGAATGGCAACACTGTTGTGAAGTTAGCCCCGCACTTTTTGATTTTCAATAAAATGTTTGTGGTGCTGAATTGTACAAGGTTTGTGCTGCTTTGTACCGTAAAAGTTTTTTTTTTTCAAATGGTACGATTAATAAGATATTTCACTAAGTGAGTAAAATCGAATAATGTAAATTTTCATTTTTTCTTTCTGTTTAACGGTCCTTTGATAACTGATTCTCTTCAACTTTTCAATTTTCAGATTCAGACATCTAATCTATTCGATGGATTTGGACAAATAACGAACTTGTCCGAGATATTTGGAAAATTCTGAAAAACTATTCTGAAAAAATGAAAACTCTAGGTGATCTCCTTCGGAAGATAAAGAGTATACGGCCGGGCGGCCAGCCGGCCGATTATACTCAAATTGATAACAGATTCTTCATCAGGAAGTCGAACCCAATCGATTGAGACCATTTTTGGCTCAATATTCGAAAATTACAGACATTTGGGCAAAACGCTGGTTCTCTAAGAACAAGCACGCAAAAACAAAACGGCTGTGTTAACTTCTTTTGAATTTTGAATTTTCAACGTAATTAAAAGTACTATCTCGAAAATTTCAACGGCTAACTAAGAATACGTCTAGAATTCTGGAACAATCTTCAGTCGTTCAGCTGGCTAACTTTCTACATTTTATGGAAAGTCTGGAAAACTTCAGAAAACCTTAGCACAATTCAGTAAAAATAAAAATTTTCTAGTTGAGAAACATTAAAGACTTTATTCTTATTTCAGTGGAAATTTCATTATGAAGGAAATGAAACTTTAGTATCAATATTTTCTTCTCAAAATCACAATCTGGCAACTTCTCCTATCCACGGCTATCCACCTGGAAGTAATAAAATTTCAGATGAGTCATACGATTTTGTTTACACTGCCGCACCACGGGGTAGCATCTAATTCCATGAACTGCTACTGCGTTGCCTTCTATCAAGACTTTTCAGGAATATACTGATTTCTCCAATTTTTCCACCTTTTGAGAAAAAATTTCATGTGAATTTAAAAAATTTGGTTTGAACAAGTTTGTACGAAAGTAGCACAAGTTTTGGTGATTTCGATTCGGAAGAAAGAACACAAAAAGAATATTGAAAATTTTTTAAACTCGATTTTCCGGTATATCAGAGTTTTTTCGAGGAAGTTCCAAAAGCACAAATCAGTGTATTCACTGTTGAATGAGATTCAGTTATCAAATGACAGTTAAACGAAAAGAAAAAATGAAAATGTACATTATTCGATTTTACTTACTTAGTGAAATATCTTATTAATCGTACCATTTGAAAAAAAAAACTTTTACGGCACAAAGCAGCACAAACCTTGTACAATTCAGCACCACAAACATTTTATTGAAAATCAAAAAGTGCGGGGCTAACTTCACAACAGTGTTGCCATTCACACAATTCATCATTCAATCTACTGATATTTTGATTTTTCACCGTTTAAAAAGACAACTTGAGGTTTTTTCTGAAAAATTATCAGCACAAGTCAGCTCAAATGTAGCACAACTCTATGAGATGATTTTTATGGAAAAAAAAGAGAAAGTATGGGGCTATCTTTTTTCGAATTTTCCAGTTTTTTCGGAAAAAAAACTCGATTTTTCAAAATATTAACGGCACAACTTCATACACGCGTGGCACAATTTTTTCCACATATTCCGATTGAAAAAAAAACGAAAGTGCGGGGCTAGCCTTGTAATGGATTTTCGGAATTTTCCGGAAAATGTGAGGTATTTTCATGAAAATATTTACGGCACAACGCAGCACAAACCTAGCACAACTTTTTACACTCATTTCCGTTAAGAATAAAACAAAAGTGCTGGGCTAACTTTTTTTTTATTTTCCTTTTTCTGGGAAATTTAGAGATCCATCTCAAAAATTCGAACGGCACAACTCAGTATACGTCTAGCACAATTCATTTCAGTGGTTAAAACTCAAATTTTCAAAAAGTGCGGAGCTGGCCCATTTTATGCATTTAGTGAAATATCTCGAAAACTACTTGAAATAACGAGAAAATTCGAGCAGCACAAAGCAGCACAAACCTAGCACAATTCAGCACAACAAAAATTTTTTCGGCAATCAAAAAGCGCGGGGCCAACTTCACACACATTTCGAAGGGGGATATTAAAAAAATGCAGCTCCGAAATTACTTGACCGAATAACGGAATTTGCTGAGATATGTATTCCTCAAAACCACACCAAAAAGTGAGGTACTTTTTCTGTCCACTGAACAGATGAAAGGAATACCTACAATTAACTCACTCTGGGGAAGTTATAAATAAAGAGAAATATGGAAAACGTGTCTTTTTACAATCACCCAAGCATAAAATTGCTATCAAACCGCTATTATAAAACTCAATGAATTTAGCAATATTGATTGATTTTTCTTTTGTTACACAATCTGCCCGCGTTTTATCGAATATGGGATAGCAATGAGTCATTAGAAGCACCATGGCATTAATTTCATGTAGTTGGCGGAATTTCGCATAGCTTTCTCATTGAAGGTGAAATACGGATACTCAGAAATAATATGGCGGTCACGTTCATGGTGGAACAGTCAACTATCGATTTGCCAAAATCTCTGTAATTTATATCGACCTCAGAATAATCTCAAATGTAAACCCTGTATGTATTAGGAAGTGATGTATATCATGCATATTCACAAATTTCTCCATAGGAGCAGTCTATAAAAATATATTTTTATAACTTGAAGGATACAGATTTGGTAAGCTCTCAGATAAATAATGTTTCAGTTACATACACAACTTCAGACTATGACTATGACCAATTATTCTTTATTCCATTAAAGTTAGTCCATAAATATTAAGATATTGTAGAGACTGCATGGGAATTGATGCGAGAGTGATAAAAAGGGTTTCTTTATAAAATGTTAGACAAGACTCAATCAAATACCATATTTCCGTATTTCCGTTTTCTTTACCGCATTCAAGATCTTTCTGGAGTGAGAGCATGTACGAGCAAGCAAAAGTGCAATTGCAGAACTGATCTTTTATGAACAACGAACTATCATTTTGCCTAAAATGATTGATTTTGACGTCCTCATAAATATATATTATTTTTCACTTGTACATTATATGTTTATTTTACCTTAGAAAGGGCTGCTATAAATACACTCATTATGCCCGTGGGCATTTTAGCGGGCATTATGGATCATAACGCCCGCTCGTTGTGCGAGAAGCAAAATAAGCTAGAAAGAAATTATTTAATACTAAAACAACGACAACTCAACAAACGAAAACAAAGTCTTTCTTAATTAAAATAAAAAGTGCAGTTTTCGAATTTCTCGAAAAAATTCTTCAATCGTGAATCTTGGGTTGTTTTCGAAACCTGAGGAGCGAAAACTTCACCACAAGTACTTGAAAGTTCGTTCACAAGAGAACTACTAGACAATTCATGAGAATCTGTTACCGAATTCACAATCATCGGCGATATTTTGTTTTTGGAAAAAATGCTCTGCTCTATGTAACCTTCCGCCACAGATGCACTCTTCCATCTTCCGTGTATTTTTAACGTTTCATATGATGCACCAGCCTTAGTTAAAAGAGTTGCTGAAGTCCGTCTCAAACAATGACCTGTATATTCATTTGCATTATCCAATTTTAAGTATTTGGCAATCATCGAAGGCACACTTCCTATGGTATTTTTGCCAACAGGTTGGATGGTGCACCAACCATTTCGGAACGTGAGGAAAAATCTAGGATTCTTCACTCCACTGGGTCTCAAGGATATATATTTTCTGACCAGCCCCAAAGCTCCTATTTTTTCTTCCTCTACAATGCTAAATCCTTTTGACATACCGGTTTTAGTTTCGGGTATTTTAACAAGTAAACAGCTACCCTTATCTTCTATATCTTTGATAGACATTTTCACTAATTCATCTCTCCTTAGTCCTTCAAAATCACCCATTATTAGAACTACTTTATGAAGAAGATGAATTTCATCAGGAGCTTCATTGATGAATGTATGAACTTGTTCTGCTGTAAAAACTTTGGATTTCTTCGGAATATATCCTTTAGATTTCATTTTTAAAAACGCTACTAGCCGGGAGAATTGTGAAATATTGATATTTTCATTGACAATCAGTGTAGATTTCAAAATAGAATATTTCGTCCACAATGACGCAGGACAAAATTTTTCGGACTGAAATAAAAAAAATTACCCACACATGAGAACAAAATGAAAAATAAAATAGCATACCAATTCTTGAAAGTACGCCAATAACAATGTTTCATCTATAGCAATTATTTCATTTTTCATCTTCATAATCCTTGTCGTAGACGAATCTGGATTTTTCTGGTAATAAATTATTTGCAGCTTTGGCTGCATTTTCAATTATATTATTTGGCAAATTGCTATTCATTTCTGTTATTTCTTTAAATCTTCACAACGAAACCAGTAATGATTTTCACTTAATAAAATGATGACAGCAATAACGAACTTCAAAATATTAACAAATGCCATGGTTACTACTGAAAGTTAAATGGAAAAAAAATCATAGGAGCAATCGAATTTAATTGTAATTAAATGATATATTCGTGAAAAATAAAATCTTGTAGGCACCACGAGCGTTATTAGATCCTAACGCCCATCGGGCAACATTCATGTTTCCCTCCGGGCGTTAGGATCCATATAACGCACTAGGTACATAAATAACTATTTTATAATGGGTTGAGAATCGAATTTATATATAACAGATAATTCAGTGGTGGTGGTTTCCCCTACCTGAAAAATATCGAATTGCGCTTCTTTAACTTCTTTAGTCGCTGAGATAATCGCATTGAAAGAAAATTTTCAAATTGATACGAAAAGACTATAAAATTCAGGGTATTTAAGTTTTGATGGAGAAATTATGCAATCACCGCTGGAAAGATACTCCTATAGCAAGGATGAACATTTTAGTTCTATTATTTCTTGAAATATATTTTTTTGTCATGAAATTTTCTTTGATTCTGAAATGACTTGTCGTATCTAGCTAGCATGTCTTAAAGGATTCAATGGAATTATTATTATTAACATTATTATTATCAGCAAAATATTTGCTAAAATTTTTGAGTAACAAACATTTGTTCAAGTTTTCTTGAATTTCGTCTATGAAAACTTGTTTTTTCCTGAAGCACCAGGAGCAATAAAATGAATCTCCATGAACACAATTTGTGAACTGACGGTTTCCCTTTATCTGTAAATCAACTGGCAATCGTTTTACCCACATTAAATGTCGCCTGTAATTTTCTTTCAATGCTAAGTTAGATTAGTAACGTACAACGCTTTACAGTAACATTTTTGTTCTGAATAAGTAGTAGTAGTATCACCATCTATGGAAGTCATCATCAGCCTCCAAGTTCAGTCGGTAATTGTTGAATTGATAAAAAGTAAGGACAAAACTTCAATATAATCTGATTTTGCTATCCTGTTTTGCCTTCTTTGTTATACCGAGCGTTCTATCCGTTGACACATGTTGACCAATGCAACTTACTCATATTCAGAGATTTGTTTTCATCTTTAAATTCAACAATTCAATTATTTCATAGTTCCCGATTATACTAAAATGATATTTCGATTTGAATAGAAGTCCCCAATATTTCGAATCATTTTATATCTACTGTGAAATGGTTGATTTGGCCGCTTCATTGCTCGCTCGAAATTGTGTTGAGACTTTCGTATAACAATAGTTCCTCAGGCCACTTCTTTCTGAGATATCACCCTTAAAAGGTGGTGTCTGAAATTCTGTTTTAATTTTACTTCTCTTAAATTCTAGCAAAGCTAGAAACTTGAATTTCTGCAACTTTCATGTACTTGCAGAGGACTAGCCTTGGGTGTTTCTTCAATATTCCTATAACATTGTACGGGGGCAAATCTAGCAACCCTGGCTCCAAGTTGATGACGAGATATTGTTGATGATGGAGCTCGTGTTGAATGATTGTTTGGGCTATTACCATCATCTATTGTGGATGTAATGTTTTCCGATGTTTCGAAAGACATCTTCTATCTTTATCAAGGAGGAAAAGTAAAAAACCTTTTGAAAATTATCAATTTTCAAAACGTCAATATTGACTGAAGTCATGAAAGAAAATGAACGATGTTATATACTCATCTGTGATATGATGATCTTTTTAAGTTGGATCGAACTATCGGCGTCCAAACTTCTGGCAGATCTATAGATGGAGCACTTATGGAATCAGGTGTTATTTTCATAAATGCTGCTTCTTTGATTTTTCTTCTTGCAAGTTTTTCTTCTCTGGATATTATTGATGCTTCATCCCACTTCATACGATGATTCTCATCTACAGCATGTTGGACCAACCTGGATTTGTCGCTGTCTAGTACTCATAGAAGCTTCTGATGTTCTTTTATTTGTACATTCAAAGGGCGTTTAGTTTCTCCGATGTAAGATCTTCCGCACTCGCAAGGTAATTCATATATGCAGTTCTTTGTCCCTTTTGTCTCATTATTAGGCTTAACTTTTGTAAGTTTAGCTCTGATAGTGTCTTGAGTTTTGAATGCAGTCGTTATGTTGTATCTATTTCCAATTCTTCTCATTTTCTCCAACAAACCTTTTACATAAGGAATAACGGTTTTAATGGTCTGATTTATATCTGTTGGTTCAAGTTGACTTTCTCTTGTTCGTCTAGCTTTTTCCAATATCTTTTTGGGGTAGCCATTGCTTCTAAGAGTTTTCGAGATATTATTTATTTCTTCATTTTGGTCTTCTTCAGTGCAACAAATATTTATCACTCTATCAAATAAAAGTTTTGCTACTCCCAATTTAGTGTTCAGTTGGTGGTTTGTATCAAAATGTAGATATTGTCCTGTGTTCGTTGGCTTTTTATAAACAGTGGTTCTTGGGATTCCATTTTGTTTATGTACGAGTACATCTAAGAATGGAAGTTGTCAGTCTTTCTCGATTTCCATTGTGAATTTAATTGATTCCTCTTGATTGTTTAGATATTGAAGGAATCCATCTATAGTGTCTCTTCCATGTTGCCAAATAATGAAAGTATCATCTACATATCTTTTCCACAGTTTGGGTTTAAGTACATATTTTTCTAATGCCTTCTGTTCGAAAATTTCCATATATAAATCAGCTAAAATTGGTGATAGTGGTGAACCCATGGCCATTCCAAATTCTTGTTGATAAAAGATGTCTTTAAATTGGAAATATGTTGTTTCAATACAAATAGAAGCATTTCCATAATAGCATTCACGCTTAGTGTAGTTCTTTCACTAAGGGTTTGATCTTCTGCAAGCTTTTTCCTAATTGTGATAAGTGTTTTATCTGTCGGAATATAAGTGAACAAACTGGTGATGTCGAAGCTGACCATAACGTCTTCTTCCATGATTTCTTAATGTCTCATTATTTCTATGAAGTGTTATAATGAATTGCAGGAAAATGAACTCAACTTGTTTGATTCAAAAAATTTATTTTCTCCTAATTTTCATGCATTCCAATATGAGAATGTCAAAAAATGTCTGCCGAAACTGTCGTAATTGAAGGAAAGAGGCCAAATAATTATTCTTCTAGTATGTAATGTGATACATTATCTCATAATCCAACTGCGTATTCAATAAATGCCAAATTTAAGTGAAACCTAATACTAACACCTCCATACCAATATTTGAAGAAATAAAGTTCAGTTTTATGCTACTCAGTTGTGACTGACAATAAACCAATTTTACGGGTAACTCCTTTTACGGAGGTACTCGAATAACCTCTGTTATTCCGTCGATCACTAATATCAAAGTAAGTATGAAAGCATTGAACGTCAAAATCAACGTCGGCATTCAATGTCATGGACTCTTCTAAATGACTCACCGTTTTGCTTTTCGGACATACCAATTATTATCGTTACCTGACTGTTGTAACTGAGTTAAACACAGTAATTTCGAACCATCAGTGTTTCAGAGGGATCACGGGTTGCTTGTACTTTGGCATTCCTTGGTCTAGTAAATGAGTATTTTAAACGTATGGTTCAATGGCAGGCACACCCTGATGTTTTCATCTTTGATCATTTACAGATGTTGTTGCATCTGATGAAGAAATTCATTTTCCCGGAATATGCCAATTGGCTGACTTTGATGAGATTTGGCAAACGTTAGGAATAACTTAAGGAGGACAAAAAAGGTGTTCAAATCAGTTTGATATCACTACCCCCTCTTCTCGCAACCCCAAGAGCTTTCATTTTTGAATAGGGAGAAGGCATTGGGCAGCAACTTTCAGAAAAGCGAATTCAATTTCCTGCATGAGTGTATTTTTTTCATCGCTTTATTATTATTATTTATTATTATTATCCAGTGATTCAGTACTCCATCAATAACTTTCACTCCCCGAATTTTGATCTTTGAGATGGAAAAAACGCTCGGACAGGTCAAAAACTGAATTCGATCACTTGTTGGGGTAGTTCAGTGATATTTCATGGGGTTTTCTTGAAATCAGCGAAAATGAGTTTTTGGTTCGAACGAAATAAATAACACCAATATTTTTGACGTTTTATTCCCAATGAAACTTGCACAAATTCAAAATTCAACGACAATGTGGAAAGTATTTTTCTTATTCCAAAAGAAAGAGTTATTATTCATCCAGTGAACAATATGGAATTTAAAACACCATATCAAGAACCTCTGCTTATAGTTCCGAACGTGTTATAAAAAGGAAATTCGTTTTTGAGAAAAATAAACTTCAATTAATAATTTGAATAATAATTTGTATCCTTAACATTCTGCCCCCTTGAAGCGTTCGCTTCAAATGAAATCAATTAATGGGCAGCGGACAAAGTTTTATGATACTTGAACAGTCCAAAGCGAATAAGATGATCGAATAAATCAGGTTGTGTGGGAAACCGAATATGCATAATGTCCTTTAGGAAAAATCCGAATGCTGTTTTCGTAGATGCATCAAACACCACTCTGAGAGGCGTAGATGTGTTGCTATCCTTCACAATACCGTGGTGAGGCAAGAGATTTTTATCCTGACTGTTCTCAGGATTATGAGAATCAAAATCAACATATTTAGCATGACCCAAGCTAACATATTCATTATTGAATGCTATGTAACCATTCATATATTTTGTATCCTGCTGAAACTTCTTTTCTAAACAGACGAATATCCGTAGTGCTGACTGAAATGAGCTACACAACTTCTGCATATGTTCTGCAGATGAAAAAAAATATGGGATATTAACCTGAAGAGATCCATCATTCAATCTGGCAACTGATTTTCGAAAGTACTCTTCGCAAATTTTATTTTTCTTCTATAATGAATGCTCGTTCGATATTTCCTCTAATTGCCAATACCTAGGTATGAGTTAATTCAAACTAATTTCCTCAGAGTGTGAATATGGTCCATATGCATTGAGAAATGCGGAATGAGAAGTGCCACAAGCCAACCAAGATATCAATTAAGTAATACAGGTTATCCAATTCCCAATCTTATGATTTCTGGAAGCAACAGTTCAAATTATAAATCAGCTCCAACGAGTAGGTTGATTTACAGGGAATGCTATCATCAGTTTTGTCGATAAATCTAGTTGAGTGCGATTTTTTATCAGAACTATACCCTTGGCAGAGAAGAGTATTATTTCTTTTGTGACATTTACAACCACTGGACGTACAATTTGTAACAGTATGTTTCGAATCTAAACAGTTATAACACAATCGATTCAGCCGGATGAAGTCCCTTCTCTTCTCTAAAGATACATTCTTGAATTTATCGCATGAATAAATTAAGTGAGTTTTAATTTTGCAAATGAACGATTTTGATGAGATTTCTCTACATTCATTTTAACAAAATAACAAAGCTGTTGCCAAATTTGCATGCACCTCGCAACACTGGAAATTCCAAAACTATTTAAAAAATGTTGATCAACAAAATTTGTAATTCCTTGCATGAATAGTTTCCATAATGATTCAGTATGCCACCCACCTTCGGACGTCCTATATAAATACCAATCAATGATCTCAACTAAGCTGAAAATTATGTTCCAGTCATGTTTTCGGAAAAAAAATTTTCAGACGATCATAGATGATGACAGCGCTGAATTTCAAAACGTCAAAACAATAAGAGATTTGAAGATGTACTGGCATTCAAATTTCGTGGATCTCAGACGAATATCATGCGAGATATCAGGCAAAAAAAAATAATTCTTGAAGATTTACTTGCCTGACATCTGCGAAAATTTGTATAAATATTTGCTTCAACCTTTTCCAAGGTACAAGTTTATCGGATAACAAAATTCACCGAGATATTTAAACAATCGACCTATTCTAAACGTATGAAAACTAGCCCATGTCCTTCGGAAAATAGAGAGTATACGACCGACAGGACATACTCAACCACAGAACCTCAATCAGAAAGTCGAATCGAATCAATTGTGATCATTTTCGGTTGAATATTAAAAAATTACATACATTCGGGAAACACGATATCACTCTGTTTCATTAGTTTAATGAATAAGAAGGAGCTTCAAAAACACCTTGTACTGATATAAGATCTAGAACTCCTAAGTACTGAAATTTGAGGCTCATAGATATTTATCCTGGTGGTACTTTTTGTCTACCATTAAATGAGTTCATCTTATTTGAAACACCATGCAAAATTGGAAACCTGTAATTAATACTTTCAGAGATAATGAATAAACACTTGAATATAAAATATTCAGTTTTCGGGGAAGCTTTATTCAATGATGAGTTGTGCAATACTTCTGTCTTTTTATTGCAATATATGTTTAGATACTGGATATTATATGAAAATTTGTACACACAAAACCGAATTTTCCCCTCTTTGATCTCTAAAATACATATTAGAAAAACGCTAAAGGTGCCTCATAAAAAGGAAATGAACAATTATTTGTGAGTTGTAGACGTCCTTCCTTGTTGCGGCACTCAGTTCCATATATGTTCATGTTATTGAATTTCTGCAAGACCTGTGTAGTCGCCAGTGTTGATACTCATACCTCTATATTTGTACGTATGCTGATTTATCTCATATTGTTCGCTCCACTTTGAATTTTCAAGGTTTCCGTGTCAGATTTCTCTCGTTTTCTTACTTTTCTTCCGTTGCAATATTCCTTGATGAAGAGCATATATGAGATTCCTTTATTAGTTCTATCCTTGTGTGAACTATGCGTTTATTTGACTTATACTGTTCATATTTTATGTCTTCACTATTTTCTGGAGATTCTTGATATGTTTCTTTCTAATCTTGTGGAAGTTAGATAATGGTAACTGCCTATTTTCGAATTAAATCCGAACTCTACATCTACGACGGCGTTTTCAGGAATGAGTTTAATGATGTCTGGGCTAATTGTGAAGAAACAAGCATTGACGTGCGCGGTTTCTAGAGTCTTTCCACGTACTCTGGAAGAGTTTTATACTAATACAATGCCCATGATGAATAAACAATCCTATATCTGGAATTGAAAATATCTACTCTCAGATTTCCTTAAGTTATGTTCAAGTTCCCTTCTTTTCAAAATAAAACAAAATAAGGCATAGCAACTTCATGGAAAACCATTTAGAATACCCTCCTTTCACTAAACTCTTGTCTTTCGAAATACCTCATATATTTCTGTCCAAATTACACAAAAGCGATGATTTTTCGGAATCGAAGTTTCTGAATGACCTTTAGAGCATCAAATCGAACTTTTTCAGAATACGAATTGACAATATACCTCATTTCACTCTAAATGAATCATTTCGATTATTTTTCTACTAACTGAAACTTAAGTCTGATCGATGTCAATCGAATTCGTATCTGTGACAGCATTTAGCAATGAAATTTCTGACTGACTTTCTGGCATTTTTCCTTTCCGATTTCAGAAGAAGTTCATATTTTTAGACGAATAATTTGGGATAGTGTGAGGTGAATGGGTAGTGCCACGAGATGGAAAATTTCCCGTGGTTTCGTTTTTGATGACTGTTCCACCATTTTAATAAACCAATTGATTGAGATTAACTTTATCTAATGCGATTGCTTGCCCTTAAGAAAGTGGAAAAATATGTTCTGGTGGAAAGAAGTTGCGACAATGAAAATAAGGAATATGCAATACCATACAATAATAAGTTGGCAATAATTAAAATTGGACAAAAAAGACCACACAACTATCAAAACCGCTGCACAGAAAAACATATTTGTGTGGCTCATGGATAGATGTATATACTTATTATAAATTCAAAATTCAACACATAAATAAAAATACACATGACTCAATAAAATAATAAATGAGAAAGAAATTTAGCTCTTTACCAAAAATCCTCAAACATGCAGACTCATGATGCAAGAAAATGATACCAATAGCAAAAAGTTTAAAAACGACGGACATTTCATGTTTGTGTATTAAAAAACTTTTTCTTGGAAATAATTTTGGAACTTTTTAGCGTGTCGATTTCTCGAAATCTTTTTGTTTGGACCCGTTTCAAATATCTTCCAAGTTACCATTTGATCCGATGGGTTAGAATTATTCGGGCAATAACTACCATCTCTCATTGTTCTTGTTTCCAAAGTTTCAACAGCCATCCTTTGTAGTTTACAACGAAAAGTTCAGGATAGTTTTCAATTTTCCCTAATAATTGTCAAATTGACAACTACGAAAGCTAGACAAAATTGGTACTTATCTGTGGTTTCAAGACTTCTCAAGTTACTTTGAACAATTGGCTTCCATAACTATCCATAACTAACTGGCAGCTCAATTGATGGTGCACTTATGGGATTGAGAGCGATATTCGTGAATGCTGCCTCTGATATTTTGTAGGTTTCTCTTCTTTGGATATGATTGATATATCGTTCCATTTTATCAAGTCATTTTCATCCACAGCATGTTGCACCAACTTGGATCTATCGGTGGCTAACACTTTCTTCTAGGACAAAGATCTTCTGCATTCGCATGATATCTCATACATGCAATTCTTCGTTATTTAATTACACGACTCTACAAAAAAATTTTCGTTCTTTGTCCTAAAGTTTATACTATTATTTTCCAGTTAGTTATGCACAAAAACGAAAAGAAAATACCTTTTTTCGGTATGAAGTTTGCTTTTGTGATAGTTATAATAATAATACTCATTTTTCAATTTTTTCATAAATTTTAATTGATTTTAATATTTTTAAAAAGACCGCGCGGTGAAAGTGGGGTATTAACGTTAACACTGTGCCGCTAGATGGCACCCGAGTGATAAACAACCATCAGGTGTTCTTTACAAGCCCAGAATAACTTAAAATGTCGTCACGAAAGTGCAAATACGATGCTGATGCATTTTGTTTTATATGTGGTCAATTTATTAAAGTTCGAGACTTGAAATATGAACTAAAGACATCTCACGTTCTCTGTGAAGCCTATGAAGCATATTTTGACTGTCCTGTATGGAATCAAGATAAGCCATGGGCTCCACATGTTGCTTGTAGTTATTGTAAAAGGTGTTTGGAAGGTAAGCAATTTTTATTTAATCAAGCGATGAATCCAAGATAATAGACATATTAATTTTTATTTTTATATTTTTAGGTTGGTATCGAGGTGAGAAAAGGTCTATGAAATTTGCAATACCAAGGATTTGGCGAGAACCAAAAGACCATATTACTGACTGCTACTTTTGTATGGTGAATCCGATTATAAGACGCAGAGGTAAAAATGCAAAACCTATTGAATATCCTGACCTCGAATCTTCTTCTGCTCCAATTGCTCACGACCTGACACTACCAGTACCTGAGCCACCAAAAAAATTATCGCAGAAAAGAAGCTCATCTTTTAGTTCTTATAAAAGTAATTCCTCCGATAAGGAGTTTTCGCCTACACCTGAACAACCAAAACACCATCTCATTACTTCAGAAGATCTTAACGATCTAATTAGAGATTTAAACTTGCCAAAAAATAAAGCAGAGCTTCTAGGCTCTCGGTTAAAACAGTGGAATTTGATTGATGATGTTAAGATCACGGATCAGCGGACTAGGCATGAAATGTTTGCAACGTTTTTCACGAAGGAGGATGGACTTTGTTTTTGTAATGACATTAAAGGTATGTTTGAAGCAATTGGCATACACTGTGTGCCTAGCGAATGGCGTTTATTCATTGACAGCTCTACAAAAAGTTTAAAAGCAGTTCTATTGCACAACGGAAATAAATTTCCGTCTCTTCCAATTGCTCATTCAGTACATCTTAAAGAAAATTATGAAAGTGTCAAAATTTTGCTTGAATCTGTAAAGTATCGTGAGTATAACTGGGAGCTGATTGGAGATTTTAAAATGGTGGGATTTTTAATGGGGCTACAGGGTGGATATACAAAGTATCCGTGTTATTTGTGCTTGTGGGATAGCAGAGCGGATTCTAAACACTATATTCAACGGTCATAGCCTGTAAAAACAGAATTGTGTGTCGGAAAACAGAACGTCAAATTTGAGCCGATTGTTGAAGCGAAAAAAGTGTTAATGCCGCCTTTGCACATTGAGTTAGGGTTGATGGAACAATTTGCTAAAAAACTGGATGAAACTTCAGAAGCTTTTGGATACTTAAAAAAATTTTTTCCGAAGTTATCGGAAGCAAAGGTTGTCATTAAAAGTACATATGCTGCATGCTCATTTGGATAAATTTAAAAACAATATGGGAGCCTATTCCAAAGAGCAAGGAGAACGTTTCCATCAGGACATCATGAATTTTGAACAACGCTATCAAGGCCAATAGAATGAAAACATGATGGGCGACTATATTTGGGGTTTATTGAGAGAAAGTAGCTATGAACATGAAAAAGTAAAAGTATGCACTTTTAAGTTATTTTCCACTTTTCTGTAAGCTAATCTGATAGTAAAAATCATAAACAATTTTATTTCAATAGTTTTATTTTCAATCAAAAATTAAAATGCGAGATTTTTAAAAATTTCGTTCAATTAGACTTCTAAGCACAAAAGCAAAGTTTTTCATGCCATATATTTTTTTTCCGTCTTATTACGACCTAAACTACCGAAATTTAATGCTTTGCAATCAAAGTCAAATTTCATGTTGACCCGTGATCGTTATCAGGTTCAACTTTTGTTAGATTAGTCCTGATGGTATCTTTTGTCTTGAAGACTGTTGTTCTGTTGTACCTATTACTAATTTTTTTCATTTTTTCTGATGAATATGAACATAAGGAATGACGTTTTGTATGGTTTGGTCTGATGGATCACCCTTTTCATTCAGTTAAGTATCAACTACAGATCTCTCTCTCTCAAAAACACCTTTGTTATTTTATATTGAGTATTTCAACTAAAAGGATAGTTACATTGAATGTCTTGAGGCATTAAGGAATTACGTTTCGCAAATGTCAATGTAACCCCTGTCGTTGTGTAAAATTTATTACTCGAAGAAGTACATGAAAAAGGAACATACATTTTTGAGTTTATTCTATGCACTTCTGTGACTTCATCACAGAAAACATCCTGATATCTTCTGTTCATTATGCACTACGATAATGAAATTTCATAATATGCTGTATATTCGTATAAGTAGACACCAGTTATGCACAACTTTCTGTTGCTATATTTGGCGAATATAAAATTTGGGAAAATCTGTCCTCCAAACTTCTTTCAATGGATTTTCTATATTTATCTAGTAGATATTTTTCGAGTTATGTAAGTAACCGAATATCAGATAATCATAACCTCACAACAATTCATTTAAAATTATTTAGATTTCAGTATGACGGATTTTAGGCTTATTCATAGAATTGATCGTTTATGCACGCTTCGAAACCAATAATATTCAGCAGGCCACCATATGTATTTGATAGGATCATAGATAGCGTAATTAAAATTGGCATATTCGGTTCATATAATATGAGTTTTTCCCCCCATACATGTAACAATCTATCTCACAGTATAAATAAACTACTTAAGTTCAAATTGGTGATCCAAAATTGTATTTTTAAAGGCTTAAATGGTGGTACCAGGATCAAAGAAACGGGAAAATAATACTATGTCAGTTCGCCGACGTTTCGGAAATATATTTTTTTTCTATCTTCAGGGCTCTACAAAAGAATATGGAGCATATAATGAAAAAATCCAAAAAACAAACATGTAAATATATAAAAGAGTGGGAATGTCAAACCAAGGCAACACCTCATAATTACAGTCTAAAATGTGTTACATCAAACAATTAAACACGGATACAGCTCAAAAAGTGAAAACAACATAAACAATCCGAAATAATGTTGAAGGTTTTCAAAAAAAAAAAAATTAAGATGTACTTACAGACTAAACAATTGTATCTTCCCATTATCCTCTATATAAATAATACAGTTTACAAATCTCAGGTAAGTATTTTTTATGGAAGAATTTATCAGACCGCAGTGAGAAATACACAAAATAGTAATTTTGAGACATACGTCGACACACGAAGGTGGAACCAATATAAGAGCTCTCGATTTCTCAGATGGAAATGCCCGAACATGCGTTCATATGTTAAACGGGAGGCGATCAAAACTTAACAGGCGGGAGTATGTTGCGATATTCTCGCAACAAAGGACAGTTCTTGGAATTTGGGGCAGCGGCCGTTACTTCCAAGAATGCCTTCTGTCGGACGGAATTTTGGAAATCCCTAAACTTAGCTACCTGAACTTTTGTACACGTCCGACCTCTCTCAGTTATTCAAATTCATTCTCTCTCAAGACGCTCTCGTGCACAGTACTACAAGTAAGTTCTCTTTTATCAATTTACTTTCACGAGTCTATAACGGCACTCAGAACTACAAGTTCCACTTAAAATCTCACAAAATAATCTGTTTTCGGGTCAGTTAACTACCCTAGTTCATGTGTAAACTCAAGTGCCGAACATTGTGTAACTATTCTTATCTGTGAATACATAATAATATTGTAACTAAAAACTTGTTTTTATTCACCTTGCAAACATCTTTTCTACCAAAGATAATTTTTGGATCTACTGTTATAGTATAACCAGCGACTCAGGAAGTGCGCTGCCCTTCATTAAGCGGGTGATTATTATTATTTCTAATTTTGTACCCGCAGAGGGTGTTCATTCATTCTTAATAAGGGTAAATATATTCGTCTTAGATGTTGGATATCCGATCTTGAATTAACAGAGTTATTAACTGCTATCTGTAATATCTCATACATTAGTCGATTCCCTAAGTAAGGTTCCCTATTTAGAATTTTAACGTTTTCAAAGTCGAAACTATGTCCCGTGCTAACGCAATGTTGGGCTAAGGCTGTTTTTGGGTAGGAGATGGGCAAGCGGACAGATCTCTTGTGTTCCTGGACTCTCGATTTCAAATATCGCCCAGTTCGTCCTACATAGACACCAGAACAATCTGAACATCCTATCCTCTACACTATATCAGAAAGCATAGTGATGGGTGTTGGATTCTTGATGGCACTGAAAAATTGTTTTCCAATTGTATTGGAGCTCCTAAATGACACATTAAGATTTTCTTTCTTAATGATTTTGGAGAGTTTCTCTGAAAGTCCTCTGACATACAAGAGGGTGTCATATTTTACAATTGGGTGTGTGAATCATGGCATGATAGGAAGAAAAGCTCATATATCGTCCAGAAAAAGTAGGTTTCTGATACCAATCCACATACAATTTATCATCACTCCCACGTTCAATCTTCATGTCTAGAAAACTGAGTGCTCTATTCGACTCCAACTCTATAGTGAACTGCAATTTTGGATGATATGAATTGAAAATGTCAAGCACAAGATGTTCAGTGCCATCCGGTATTATAATAGAAATGTCATCCACATAACGTTTAAAAATCACTACCTTGAAAGGAAGACGCGAGAGGCAAACATCCTGAAGCTTCTTCATAACGATGTCACAGCAAAGGGGTGAAAGACAGCTTCCCATACCAAAACCAAAGATCTGCCGATAAAATTGATCATTGAAACAGAAATAACTGCTTGTCGTCAGAAAGTTATATATTGATCTAAATGTTTCGAAGTCTAGAGAAGGCTCAGGAATTGAATTCCAATTTTCTTCTATAATCTGTAAAGTCAAATCTGTTGGCGTATTCGTAAAGAGCGAAACGACATCCAGTGACACCAATCTGTGGTCTGGTGGTATCGTAATTCTATTAATGGAATCGAAAAATTCGAAAGAGTTTCGGAAAAATATATTTCCGACGTCGGCGAATTGACATAGTAATATTTTCCCGTTTCTTTGATCCTGGTACCACCATTTAAGCCTTTATAAATAAACTACTATTACTATCACTACTATGAATAGATCATGGCGTTCTACGAATTTTGACAAAATTCAAAATATTCATCACCTTCAACAATTCACTGAATTTTTTCGATCTCTCTTGAATATTTTAGGTACTACCGAAAATTTTGAGAACATTTTTATGAAACTGACAAAAAAATTATAGAATGAATAGTAAATCTTGGAGGTCTTCCCTAATTTCGAAGTAATTAGTTTTCTTAAATTAACTATGAGATGTTTTCGAATTGATTTCTAGAAATACATTTTCAAACAAAATTTTTGAATATCAAAATTTTGAAAGATTTTTCGATTATCTCTTGGAAAGTTTTGTTGAGTATATTTCTGGTTACATCAAAATTCAGATGATGTTCCAAGAATATCTGTTACTTTGTTATTGGGAATATAGCAATAGTTATGTTTGTATGCAAAATAAGAAGTACCGGCAGATACCTATCGGTTTCAAGACTCCTCTCAAGAAATGTATATTTATTATTAAATTTAAGTTGTGTGGAGTTCATCTCTAATTAATGTTTATAAAGAATTGATATATAATTGGTGAATAGAGATTGTTGGTCTTTCAATTGTTATACCATTTATTGTAAATGCTAAGCTTTCGCAGTATTTCAACTGCTTCTTCAGAACATCTAAAAAATTAAATGTATATTTGCCCATCATGTTATCCCGAGCACGGTATTTCCTACTTCAATAATATAAATTACAAATTATGCCTAGAAAACTATGGAAAAGAAACCCAATGCTACCTATTCAACTGCCATCGTGTGGAGTGTGCTTTCAAGCCGATATCTATTTCACGCCAAATGAATTATTAATGGAATACCAGTAGTAAAATCCAATTTATCGGATTGAATATCTCATTTCATTCAAAGTTTTTGTGTAATTATTTTAATTTCGACCTCACAGAGCGATGGCTATTTCTCGTGGAAATAAAGTCAATTACTTTTCGAAATTTCTTGGTTCAACCCTCAAATCTCATCTTAACAGATAGTTAACATGCGAATTATTGCTTGAATGCTCTAGAGATAAGTGTTTTCTGCTTTCAATCAATGTTCGTATCACCTAAAAAAATTCTCTAGAAGCACTAATGCTTGGTGAGGAGCTCTTGTGCGCACACTTTTTTAGTGATAATACCAACTGAAGGTTGGAGATATGTCATCCCTCTAATATTTTCTCACAGTAGGACTGCCATCAATGAAATCATTGAAAAATATTTGTATAATGATCATATATACCTACAAAGTACTCGAAGTACTATTATGTTGTACAATAAAGTCGAAGAATGTTTGTGCAAAATTATCCAAAATGTTGAGGCAATATTATACAGGGTCTTTCAAGAGGAACCTCCCCCAAATTTATACCGGAAACTACTGAACGTATTTTCATGAAATTCATCACTCATAAGTATTTCACGATGCTGATGAAATCTAAAATATTTTCAAGGCATGAGTACCTCCGGTTTTTCCGGAAATGACGTCAACTTCCGTTTTTCAAATTAGAACACCATTTTTTTATTGCAGAAATAGATTCCTTAGAAAATTTCAAGTTATTTTGATGCAACATTTTTCAGTTTTGGTTGGAAAATTCTCTCTGAGCGGGAAAATTCGAAAAAAAAATCGAAAATAGAGCTCCGCTGAAACAAGAATAACTTCGAGGTTTTTGGATGGAAAATTTTAATTTTTGGGATTTTTCAAGATGTGAGATTGATATATCCATTTTAAAAATCTAAATCGCGATTCATGATACAGGGGGTGAAAAAATCGCTTTCAAAGTTAGGGATGACAAAATCGTGAAAAATCAATTTTTTCAAATTAGAACACCATTTTTGGCGCTCTTGTTCACCCGAACAGAGTGCCTATCATTTTGCTCGAATGTCTGTAATTTTGGAATATCGAGCCGAAAATGGTCTCAATCGATTGGGTTCGACTCCCTGATGAAGAATTCGGGGCGAAAGTTGATTCTGTCCGGTCGGCCGTATCCTCTCTAGCATCCAAAAGGAATCAGCTAGAGTTTTCATATTTTCAGAATAGGTGAACTGTCCAAATATCTCGGTCAAGTTCGTTATTGGGCCAAACCCGTCGGATGGTTCAGTAGTTATGAGCATCTGAAATTTTGTATCCTCAATAACTACTAGAATATCCATCCAATCAATTTGATACTTGAAATATTGTTGAGGGAAGCTGCAACAAAACAGCTCGCAAAATTTCGCAGAAATCATCACGCTAGAAAATTCTTAAAAAATTCCCAAAAAAAATTTTTTTAATCCTGTTTATCTCATAAGATATTTTTCGAATTACAATAAAAATTCGTGAATATATTGAGGTGATCGATATCTTACATATCCTCAAATTTCATTGCCGTAGCTCTCTTCCATCTAAAGATATGATCATTTTTTTAATTTACTCAAGAGAAAACAGAAATGACATACGTCCCGATGATTTTCTTTGAACGATGGCCATCACAGATCGATATTCGATTGACAAATGCCGGACTCATTAATCAGTGTCAGTTGGCGTAATATTAATCAAAATTTTTCATAACGGGAAATCATAGAGATAGAATTCAATCTCGATGGCTGAAATAAAATACGATGTCAAAATTCAGAAAAGCACTGACGTAAGTTTTTAGGAAAAGGGAATTATAGCTTCGAACAAAACTTGGGGAAAATTATGAGTAGTGATTTTTAATTTGAGATATAGGTTTGTTCATTCATTAGGCGTTCATATTGGCATCACATTGTCCCATAGTACGGGAAGAGACTATTATACACGTGATCAGAGTGCTTATAGATTTGTTATGGTTTGAATATTTACTCGCAAGTAGCTCAACAAGAGCGCCAAAGCAATCTGACCTCACGCCAGTGCTTTCTAAATTTTTTTT
Source organism: Micraspis discolor (assembly GCA_030674115.1). NCBI lineage: Eukaryota > Metazoa > Arthropoda > Insecta > Coleoptera > Coccinellidae > Micraspis > Micraspis discolor. The sequence goes on from JARTUT010000446.1 coordinate 1,439,114, forward strand.
ATGGCAGATATTGAATCTACGTTAAAAAATAATGTGAGTGTATGCATCACACCTTTGCCCTAAAGTTGATATTTTCTGAGTTATTCACAAAAAACTGTTTTTCATCTTGAATTTTCAGCTATTTCTTTTCCCTTCAAGCTAAAAAGATGAAATTTTCAGGAACTGTTACTTAAACCATGTTTTAGATTTTACTACCCTAATATGCAAGAGAAAAAAGTTACAGGTTGTTCCTAAATAGATGGCGAATTTGGATTCGAATTTGTATCGGAAACCTCTTTATTTCAACTAATCGGCCATCGGTTTTCTCTCCAGTGATAAATAAATAATTCCTTATGAACCATATGTAAAAACTTACCATGTTTTACATTCTTTTTTTTTAATGATAGATATCATCAATTACATCTGCCAAATTCCTCTTTATTCAGTAGCATTTTGTGTTTACTATTAATTTGGTGATGATTCGTATTAAGTTAAAAAATCTATCACTATGCCTAATTTTACCAATGAAGATTATTTAAATCTCATTCTACTTCATGGAGAATGTAATAAAGTTGTAGATAAAACGATTCGACTGTTCATTGAGAGGTTTCCTGACCGACCCAGACCAACGAGAGATACCATTAACAGAACCATGACAAACTTGAGAAATGTCGGATCTTTCGTTAAGAAAACTATACACAGAGAAAAAAGTGTAGTAGAAGATGAGAACAACGAAATTACAGTTCTTGCATATTTTCGTGTGAATCCTCAAAATTCTCTCAAAGATGCCAAGATTGCTCTGGGATTATCTCAATCGAGTGTTTGGAGAATATTGAAAAACATAAAATGCACCCATATAAATTCAATAGGGTACAGCATTTGAAGGGAACTGATTTCGTCAGGAGAACAGAGTTTTGCGAATCTATGATGATTCGATTTCAAGAGAATGAAAACTTTTTGGACTGTATAATTTGGACAGATGAATATAAATTCACAAAGAATGGTTCTTTCAATAGGCATAACAGTCATTATTGGGATGAAGAGAATAACCACCAGATCAGACAATGGAACTTTCAAGAGACCTGGAGTTTCAATGTGTTTTGCGCCATCAAAAATAATGCAATTCTCGATGTTCACATTTATGATGGGACCTTAACTGGTAAGATAGAACACTACACATGTTTGCATTATTTAAAGAATGTTCTCCCTTAGGAGATAGATATTCTGAAGTATTGACTCAAATAATTTAGCCGCTAGTTCAGAACCATAATGACTAATGGTATCAACAAGATGGCGCGCCTCCACACAATTCACTCAATGTGTCAAATATCCTATACATGCTATTTGAAGATCGATGGTTGGCGAACAATGGTCCACATATGTGGCCACCACGTTCTCCCGATTTAACTCCTTTAGACTATTATGTTTGGGGTAGGATGAAAAATATTGTCTACTCAACTCCCCTGACTGATAAAGAGGACTGCATAGAACGAGTCAGAAATGCGTTCAGGTTTGTTTAGATTTTTAGATTCATAGTTTTGAAACTCAATTTGGTTTTCAAACATTTTTGCAGATCTCTTCCTGCCGATGAAATAAGAAGAGCAACGCACGAAGCATTCCTGAGACGTATAAATAAATGTCTAGAAGTTAACGGTCAAAACTTTGAGCATCTTACCTATCTAGTGCGAGATTTTGCCATGGTTCTCCTAATAGTAACTTGAAGTTGGTGTCAAAAAGGGTTGAAAAATCTACAGCATGGTTCAAATAACAGTTCCTGAAAATTTCATCTTTTAGGCGTGAAGGGAAAGGAAATAGCTGAAAATTCAAGACGAAAATCAGTTTTTTGTGAATAACTCAAAAAATATCCACTTTAGGGCAAGGGTGTGATGCATATACTCACATTATTTTTCAACGTAGATTTAATATCTGCCATAAAAAAATGGGGTTCTAATTTGAAAAAATTGATTTTTCATGATTTTGTCATCCCTAACTTTGAAAGCGATTTATCATGAATCGCGATTTTTAAGTGGATATATCAATCTTACATCTTGAAAAATCCCAAAAATGAAAATTTTCCATCCAAAAACCTCAAAGTTATTCTTGTTTCAGCGGAGCTCTATTTTCGATTTTTTTTTCGAATTTTCCCGCTCAGAGAGAATTTTCCAACCAAAACTGAAAAATGTCACATCAAAATAACTTGAAATTTTCTAAGCAATCTATTTCTGCAATAAAAAAAGTGGTGTTCTAATTTGAAAAACAGAAGTTGACATCATTTCCGGAAAAACCGGAGGTGCTCACGCCTTGAAAATATTTTAGATTTCATCAGCATCGTGAAATACTTGTGTGCTGAATTTCATGAAAATACGTTCAGTAGCTTCCCGTATAAATTTGGGTGGGGTTCCTCGTGAAAGACCCTGTATAGTGTTATGTGAACATCTTTCTAGAAAAGATGGAAGAAGCACTCAAATATCGACATCGAAACACATTCCTTTAGTTCATCATTCCTATTATAAAGATTGTTTTTTACTTCTAAGAACATCTGATATTTGTGCAATTTCCTACTTATTGTCTGCAGCGCATAACCATATAAATATTGCGTACAAACTTCCTATATGTATTATGATTGTGATTAAATAGTGGAAAGAAACGATGTTATCAAATCACTTCTGAAAATGTAACAACAATGGTCAGATACAGTTGGAATATTCAAACCAGGTTCAGACTGTTCAGACATATGGCAACATTGAACAAATCTGATTATTGAATCAATTCAGCACAGAGTTGGATTTGGGAAAATCAGAAAATTTGGACGAAATTATATCGATTCAATTCAAGTGGAAACTAGGGGTAACCAAAGAATAAATATTTCCCCAGTTGTAAATTCGAAATGGATAAGATATTAGGACATCATTTTAAAATCACTTTGAATTGCAGAACTTGGTTATTTTCTTTTGTCGCATAATTGCCATTTTCTGCATACCATGCAAAAATTGAAAATATTCCAACGAAATTAATATTATCCTGCTGAACAAGTACACAAAGACTTCGTCAAACAAAAACATACAACAAAAGCACTTAGTGGAAGACATACCGAGCAGCAGAGTGTCAACAAAGGTCAGAATCATGTTTGAATAACTAATTTCGTTTGCGTCAACAGCTCCTAATTAAACCGGATGTGGGCCAATACGTTTCCTTTCATCAACGAAGCAGTGTTCTTAGACGGTTTTTTCAGTCAGATTTATATTAATTTCGACTTTAATTGATATCTCTGCTATGTTGGTACCAATTAATGTTGGCAACTCGTTCGAATAAAAGAACTAAAATAGTGTGTTAATCGTTTAGGTGTTCAAGTAAATTAAGGGCTGCTACTGACAAGCTCATGGCGGTACACATGCTAAACGAATATTTAAATGATTCGATACCTGGCAGAGACCGACCACATTTTTAATACATTATCTACAAAATTGAAATAAATTTAGAGGAAAATTAATTTTAGATTCGATTTGCTAGATATTTTTAGTCCACATCGCCTACGAAGAAGAATCCTAAATCACTGGTAATTGTCATTACCCTTGCCTACCCCGATCATCAGAGCAGATTGCTTCCAATTGATATTTCACAAACATATTCGGGCTAGTCAAGTTTATTTACTGTTTTGAGTTACATTTTGGAGACATGTTCTTGAAAATTTCATCTTTTTGGCTTGAAGGGAAAAGAAATAGCTGAAACTAGACGAAAAACAGTTTTTTGTGAATAACTCAGAAAATATCCACTTTAGAGCAAGGGTGTGATGCATACACTCACATTATTTTTTAGCGTAGATTCAATATCTGCCATAAAAATGGGGTTCTAATTTGAAAAAATTGATTTTTCACGATTTTGTTATCCCTAACTTTGAAAGCGATTTTTTCACCCCCTGTATCATGAATCGCGATTTCGATTTCTGAAGTGGATACATCAATCTTACATCTTGAAAAATTCCGAAAATGAAAATTTTCCATCCAAAAACCTAGAAGTTATTCTTGTTTCAGCGGAGCTCTATTTTCGATTTTTTTTTCGAATTTTCCTGCTCAGAGAGAATTTTCCAACCAAAACTGAAAAATGTTGCATCAAAATAACTTGAAATTTTCTAAGGAATCTATTTCTGCAATAAAAAAATGGTGTTCTTATTTGAAAAACGGAAGTTGACGTCATTTCCGGAAAAACCGGAGGTGCTCATGCCTTGAAAATATTTTAGATTTCATCAGCATCGTGAAATACTTATAAGTGCTGAATTTCATGAAAATACTTTCAGAAGTTTCCCTTATAAATATGGGTGAGGTTCCTCGTGAAAGACCCTGTAAAACAGGCCAGAAAAGTAAAGAAATTTGCATCTCGAAGAAAAATATTATAAATCTTAAAAAATATCACAGGAATATTCATGTTGAGTATGATAGATAGGCTCCTGCATGTATGGGTATTTCTGCAGAATGAGTTACAGGTTATTTAGCAGAATTAGGATCAACATATGTTCAAAAGGGTCAATGAATTAATATTATTTTTATTAATCTCTTTGGAATTTTCAATGATCTCTCACACATTGGCTCAAACAACTGCATTTTTGAGCTCTCAAAACATCGATTTGATGAATCATTAATATTTGTTTTTGTATTACTGCCTAACAGAATATTTTATAGATGCGAAGGTCTGCCGCATGGTATAGAACATTTTGAACGTCAATACTTTGAGAAATCTTCTCAACCAATACCCACTTCGAAGGGGTCTGATTTTTGTTGTGTATACTTAATTCAGATTATTGATCTATATTTCATATTCTTCGTTTCATTTTGATAAGAACAATTGAGCATAGATTTTCTTCTAGCGATTTAGAGTTTGTGAGAATGTGATACTAGTCGAACACTCATTGATAATTTCAGTGATATGAGTGATGATATCACACCACTATACAAATTCGAGTTCAGTGTATTAAATCTAATTTTCAGGCTCTGTCAGATTACTATGAAATTGTAGGGAGTAAGAGCTGGTTAATAGTAACTTGGCAGAACCTGAAATTCTTATATTTTCAATTGAACTTGTGTATTGATTTGTGGAAGAGTAATTATTAATGAGCATTCTTCGGTTTTATTTTCACTTTCTCTCGACATCCTGATGGAATTCCACCAACACTCAATCATTAATCTTAAATAAGACAAGTCATTGTTACTTCAACGATGTTACAGATTGCATCTCGAATTTTTCTGGCTCAAGGTCGAGGTCGATGTGATTCAAAATCGTCGGTCATTCAGTATATTTGACCGGTTCACAATCATGGCGCCATATAAGGAAGACATTGAAATCGTTGGAGGTTGAAAACAAGAACATTCTTCTGTTACGTGCTCGCATAATTTGCGAGAAGTAACGCTATTGTCAGAGATATCCAATCGGGTAATGTTTCACATAATCTGCAACTGTGTGGGGCCAATGGACTTATTGGTTATTTTTAGCGTCGCATGTATGGTTGAAACCACTAATCTGGGTTTTCAAGGTCGATTGCAGAATTGATATTTGCGTGTGTACCCACAAAATGCCATATTCGATAATTGGATTTTCTCCGGCCGCACCGACGATTTCCGTGTGATGAATATTTGTCTCAACCTATTATCTATCAAGACAAGTCCATTGAAAATTGTGAGAATGACAAAGATAAATTTCAACAAAAAATTGATCAGATTTTGACAGATGTTATATCCAGAAATATTAGTTTATCAAAAACTAAACTGGTATCAACGTATTCGTTTAATGAAGATATATCATGTTGCTATTTGGCAGAATAACGAACTTATATGAGAAATTCATCCCTCAAATCTACCCTGAAATTTTCATCTCTCTAGATCATTCCGTTCGGAAGAACCAAATTGATTCTGATCACGGATCTCAATCCGTAACTCCAAACTAACCGATTAACATTATCTGATTCTTTGAGTCGTAATGTTCATAAACAGGGAGCAGTGAAATCAGTGATGAACAAAACCTTTCAAAATCTTTTGTCGACTAATAATCTAAAATATGAAGTTAATTTCTTCTAACAAAAAGCAACCAGCTAACTCAGTGACCAAACAATTTTGTTGATGAACGAAAAAAAAAAACAATATTTTGTAATAAGTATCCATTAACATATTCTGGAAAGTTATCAACACAAATCCAAAGTTATTTTTCTCAATTTGGTTTCAGGAGAGCCTTATCTAGAAAAAAATTATATAATTTAAAATCAATACCCAACCTGGTCCAAACCTCTGAATTTCCCTAACTCATTTGTAGATATTGCAATACAGCATTTACCGGCCAGACTGTCTGAGATTGAGAGAAGACCTTAAAATCCGACAAACATTTCCACGTTTATACTTATATCAATATTGGAGAACATCATTATTGATCCTAGTGGTGGTTTTGAGCCGAATCTTCTTTCTATAATATAAAAATTAATCGCAAAATGTGTTGGTAAGCGCATAACTCAACAACGCCTGGACCAATTTGGCCAAATCTTTTTTTAAAATGATCGTTGAAGTTCAATTAGAATTATTGCTGGAAAACCCTAAAAATAGCCCTTTTCTTTTTCCCATACAAATGATTTGTAACTAAAACGTAGTCAATTTGAGCATTATTGCTATGGTATAAAGTTCATATTAAATTACAAGCACTCACTGTTGTCTAAGCAATGTAGGTGTGTTCCTAACGTCAAAGATCATATCTATGTTTGCAATTGCTTGAAAATGACGCTCATTGGGATCAAACTCTCAATGATTCTGTAATATCATCACACGCTCATCAAATACGAACATTGTTTTCTATAATCATATCTACATGCTTCCCATCAAACCCAATTGATTTGTGGATCAAGTACAAAGATTATATGTGTGATGATATTTTGTATCAAATACGGAATAGATTGGGAAATCCAAATATACAAATCAGTGAAGAAATTTACAATGAAGCATTGATTTCAATTGAGGACATGTGCTTGATAATGTCAAACAAACTATTAATTCAATTAGGCCTGACCGCGCCCAATCGTCCAATGCATGACGCTTTTAACCAAGAGTTGCATCGAGAAAAACTGTATGATCTCAACACTTTGAAAGAATTAAATCAAACAAATCTTTCACTGTTACATGAACAACAGAAGTATGTATTTGAAACTCTAATGAAAGTAACAAATGATGAAACTGGAGGGATTTACTTCTTAGATGCACCTGGTGGTACAGGAAAAACTTTTTTGATTTCATTATTATTAGTTTAGGATCGTAAATTATCCCTACTATATGCGTTTCGTCCCTGGCGCACACATTTGGACTCATCAGTATGGCTTGTGTGCGCCATGCCATAGACGCAGGGGTTTAGAAGTTTGAGGGAGCCGCCGGGAGTTGAACCCGGTACCTAGTCGGTGTGAAACTTGAGCGCTTACCTCTGGGCCACCGAAGCGCTGAGAATTAGGCTATGCGGGGGTTATATGAGGTGCCGCCAAGTGATCCCTACACACTCCCCTGTCAGTGACGGAGTGCCGCTACACACTCCCTTACCAGTGACGGAGGAACGAAACCAATGCGTGTTACAAGGTCAGTAGGTATAGCCGGGTGATGGCCACCTGAGCTGAGCTACACCACACGGCATGGTGCGGACGGGTGATGTCCACCAAAGCAGATCCGCAATACCGCGGCAGACCATGAATATTGTACGGAATGGGAAAGGCGTCTAAAGTTTCGTTGGAAGTTGCAGAGAGGGAGCGAGTATACCTCAAGCGTCAACCGTCTGCTTTTCCAAGACACGTCGTAAAGACAACCGATCCCATCACGTCGGGGTCACCAATTTAGGATCGTAAATTATCCCTACTATATGCGTTTCGTCCCTGGCGCACACATTTGGACTCATCAGTATGGCTTGTGTGCGCCATGCCATAGACGCAGGGGTTTAGAAGTTTGAGGGAGCCGCCGGGAGTTGAACCCGGTACCTAGTCGGTGTGAAACTTGAGCGCTTACCTCTGGGCCACCGAAGCGCTGAGAATTAGGCTATGCGGGGGTTATATGAGGTGCCGCCAAGTGATCCCTACACACTTCCCTGTCAGTGACGGAGTGCCGCTACATTAGCAACAATTCGCTCATAAAATAAAATTGCACTTGCACTCGCTTCGTCGGGAATCGCAGCAACTTTGCTTTGCTACGGAGCAATAATAACCGATTTGGTGGTGCAATGATTTTATTAGCAGGAGATTTTCGTCAAACATTGCACGATAAACGCCAGCTGATGAACTCAATGCATGTCTAAAGTCCTCCAATTTGTGGAAACATGTCAAAGTACTTCATTTAAGCAAGAATATGCGTGTCGAGTTGCAAAATGACCAATCTGGAAACATATTCTCTAAACAACTCATTGACATTGGTAATGGCAAATTTCCTATAGACATGTTGACTGGCTGCATTAACTTTCCTCAAAGTTTTTGTCAGTTAACTCGATCAAAAGATGAACTTATTCAGAAGGTGTTTCCAGATATTTCTCAAAATTACAGAAACCATGATTGGTTGAGCGAACGAGCTATACTGGCTGCAAAAATCATAGATGTAAATTAATTAAATTTCAAAATTCAAGAACAAATTACAGGCGAATTGAGGATATATAAATCAGTTGATTCGGCTACTAATCAAGATGATGTAGTCAACTATCCACCGGAATTTTAGCTGGATTTGCCAGGATTGCCACCTCACAATCTTCAATTAAAGGTTGGATCGGTGGTAATAATGTTGCGAAATATCAACCAACCGCGTCTTTGCAACGGTACACGGTTAGCTATAAAAAAAATTACTAAAGAATGTGATAGAAGCAACTATACTCAAAGGAAAATATAAAGGAGAAGCCATTTGAGTTCAAACGACTACAGTTTCCAGTGCGGCTTGCTTTTGCTATGACTATAAACAAGTCCCAGGGACAATCATTAAGTGTTTGTGGTATTAATCTAGAAAACCCATGTTTCTCACATGGTCAATTGTATGTTGCCTGTTCCCGTGTTGGAAAACCATCAGATTTGTTTATCTATGCGCCAGGTAATCAAACAAAAAACATCGTATACCACAAAGCACTACAATGATAATAATAATAATAATTATGATTCACATGATTAACAATAAAACGATTACTTACTTTTAAATCCTTATATATGTTTTATTTAATTATTTTTTATTCACAACGTCCTATCACCAAGGTGACGGTTCTGTTCAGGAGAATTTTTTTAAATTGGCACAAAAACTGCCACATTACAAATCTTTTTGACAGGACGAAGTCTGTCGGGTCAGCTAGTATTAGAATAGTAACTTGATAAAGTTTGCTGTCTTTGAAATAATTCAATAACCACAAGTGGAAAAAACTATGAAAGATCCAAAAGCATTTCTAAATTGCAATGTTTTAGCGATTTCATCTCATTAACTCTAGATTACTCGCAAACTAAGAGAATTCAGGTTAATCGGTCTAAAACATTTTTATCTAATTGTATCTTCTGCTAATCGGTATCGAAAAATTTAATTCTCAATTATTTCAAATCAAGTGAGTACTGTGAGGATTTTTCTCTTTTATTGCTTTATAATTATAAGATATCATTTAATACTTTGGGGATGTTCGAAAATTTTTACTAACTTTTGGTTGTGGTTGAATTCTTGAGTTTCAAATTTTTCAATTCTTGATATCATTTTTGATGGGGAGTTGGACGAAACTTCCGTGGTTGTAAATATTTACGCTTGTATTTTCACCAAAACAAAAAGATTTCGTTCCGAATTTGTATTATCCTTGTTTACCTATCGGAGGTTGTAGCTCCTTAAGTGGTCGTACAGTAAAATGAAAGAACAGTTACTATGGAAATGATGATAAAGTAGGCAATTTTAGTAACATCACTTTAGACTGATATCATTATCTTAGAAATTTTCAAAATTATGTCAGGGCCACCGAATTATCTACCAGTTTTATCTTACTCATTTATATTGGATTAAGAATAGCAATATTCAACAGAAATACTACTACTCTTAGAACATAACTGATGATAATTTTCGAAATGTATATATTTTCGGAGAGAGAGAAACTCCTCATTTTAAAGGCTTCAATTCAATGAAAGATGTTGGGATCGTAAATGTCCATACAATCACAATATCATTAGAATATTCAAATCTACAAAGCAATCTTCGAGATAGATTCCTAACAATGAATAAAACACCCACATTTTGTCGAAGCGAGGTCATTAGAAATTGCCGACTGTCGAAGCTTAATGTTTTAATAAATGGTACATCGTGAACCATTGAACGATTCTTCTGGTACAGTATGCTTGACCTTATCAAACGAGTAATGTCAAAAAAATGGCTAGTTTTTACGAACACTGGAAAGATACTTTTGATTTTCATTGTTTTCAATTTTTTCACTCATCTTTGTCCCGAATAGTATTAAGAATTTGATAAATTTAAAAAACTCCCTAAAAATAAGATTATAATTGTATCCGGAGTTCGTTAAGTCAGAAAACTCAAAGCCCATTTGAGAACACGTATTTTATTCACTCAAATATAAAACTTTATTGATAGTCAATGACATTTGCGGAAGTTCCGCTTATACATGTTATCAATTCATTCAACAGTATTCAGAGATCTGAACTATCAATAATGATGGTGTTTCCAGTTACCTACTATACATCATTATCTATTAGAATTGCTTGTGATCCATTTAAAATGATTGGATTGCAGCTTGTTACAACTCGGAGCTCTTGAATAGTAAACGTTTGTCGCTCAATTCGTTTAGCTTAAAGACAGATACGTATTAAGTGTGATTTATTCATTTTCTCTATTCTGATAATAAACTCCCAATAGTTTTACTTTTATATTATTGTCGTCTTAAAGATAGAATGTCACAGGGAGAGCACATTGGTTACGTCTTGTACTGCTGGAAAAATTATTTTCCAGTACATCGTATGTGTCCACTGTTAAGTATTGGGCCTAATTTTAACTTGAAGAAACGGAAGTACAAGATACAAAATACACCTCACATGTAACTACAAATGTAGAAAAGAACTGACATAGGATAAGGAGCTCTTTATCGCTTATTCTAAAATATTTACCTGGACTACGAAACAGTGTGAAACAAATACAACCGCCATAATTAACTAGCAAATCGATATCTCAAATTGAATACAAACCCCTCTGATTTTTTTTCAGTTCAGTTTTAAGCTCGAATTTGCTTCTCTCAAGAATCATCTAGAAAAAGTTTTACTGGGTGGGTCAAAAATTATGGAACACATTCATCTTATTAGAAGAAAAATATTTAGGAACAAAATCCTGAAACAGGTCAATTTTGTTTCACTTCTACCAAATTTTTATGCATTTTTGAAGAATTTTTGTTGCACCCTGTAACATCCCCAGCAACCCTCTAAATTTCTTGGTAGTTAATGAGGTTGCGGATCTCCACGACCAATTTGGCGGTTGGGTTATGTAGCATCTACATGTTGCCAAGCAGTCCGACTGAAATGTATTGGGGCACCATCGTACATGACCACAATATATTTTGTCATTGACATTGACTTCAAGTAGTTGAGAGTGATATTTTTTGAGAAAACTAGTCTACGAAATTCCATTTAATGTATGAGGCAGAAAATATGGTCCAATCAAGTGGTGCCTTTTAATAACTATCCATACATTTATTGAAAAAACAATTCAGGATTGATTCTCTGTAATCTCATGAGGATTATCGTCTACCCATTCAAGATTTTTCTGATAATTCATGAGAGCAACTCTTGATAAATGTGCCTCGTCCGTAAATAATCCAATAATGTAAATAATCACTGACGTGAAGTATTTTTCCGTATTCTAGAAAAACATTAACATTTGAATGTTCAATATATATGATATATAGAATATATATTTGATTTTCCTTTATTTTATTGATGAAATTTATTTGGGTATTCGGCAATGTTGGGAATGATCAATAATCAAAGTTGTAAAACATATTTCTATATTTTTTGTAGTTCTTCTTCACGATGCTATAGAGCTTACCCTTCCTTCCAGACCTGACTCCAAAATTAACAAATATTTTCAGACATCAACAACATAAAAATTGCCAAATACAATTGATGGTAGGAAGCATATTTAATAAAATGAAAGATAATATAAATAAACTCTCCAAATCAGACCTAATTTATCAAATTTCATGTAAAGATTGCAATGCAGTATATATTGGACAAACGTCACAAATTTTAAAAAAACGCATTGCCTTACACAAAAGTGACACCAGATTGAGACCTGAAAGGTGTGCATTAGCAAACCATCCATCAACCCTCGACCATTCTTTCGATTTTGACGGTATAAAAATTTTATGTAACAAAGATCACTATAATAAAAGAATATTTCTAGAAATGTGTTGTATAAATGAAAATAAAAACAACATAAACAAAAAAACAGATATTAAAATTTAAATATTATCTATGAATACCTACTTCATTTAGACGTCACTCAATTTAGTTCATCTATGATAATAAATTGTCAAATTTAATATTTCAAGTTCTTGTCAGTTTTTCGAATAATCTTTTGTATGTAAGTAAGCTATTTTGTAATTGTGCTCAGTTTCTTATATTCATTGTTTCCTCTATAGCATCCTGAAAAAGAACTACAAAAAAGTTCGAAATATAGATGTTTTACAACTTGGATTATTCATCATTCTCAACATTGCCGAATACCCAAATAAATTTCATCTATAATATATATATACAGGGTGGCCATTTGGAAACGAAACAGTCGAGATTACAGACGAAATAAGTTTTTTCGATAGAAATGCTCGGATAGATCGATTTCTGTTTCGAGGGGGACAACTTAAGATGTAGGTTACGGACGCATAGCGCTTCAACCCTTGCTGCTACAACACCCCCCATACAATGAAATAAGTTTTATTCGAAATGATGGCGCACATTTTGCAGCATTTCTGGAGTGATTTGACGACATTTGTTCACTATACGTCTTCTTAAATCTTCTATGGAATCAGGCTGAGTAGAGTAAATTTTACTCTTCATGTGGCCCCAAAGAAAGAAATCTAGTGGTGACAGATCTGGCTGGCCATTCAGTGGGACCCCTTCTTATAATCCACCGATTTGGAAATCTTTGATCCAGATATTCTCGAACTGGTAAGGCATAGTGTGAAGGAACTCCATCTTGCTGAAACAAAATCTGATCTTCCACATAATTTCATCATCTTGATTAAAGATTTCTGTGTCAGTGGATTGTAGAAAGGAAGCCACAGTCATGGTTGTTTTGAAGCTCAAAATGTCGATTTTCCACAAAAAACTCTACAAGTGCCATGAAAACACCACTTCATTTTCAAATACTTCCTTGAGAATATTTCGAGAACTAATCCATAAAATGAAAAAACAATTACTGTGCTGAAATCAGTATAAAAATACCTTTCAAATGAGGTATCACTCACCCCATCTTCCCTATTCAAAATTTAGGGGTGAGGGTTGTAGTAGCAAGGATTGAAGCGCTATGCGTCCGTAACCTACATCTCAACTTGTCCCCCTCGAAACAGAAATTGACCTATCCGAGTATTTCTATTGAAAAAATTTATTTCGTCTGTATTCTTGTCTGTTTCGTTTTCAAATGGCCACCCTGTAATGCAACTTCCACCTAACTTCCTCATATGGATGCAAAAGGCCGTGCTCTTGGGTACTGTCAGCATAATTCGGAGTATACTTTATCGGCATTAGCTTGTCCTGGCGAACTCCAGGTGTTTTGCACCCGAGTCGTTCGGATATCATGTGCCACGAAAGTGTGAAATTAATAAATTTTGTTGGGGTAAGCTCTTTTTGCACGCTTATTCTAGTTCAGAAAACTAGCAGAATAGCATCGTTTTGTCCAAATGCCTGTAGTTTCGAATATCTAGTTAAAAATGGTCTGAATCGATAGAGTTCTACATCCTGATGAAAAACCCTTTGTCAAATTTGAGTATATGCGACCGGACGTATACTCTCTACCTTCTGAAGGAGATGACTTCATGGCTTCCATATTTTCAGAATAGATTAATTGTCCGAATATCTGAGTAGAGGTTGTTATTGTGCCGAATCCGTCGAATAGTTCAGCAGTTATAAGCATCCGGAATTTGGTTTTCTTAATAACTCCTAGGCTACTCATCTGGTCGATTTGAGACTTGATTTTCGTATGAATATCGTATGATGTAAGGAGTCTGTCAAATTTAAAAAATCTCTCAGGCTAGAAATTTTTTTTTAAATTTCTTGGATTTTTTAGTGAATATTGGATTAGTCATAAAATTTTTCTCGAATCTTAAAGATGGGAAGAATAGTTGTTTCTTTTTACGGAATTATTCTAGTTCAGGAAACCATTGGAACAGCTGTTTTCCTGCAATATTCTAGCAAGGTCTGCGGCCGTATGCCAAATATAAAGTATTTTAAATTCTAGTGAAGTGGATTTTGATTTTGTGGAAACGAATTCAGCAAATAAGAGAAAACTAGAAAAAATATTATAAATTTGCCGACTCGACCCTGCACCATCATTGAGTTGAATTATATAATCTAATTCAGAGCGGTTAATTTCGACTACAGCAACGTCTTTATAAATAGAAAGTTCTTCTTGATTTTATTTGGTAAACATAAGAACACGTTGACAGTTTATCTACGACCAGCAGGCGCCTATATGCTGTAAGGACAACGTGTTGAAAACCGATACTATATACATTTGTACATATGTTATTTCAACTGGAGAAATAGAAGCAATTAAATGCACCTACCGGAGAAGAATAATTTCTGTCATCGTTGTTTATAAAGATGTCGAAAACAGTTCATCAATTCGTTGTTTCATCTGTAAGTCGTTTCATTATCCCTATTTGCTGCCGTTTGGTAAAATTTTATATTTTTTGCAACAATCATTCCTTTCGAATAACATGAAGGAAAAATTACACTGACAACTTTGACATAGTTAAGAAAGTTTCAATACTTAACTTCATCATTAGTTCTGCGACTTAACGAATTCTTGTTTCTCTGAACAAATGGATATCTACAAGCATGCACTTTCATTCTCTTTTCCGCACGTATTTCAATTCGTAAAGAGTCACATTGCCAAACAGTGTGGGAAAAACCCCTACTATTCCATTACCGCACGCAAATGCGTGTGGTAATGGATTAGCAAGAGTTTTTCTCGCACGCTTTTTCTAAAGAATAAACTGAATAATGATATATCTCTATGCCACCGACGACGTTACTTTGGGAACGGCATGTGAATAAGAATTAATACATTGTCATTATATTATGAAATTGTGTTCAAATATAAATAATATCAACTCGAATTAAATCAGTGCGCTCCGGTAAAATGGATACTTCGGGATCTGATGATGGCCTGCCCGAAGAAATATTAGCAGCTTCTTATGAAGCTCGTTTAAATTTGTTACCGGCCAAGTCGAAGATAAAATATGAGAAGCAATATTCAGAATTCATTGATTGGTGTAATTCCAAAAAGGTTCAACCGAGGATGGAGGAAGTGTTTTCGGCGTATTTTTTGGAAATGTCCAAAATTTGGAGACCAAACACATTATGGTCCCGATATTCAATGATAAAGAGTTTTTGTAAACTGAAACAGGATTTGGATATTGGAAAATTCCATAAATTAACTGCCTTCATTAAACGACAGAATATAGGATTTCATCCAAAAAAGGCCAAAACTTTTAATGAAGAGGAAATAACAAAATTCATGAGTGAGGCATCTGATGAAATTTACTTGATGATGAAGTTGGTAGCAATTTTTGAATTAGCTGGTGCCTGCAGACGAGAGGAACTTACAAAACTCACCATCGACTATATAGATGATAAAGGAAACTTGATCATCGTCAATATTAAGGACTCCAAAAATCATTCACCAAGATCGTTTGTTATATCCCAAGACACCAATAATGGATATTTTCTGAACATATACAGAAAATATATGAATTTACGTCCAAAGGAAATACCTCATCGCCGAATTTTCATAAAGTATAATCGGGGAAAAAAGTACAATGGTAACGACTTGTCAGAGACTTTTGTCATTCGTGTGTATTTAGAATGATCAATTCACATTTGATCTGTGTGTGGAAATCGATCTCGTATAAGCGCTTGTAGAAAAATATTGTTCCTAACTCGTGCGGAAAGTGTTTTTCCCGCACGAAACTGCCGTTTCCCGAACGACGCGAAGCGGAGTTTGGGTAAGCAGTTGAGAGAATATCACTTTCCGCACTTGTTAGGAAAATAACTATATTGTGTGTAAGGCTTTAGTTGGGTCAACGATTATGAATTCCTCTCCTCGTTTGTTTCGAAATATAAACTTTTATGCGGAATTTAACAGATGACATTCCCGTGAGCTCTCAGTTCATATTCGAAGTGAGCATTGTTGGTTTCTCGCTTTATTTCCTTCACGAGAAGAAGTTGCGTATTCACTATTTTAATTGTTGATCTTTTTATCTGAATCGGACTCACATGTTGAGGGCGATTGTTGAATTTTGCATGTGATAATTATGATCTACACCGTGCGTGCTTCTCTATTGAATAACGTACTTATGATTTCTTCGTTTTAGGGTGCCTCAATTTGTTGGTCAAGTTATTACTTCTCCGTCTAGACTAAAAATTGATTATATTGTCTCAAAATACTGCAAAAGAGTTTAAGAGAATCATCTTTCAATGACAATGAAGCTTCGCGTCGTTCGGGTAACGGCAGTTTCGTGCGGGAAAATATCACTTTCCGCACTTGTAAGGAAAATAACTATTAACCATTACGACCTAGATCTGGCACCATGCGATTATCCTTTATTTTTGTCCACGTTCTTGGTGTCAGTTTTTTATAACGGTGAAATAATATACTTCAAAATTCAGAAAAGCTCTGACGTCGGTTTTATGGAGAAGGCAATTTAAATTTCGATCAAAATTTAGGGAAAACTATGACAAGTTATTTTTTATTTGAGATTTAGGTATATAATTGTATTTGTAACACATTGTTTCAGAGTACGGGAAAATACCCTGGTTCACCTGAACAGAATGCTTATAGATTTGTTATAGTTAGAGATTATTTACTCTCAACAAGCTCAACAAGCGCTTTTTGAATTTTTTAAACGAAAACGACAAAATATGTCTGGCGAAACATTTGGTAGCAACAACAATGAGAGATGGTGGTTATTGCCCAAATAATAATTCTACACGAGTTCCATTCCAGAGTAGATCCCTATCGTTTTGTAAGGACTGGGTTATGTTTGATAATTGATGAATAAGTCATTATATTTTGAGTTATGCATGTGTGTGATTCTATCAGATATTTAATATAAAATATTATGCCCATGGCTGGAGCTTCATGGAGCACCCTTACTGAAGAATACTTTGTGTTTGGTAATGAAGTTTTGCGAATTTGGTCTTAATCAAGAAAACGCTCCTAATATAAGATTCAAAACGTTACAGTTAAAGCCGTTCTGGCTGCATATTCGGAAATAACAGTTTTAGTGGGTGAAATGATAGCTCATTTCACTAGATGAAATTATTTTTTACTGACATCTAAACCTTTTTTTATTTGTAAAAATTAGTGAACTTCGATATATATATATATTTCTTGTGAATCTCATTGTTGCATTGTTGATTCGCTTGAAACCATTTGCATCTTTTTCATATTAGAATTGTTGTTTCAGCATGCCAATGCAGTGAAACGACAAGCTGCTGAATATGTGGAGAAGAAACAGGCGAAGAAATACATGACGAGATCAGTAACAGGGTCCTTAGCTCAAGCTTTAACGCTTGCAAGAATTTCTGAAGTCAAATATTTTTCGACGGCCAAACCTGGTACTTTTTTTGCTAGGTAAGTAATTAAGAATATCCTGTGAAGTGTGGGTTTCTTTATATGGTCTTCAGATTTCAACTGTGTAAGTCGAAAAATCCAATGACATAAACTTATGGAATTATAATTTGGTATTTCGTCTTACATAAAAAACGAATAGAAAAGTGGTCCTGGTTCGATTTCTAAATTTAAAAAAAATTAGGAAGCACTGACGTGAGGTCAGATTGCTTTGGCACTCTTGTTGAGCTACTTGCAAGTAAATATTCAAACCATAACAAATCTATAAGCACTCTGATCAAGTGAACAATAGTCTTTTCCCGTACTATGGGACAATGTGATGCAAATATGAACGCCTAATGAATGAACAAACCTATATCTCAAATTAAAATAACTATTCATAATTTTCCCCAAGTTTAGTTCGAAGCTATAATTCCCCTTTCCTAAAAACTTACGTCAGTGCTTTTCTGAATTTTGACAACGTATATTATTTCAGCCACCGAGATTGAATTCTATCTCTATGATTTCAGTTATGAAAAATTCTGATTAATATTGCGCCAACTGACACTGATAAATGAGCCCGGCATTTATCAATCGAATATCGATCTGTGATGGCTATCCTTTAAAGAAAATCATCGGGACGTATGTCATTTCTATTTTCTCTTAAGTAAATTAAAAAAATGATCATATCTTCAGATGGGAAAAGAGCTACGACAATGAAATTTGAGGATAAGTAAGATATCGTTCACCACAATATATTCACGAATTTTTATTGAAATCCGAAAAATATCTTTCGAGATAGAGAGGATTAAAAAAATTATTTTTGGGAATTTTTTAAAAATTTTCTAGCACGACGATTTCTGCGAAATTTTGCGAGCTGTTTTGTTGCAGCCTCCCTCAACAATATTTTAAGTATCAATTTGATCGGATGGATGCTCTTGTAGTTATTGAGGAAACAAAATTTCAGATGCTCATAACTACTGAACCATCCAACGGATTTGGCCCAATAACGAACTTGACCGAGATATTTGGACAATTAACCTATTCTGAAAATATGAAAACTCCAGCTGATTCCTTTTGGATGCTAGAGAGGATACGGCCGGCCGGCCGGACAGACTCAACTTTCGCCACGAATTATTCATCAGGGAGTCGAACCCAATCGATTGAGACCATTTTCGGCTCGATATTCCAAAATTACAGACATTCGGGCAAAATGATAGGCACTCTGTTCGGGTGAACAAGAGCGCCAAAAATACGAAAATGCAGCCACCTATGATTTAGTATTGTGAACATTTGGACGTCGAATCGTTCACATCTCTCAATAAGTGTGTTGAGTGGTGCTAAGTGGCGGATGCGTTAGTATCCAAGATAGAAGGACAACAATGTGGCTGCCCGAGTTCAATAGTATATGCTTTGAAATTTTTTGTTATTGAGCGTTGCGTTATGTGATACTGATGATCCCGAATAATGGTTGGGATTAATCTACCTATTGAAGAAATAAACACATGACATAAATAAATAAATATCGCTACCCTCTCTCGATGATAACGCGATCTCAATATTTCACGCAATTCTTACTGGTTGATTTATATCATTTTAATTATTCGAATTGTTTAGACTATCGTTCTGTTCAATGGCAACCCAGCCGAAAACAGATAGTTATGAAATAATTATGTGGAAATTTGTAACAATTACATTATGGTGGTCGAAATGCGAAATTCCCTTTTTTTATTAAACAGGGTAAGTCTTTGAACATTGCCTTAATTTTAATTCTTACTACAGATTGTTAAAGAAATCAAAAATATTGGTTTTCTTGGTCAGTGATTTTACAGACGAGTATTTGTGAAAATATCAAAAACGTTTCAATTATTCATACAATACAAATGTCGAAGTTATGATATTCTCATCATTTGAACTCTAAATAGGTTTCTATTGAAAGAATCAGTTCGGTGAAAGGTGATATTGCCGAAACCAATTCGGAAAAAATTTTTGATAGATTATGAAATTCAGAACATTTTCTATCATTATTTTACTTAAAAATAATTTTCTTCAAATTGTATGAAGCACTCTTAAATACTTGAAATTTCAATAGTTATATTGTTCATTCATAAATTCATTGCATAAGATCAGTACCATAATATTCACTATAACTTCTCTTTGAAGTTGAATTTCATAACTACTAGATGTATTCTATTTGGGAGAGAAAATAGCTCTTTGAGGCATTGTGGATCAAACGATTGTTTGAATTAGTTTCAAGATTATCAGATATTTCACGGGTTTATTTCATATGATTCATTCCTACTTATTGAATTCAGGACAAAATTCATGTTTTCTTTTGTTCTATTTCATGTGCAGAAAGAATTAATTCATTTGAAGGTATTGTTCATTCATATAATAGAATAGTTTAGTTTGAATATGATTAAATAAAAACTTATTTATTAAAATTTCCACATTTATTGTGTTTTAACAATATGTAACACTACATTTGCAACAGTTGTTTCGCCAAATTCTTGGCTTCTTCAGGCGAGTTCGATGTTAAACTACTCCAAAAATTTTTGCCTTCTGCTTTTTTTTCTATGTGCAGAATTTTATAGTTTGGATCAAACATATGTCCCTCGTCTAAAGATGGGTCGCATAAGTTGAGTTCTGTTTTTATTCAGGAAACTACTCAAATGTTCTTTAATCCTCTTCTCGAAGTTCCTTCCTGTTTGTCCAATATATACTTTCTGGCATGAACCACAATTCAACTTATACACTCCTGATTTTTGTTTTTATCTAATTTATCTTTATTATTTTTGATTAAATTACTAAAATTAATTTAATTAATTTAATCAAAAATAATAAAGATAAATTAGATAAAACAAAAAATCAGGAGTGTATAAGTTGAATTGTGGTTCATGCCAGAAATTATATATTGGACAAACAGGAAGGAACTTCGAGAAGAGGATTAAAGAACATTTGAGTAGTTTCCTGAATAAAAACAGAACTCAACTTATGCGACCCATCTTTTAGACGAGGGACATATGTTTGATCCAAACTATAAAATTCTGCACATAGAAAACAAAAGCAGAAGGCTTAATATCCTAGAAACAATGGAAATTAACAGATATAACAAGCAAAATATCTTACTCAATGACCAAACGGATGTCAACAGATCACCATTGATGAACATGCCATAAAAAATCCCAGAAGCATTTAGAATACCGGTCCCCCCTCTTCCATCTTGAGAAATATATAAGGAAGACTCAAAAATTTTTGGAGTAGTTTAACATCGAACTCGCCTGAAGAAGCCAAGAATTTGGCGAAACAACTGTTGCAAATGTAGTGTTACATATTGTTAAAACACAATAAATGTGGAAATTTTAATGAATAAGTTTTTATTTAATCATATTCAAACTAAATGAAAATGGATTTCCATCAAGTGAGGACCTCAACCATTCAAGATTTAATAGAATAGTGTTTATATATTTTTTTAAATCGGTTTTTCTGTAGATGAAGTATATATTTATTACTTTCATAGAATCAGGCTTCAATAATAGGTTGAAAACAGGAGCTGATTTGATTGATTTTCTTCTTAAACATTCTGACTATTGAATTAAACTTCTTGAAGTCAACAACGCCTATGTTGGCTATGAGGAAAAACTCCTAGAATTTTACGCTTCACAGGAAGCGGTTTGCAAGTATTGTCACAAGACACTAGGCAGAGATCAGGATTGTAGCCTCTATTCCATCCAGAAAAATGAAAAGAAGGTACATCTTTTCCATCAAAAATTAAATAGAAATTATTATCTTCCATCCAGTCAGTTAAAGCTATTCCACTTCTATCATTATTATTATAACCCCACATTACGTGGTGAGAATTAAAATCACCGCAATAAATTGAAGGCTGAGGAAGATTTATTTCCAAATTTCTTGGCCAAATAGTATTTGGAGGTTTATAAATATTAAGGATAGAAATATTACAAAATTTGAAAGAGATAAAGAAAACATCCTCAAATTCGCCTTTTTGGATTAACTCGATATTTTGAATCAAGGATTTCTTAACATAACAAGCTAAACCGTATATTTTACTAAGGAGATAATCAATAAATACATAACCTTTTATGGTTCCTCTTTCACGAAGTTTTTTTTCAGTGTCCGCATGTGTCTCTTGAAGGAGAATAAACTCAGCACTAAAGTCCTTTGCTAATTTAAAAATATAATCACCCTTGTCCTTAGAAATACCCACTATATTCAAATCCAATATACAAAATTTGTCGCCAATCTGCAAGGAGGATTCTTCGAATCGGGTCTTGCGGCCCAAGTGGCGATTTTTCAGAAATTCTGATGTATGAAGTCTGCTATGGAACCCATTCATAGGAAAACATCATCCATAGTTGGGGAAGTTTATGATACAATACTTATTTCATTTAAAAAATAGCAGAGGAAAAATTATCTACTGACATTCATTATAACAATTCTTCAATATGTACAGTGATGTGTATGAGTGAAATGTTCAATAAATATCTCATTTCTGATTCTTCTGAAAATATTCCGGGTTTTGATCTTTCAAGGAAAATTTGGACAGTTCTTAATCGTTTGAGAATAGGTCATGGTCGTACCAATAGCATGCTATTCAGATGGAACTCAGTTCCAAGCGCAAGCTGTGGATATGGATATGTAGAATAAACAACATCTCATCTCATCAATATTTTCATATATGAATTTCAAGATGGTTTTAGGGCTATTCATGTTGTTTCCGATTCTTTCTTGGAATGGGTTTAAACTTTCAAACAGATTACATGTCATCGTAGCGTTTTTGTTCCGAAAAAGAAAATTGCCAGCCTTTTCAATTGCGAACTGTGCTGAAGTTTAGAACAAATTTGATTTTTACATTTAACATCTTCTCGAGCTGTGTATGTTTCTTCCATGCAATCTCTGTATCATTTGCTGTTGTAATGTTGTCATGTAATATATATTGTTTATTTTTTACTTCTGTAAGTTTCAATTCCAAGAAAAATGTGTACGTGTATTTCTGTCTAATATAAAAAAGACGCTGAATAGACGTCTAAACGAGTTCAAGTATGAGGCATTTTTATTGCTTCAACCGAAATTATCCTAGGCTATCCATCTGATCAATTCTTAACTTGGGAGATATTAGAATGAGGTTGAAACGTATATGTTCCCGAAATTTCGTGGGAATCAATGATATAGAATAAGTAGGAAAGGTATATCGGGTGAATCCACAAGTAGCAGAAGGAAATAAATGAAGATGGTACTTGCCGACACGTGTTTCTGCTGCTTATTCATCTGAGATCCACAAAATTTGGAGAGTTTACCAAAGTTATTGATGTGCAGAACATCCTTGAATCTCAGCATTGTATCATCTTATTTCGCGAAGCTAGGTTTCTTCAATACATGAAAATCCTTTTCTATGATTAAAAATTTCGATGCCATGAGAAGAAGCCTAGGTTACAATTGTTATTGAGTACTTATTAGAGATCGATTATTGAAACATTTAGAGCATCCTTCAAGGAATTAGTCAACGAATTGTCAAATAAAATTACTCAAATAGATTTGAAGTTAGTTAATTCATTTTGATACCAAAGTTGTCCTTATTGAAGGCTAAGGTTTTTTCTTCTTAATTTGGAATTGATTTAATAAGTCTCTACAGAAAACATGGCTTAACTTGAAGGAAAATATCTCTTTTTGTAGGAAAGATGAACAAATAGGTAGGAAAATTGTGACTGGTATTTTTAATTGAAGATGAAGGTTTGTTTAATCTTCAACATTCATTGTGGTGGTTGCTTTTTTTGTATTACACAAAATGCTGAAAAAGACCTCAGAACAAGCCTGCTCAAGTCAGTGTTTTACAACATTTTCTCAATATTCCTCACCACTATTATCCATATCCATCTCTAAATGGTCGAAATGATGGACTAGCTCAATCTGCTCGTTGTTCACTGTTATGCGCAAATCTTCATGTTCCTTTTTTTCCGTAATGGCCCGAAATTTGGTCTTCTTCTCATTTCGTAGTTTTTTCGTGTCATTCCAAACATCTTTATCCTACTGTAATTCAATTTTTGATCCTCCCATCAAAAAAAGTCATCTGTAGAAGCAAATAACTAGGCTCCCATCTACATCATCTTTATGTGTTAACCATCAGAGTTCTCATTATTTGTTGTTTCCTTAATAATTTCATGCAAAGATATAACGAAAAGTGCTAGGCTCACACTATCTAACTCCTTTAGATAGAAGAAAATATAACTTATTCCTGTATACGAGTACGTCGCAATTTGAATTCTCATTCTGTATACTTTCTACGCTTTACAGTTGTTCTGCAACTTATCTCTTTTTAGTATTTTCCCATTTTATCTAACCTTATACTCTGTCCAAAGCTTCTACAAGGTTAACAAAAACAAAATACGCGTTTTGATCATTTTTCGCTACTTTGTCTACAATTGAGGAATAAATACGAGTACTTGATCTTGCACACTTCGGCCATTCAAGATTCCACTCTGAACACGTTCCAAACAATTTCTGAGTCTCTTAACCAAAATTTCCTCGTTTACTTTCAGTGATGTATTCATCAAATTGATTCTTCTGTAATTATTGCATTCTCTCTTATGACTACTGTTTGATATCGGTACAACCGAAGCCTCTTTCCAATCTTATGGTATCTTTCTTGCAGTTCATGCCTTCTAGCAAATAACTCTTCACAATTTCATTTCCTCCCTCACCCATAAAATGAATTATCAAATATATTATTAGAAAACCACTGAAATTGCTGATTGCAATATTCAATTTAGTACTTCTTAGTGTGAAAAGTAGAAGCTGTTGTTTTGTATGTTTTTTTCATTATATTTTTCTTTCTTCTAGAGACAATGTAAGCAACTTCATCAACTGGTGTCGAATATGCCTAGAAATAATTGAATGCCTTTTGTTCGAGTCGGACGATCTTATTATGCGAAAGAACGAGAAACATGTGATATTATGCCTACTGGAGGTTGCCAGAAGAGCAGCGAAGTAAGTATTCATAATAAATAAATAATAAATTTAAAGGGTTGATACTAATATGATAACAATAATGAAATTTGGGTCCGAATGAATAAGGTATGCCTTTTGTAAAGGTTAATAACTTCAAGGTTTGAGTATTTTTTATGTTAATAGTAATTTGGTTTTTGACTTAATTCTAAATTTCGATAATTTCCAACGTTCAACTATGTCATAGCTTCCACTCTCCAAACAGACGAACTTATTAATCGTTCACCGACTTATCTCTATCTACACGCGATGAGCCTCCGAATAAAATTATATCATAAACTGAATGAACTGATATTATTACTCAATCTATAAGTTCTACTGCCAAATCGATCTGCCAGATTGACCTGACAGGAGCCTTTACACACGTCAATTTCGGAAAAACGTATTAAAACACAATGGTCTATTTTAATGAAATTACAGAAGACTCAAAATGTCAAAGATCATCCTGCACATACACACGGAGGTCTGTCGACAACCCAGACATTTTTCATGAGATAAAAAAAAATGGGGAAAACAACGTAGAGGAAGATAAAAATATTATGAACTTTTTCGGATTTGTATCACTCATTTATAAGGATACACGGCCTGACAGTAAAATCGTGCCTGGATCATCTATTTGTTAAGGGTATGATACCAGGAGACTCAAAAATATATGGTGTGATTCTTCAAAATCTGATTACCGATCACTATCCAATACTGTTGTGCACAGACCTAAAAATCGAAAAAAAAATATTAAAAGTAAAATTGAAAAAAAATACACGAATTATTGAAGAATTCACTGAGAATGAAGAAATAGGAAAGCTTATATCAAAACGAGGAATGAATAGTGGGACTGAATACTTCATAGATATTTTAAAACATTATATAGACACAAATACTACGACTGTACAAAGATACAAACAAAGATAAGTTCAAAAAAGAATGGATTACTCCGAAAATATTGAAAGATATAAATGAAAAACAGAAAATGTACACGAAGTTAAAAAAAAATATAAATAATGATGAACTTAGAAATGAATATTTTGAAATGAAGAATAAGTTACGTAAATCGATAAAACAAGCTAAGCAAGAATATTTCAAAAAATACATCGACAAACATCAGAACGAATCGATTGCGTTGTGGAGGTGTGTACAGAATAATTCAAGGAAAGAAACAAACATTAAATATATTAAGTTGCACGAACATACGGTTATCGAAAATGATCAAGAGATGTGTGATGCTTTCAATGATTTTTTCCGCGAATTAGGGGAAAAATATGCCAAAGAAATAATAGAACCAACCGGTTTTAAGGAAAAAAAGATTCAAAACAATTGTTGTTTCTTTTATTCCCCACAAACTCTAATGAGATTGGACAGCTTATTGATGGTCTCAAGTCAGGAAAATGTAGTGGATGCGATGGAATCCGTTCAGAAATTCTAAAACAAGTGAAAGAGGAAGTGGCGGAACCTCTTGCCTTTTTGGCGAACATGTGTTTCGAGAGTGCATGTTTCCCAGAGGCTTTGAAAATAGGAATAGTAAAGCCAATCACAAGGGAGGAGACAGAGCAAATGTCAATAATTACCGACCGGTCACACTTGTATCCAATATTTTTAAGATCTTTGAAAAACTAATTAAAGTACGTATGGTTGCATTTATGGACAAATACGGTATAATTTCGAAAAATCAATTCGGATTTCGACAAGGGATGTCTACAGAGGATGCCATGAAAAGGGTAACTGAAAAAATATACAAAAACATAGATAATAATATACCAATTCTAGCAATAGTCATAGATTTAGCCAAAGCTTTTGACACCGTGCACCATGAAAAATTGCTACAAAAACTTACAGATTACGGCTTCAGAGGCAAAATGAATAACTTACTCCGTAGCTCCCTTACAGGCAGAAAACAGACCACGAACTTGAAAGGAAAATTTAGCCGTATGAACACACTTACTTATGGCGTTCCCCAGGCAACAGTGCTCGGACCTATTCTTTTTTTAATATATTTGAATAGTATATTCGACCAGAAGAGTAAGGGAGAAATTATAGGCTTTGCTGATGATATGTTAGTCATCTATGAGGATACAACATGGGAGAATCTGAAGGAGAAGGCAATTGATGACTTAAAGATTCTGAAGAAGTGGTTTGAACTAAAGAAACTCACCTTGAATCAGACAAAAACCAAATATTTAACCTTTTCATCCAATAAAGTCGGGCTTCCAGATTTAGGAATGCTCCAAGTGAATAGTCAACTGAAAATCTCCAACACAAATGCCACAAAATATCTGGGAATTCACATAGATCAACATTTGAGATGGGACGTACACATGAATCATCTAATGAAAAAGGTGAGAGGTATAGCGTACAGATTCAAAGTCATACGCAAAGAAGTACCGTCTGTACATCATCTCCAAGTACTCTATGATGTATTAGTTCAGTCTCAACTATCATATGGGTTAATTGGATGGGGGGAGTATTGGATTGCCATAAAAGAGGAGTGGACACTATACAGAAATACATCTTAAAAATAATGTACGGAAAAAATTTTACATTTCCTAGTCGAGAGATTTATGAAATATCGAAAGCATTGGATATCAGACAAATTTTCGCGAATAATATAATCATAAACATTCAACAGAAAAAAATACCTCTGCAAATGAAAGAACATCATTTCTCAACACGAATAAAGAAAGACAACTATAGAACACCGAAGGCCCAAAAAAGAATAGGACAGCGAAGCTGCACATATCTAGCTCCAAGACTCTACCCAAATGTACCCAACAGAATAAAAGAAATAAATAGTATAAAAAAATTTAAGAGATGATTAAAAAAGTGGTTGATTACAGAAGATAGATCGTGGGCACAAAAAATAATAAACTCTTCATGAAAGAGTTGAGGAACAAATAGTGGATGATGACAAAAATTACCCAACTATACAAGACTAAACCCCAAACTGCGACAAGGAGAGACCCGATTGAGACAGGATATCTGATAAGGAGTAAGATAAAACCAAATGTGACAAAGAAAAAAAAAGGAGGATTGATTTAATTTAAAAATCGGCAAATTTCGATGTTGATGACAATTCAGCTGCCGTTAGAATCAAATTTATTTTTCACAACTGTAAACAGTTATATAATAATAGGCTACAGTTTTTTCTCAGAGTTTACTGCATATTACATATTGTATAATATATTATGTTGAATAAACTCATATCTATTTCGCCCAATATGTTCGAGAGATTTGGACAATAAACTTATTTTCAAATATAAAAATTTAGCCCATCTCCTTTAAATTGAGCATAACGGTCTAAAGATACCCTCAATTTTGACCATTAATCCGGAATTGGGAAGTTGACCCCAATCATTTGTACCAATTTCGGTTTGATATTGGACGTTTGAGCAAAACTAACACGATCGATATTCCTTTTGAAACAAGTGCCTAACAACTAATGATTTCAGAACAATATTCTTTCTTAAAAATAAGTCTATCTATTCGTCAAGAATCGACCGATCGAATACATAATTGAAAATTAAAATACGCAGGTTATGAAAAATTTTCAACACATGGAATTGACATCTGACAGACTTTCTTGATTCTCATGGAATACTGGGATACCATGGGATCCAAATTTGCATATGTTGACAATTGATCCAAGCTTGCAAGATGGCCTCTGCTGCGTAGTAGTATACTTTTATTTATTTATGGTAGTAGTACACTAAGCGCCAAAGACCAGAGACCGAGACCGGAAAGTCTTCTCATCCCGTTAATAATAATAATAATAATAATAATAATAATAATAATAATAAGGCTTTATTTCCAACAGGCTAGATTGCCCAGTTACAGGAAAAATACATAATTGAATAGAACAGTAATTGAAATCGATATTACTACAAACACATGAGTGCAAGTTGATTCAACATAAGGATATCAATACAAGAACCAATATATGGTGAATAATAGTGGTATATAAAGAAAGTATATATATACATGCATATTCAGCCTGTAACAAAATTCACCAAGAGAAAAAAAAAAAAAGTTAACAATGAAAATTGCAAATAATCACCATTATTACATAGCAACAATGACTTGCATACACTTACAAAAACAAATTGAATTCTACTTCATCAACGTCCATTCAACCTCAAAACCCTACTTATCTCCGAGAACGAATCATGGTTAATATCGCAATTCTCAGATATATCATTAAATATGGAACACATGTATCTCACAGGGGACTGAATAAGTGAGTTCGTCCTAGGCGTATCCATGGCGAAGCACTGCCGTAATCTAGAGGACATCCGGGGGACACGGAACCCAACAGAGGAGAGAAGTGCCGGGCAATCAACAAGACCGTGCAAAATGTTGTACAAAAACCTTAGGGATAACATTCTTGCACCCATTTCAAGAGACCGAGCTCCGAACCTTTCGAGTAACTCATCTTGATCAAATCCTCTAGCTGGATAGACGCCGTCTTCTCTCCAAACCAAATACTTCAGAAACCTTCGCAAAATTGACTCTAAATACTTCTTATGTACCCTATAAATAGGATGCCATATCATGAAACCAAATGTCAATCTACTCCTTATCAAGGAATCAAATAAACGAATGAGGGTTTCTGTGCTGCTGAAATGACGGGCATTTCTAACAATAAATCCGTAGGTCCTAGATGCAGTCACCATAATATTACTCATGTGCGGGACGAAGCTCAAACGCTGATCAAATATAATACCAAGATCCCTGGTCTCAGTCACTCTTGTGAGAACCGAGCTACCAACCGCGTAGTCAAAGTGCACAATACTTCGGTTCTTTGAAAAGGAAAGCACACTGCATTTCACAACATTCAAGCACAGCCGGTTGGCGGCACACCACTCAACCAAAGCGTTCAGTGCATTCTGCAGAACAACACAATCCGACCAATCAATAATCCTTTTAAACAATTTGAGATCATCGGCATACATTAATTTGTCAACCGCCAAGCAGTCCAATAAATCGTTAACAAAAAGCAGAAACAAAAGAGGTCCCAGGTTAGACCCTGTGGTATGCCGGATGTAGCAATATAGTCACCAGAACGATGACACTCGAACTGAACAAATTGACGTCTTCTGTGAAGATATGATCTCATCAAAGACACCAAGCCGTCAGAGAAGCCCACTCCAGCTCCGAGTTTCTGCAACAAAAGATCATGATCCACTCGATCAAATGCCTTCGCGAAATCGGTATACACCACATCGACCTGTGTTCCATCATCAAGACTCTCGAATGCAAACTGCGCGAAAGTTACCAAATTCGATATGCAAGATCTACGCGTCATAAATCCGTGCTGTTCCATGTGCAGTTGGTTTTTAACCATTGAATATATATTATTGTATAAGATGATCTCGAACAATTTCGCAAAGTTTGACAATATACATATCGGCCTATAGCTGCTCACAAGCGATGGATCACCTTTCTTCAAGATAGGTACAATTTTACCAACCTTCCAAACTTCAGGGAACACACATGTCTTCAGGATAAGGTTGAAAATATGACGTAAAGGTACACAAAGTACACCGATACAATCCTTAACCAAGAAAGCCGGCACCCCGTCCGATCCGGCCGTTTGTTTTGCTTTCATTTTCCTAGCGGCAAACAAAATATCCTCTTCCACGATCCTATCGAAATTAACAACATTATGAGCAACTCCAGAGTCAACATCATCTGAAGAAGTAGTACCTGGACTGTCATAAACCGAACTAAAGTAAGTTGCCAAAGCATTAACTATCTCCCCCGGCTTACTGTACTTTTCGCTTCCATTGCTCATTACACCAGGCAAACGAGAGCCACCCTTTTTTGTTTGTAAAAAGGACCAAAATTTCGACGGGTCGGCCGCTATATCGATCTCTGAGTTCCTAACAAATTCTCTGTAAGCGATCTTAATTTTGACCTTGACTTCATTTCTCATCCTCCCAAAATTATACCGATTAAATATAGTTGGTGTCTGCTTGTATTTTCTATGATATCTTTTCTTCAGGTGTAGGAAGTGTATTATCTCAGCGGTGTACCATGATGGATAACGTCTCCTTCTAGATGACCTATAAGGAACGGATCTCTCGAATATACGATCAAGAACCTCATAAAGCTCCTTGCATGCTAAGTCAGGATCACCCTCCATATTAGTTACCGCGGACCAATCGGTCTCTGAAATAAGCTCGTAAAGCAGAGGAAAATTTGCCCTCCTGAAATTGAAGGTCGGTGGGGAAGAATGGTCAACTCCAATGTTTCTAACGCTAGCAAATTTTACCTTCAAAGCAAAGTACAGAGGAGGATGATAAGGATCAACAGGTACCATAGAATAATCATCCAGCAACATATTACAACATACATTACTAAATAATAAATCGAGTAATCGACCAGAGCTATTAAGAGTATGATTAAATTGTTCAAGTTCTAAAGTTTCTGAAAAAACTCTCAAGCCGATACATTTACCATCTGTTAAGGAGGAGGCCACATACAGCGGCGCATTGAAGTCGCCAATAATTACAATATTTTTATGCAATAAAACAATTGAAGACAATAATTCCAAAAAATGAGTTATATGTATCACTATTAATATAAGGAGGTATATACAAAGAAAAAGAACAACTAAAGAGGATAAACCGGTCTCTATTTTACACCCAACTAAATCAACGGAAGGAAAATGTTCACGCTGCGCTGAAAAATCAACTGGCTCTGCACGCAGCCTCTGGTGGACTGCCATCAGAACACCACCGCCCTTAGAGCAACCCACCGACTCCAAGTTACGATCCTTCCTGAAAACACTAAAATGATCTGGAAATAGTTCGGCACTAAACACACCATCTTGAAGCCACGTTTCTGTCAAACAGACAATATCATATGATGAACCTGACACGGAGCAAAAAAGTTCTTCGGTTTTTGTATTTAGTCCACGCACGTTTTGGTAATAGCAAGTTAGTTCATCATTGCAACCGGGCGAAACTAGTTTAAACGTTTCACCGTTGGTATGCCCTTTATATATTTAAGTTGAGCATTTACGCCCTCTGAACGTAGTTTGTCGACTTCAGAT
Organism: Micraspis discolor; assembly: GCA_030674115.1. NCBI lineage: Eukaryota > Metazoa > Arthropoda > Insecta > Coleoptera > Coccinellidae > Micraspis > Micraspis discolor. Next base: position 1,470,995 of record JARTUT010000446.1, read on the forward strand.
TTTATTTGATCGTAATAGTTTCTCTGTCTTATTGTTCTGTCTGCCGACAAGTATAACCGGGAGTAACGATCCGAGGTTCGCAGTCTCCCCGATCTCCGCAACAAGTCACGCACAACTGCAGCATTCGGTAGAGTCACTCTCAGGGGTCGAGGCCTCGAAGATGTTTCACTCAATTTACCGAGGCGTTGAGTAGCAATATCCATTCCAAGTAAATCCTCCCTTACATGTTGCAGTACGGAATTAGCTGCCTCTTTTTCTTGCGTAGCCCTATCATCCCTGGGTATCTCTGGGGAAGGTTCAGGAAGACCATAAATAATCAGATTATTCTTCCTGGATTGGCGATCTTCGAACTCAGCTAAAACTTCCTCAAATGCCTGATCACTAATATTTTGACATTCACCTCCTTGCAATAATTGAACTGAGGATTTTAATTCTCTTATCTCGTTTTGCAATGATACAATAAGAGTCTTCAGCGAGGCTATGTCACCTCCAATTCCTTCACAGTTACGACAACTCCATAATAGAGACTTCTTTGAGTTCACAATTCGAACCTCCGAACCGCTCATTCCAACACACGCATTCCCGTAGGCCTTCCGGCAAATGGAACATATCAGAACCAAGTGATCTTCAAAGTATTTATCGCAGCAATTGCAGGATTTCTTGGTCATTTTAATTCGAGTTTGCTAAACAATATCAAGAGCTAAAGAAAAGCCAGTACTTTCAGAATACGCTCCTGTACACCTGATAATAAACATGTATCACATGCAACGTTGAGTATCGAAGACAGACCGGAATAAATGTGTGCTCCGATCGAACGAGAACAACAATCTATATCACGGGTCAACGGAATAAATAATAAATAAACAGTTGTCTCATTGAATTCCGTGAAACAAATCTGGTAACCTTATAATGAACGGTCTTAACTCACAGTAGATCGAAATCAAGATCAAATGTCTAAAGATATTCTTCACCAATTTTGAAGATTCCTCGGGAGCACTAAACAACACGTTCACTCGCCACTCATATCATTAATGACATTAATGATTAACCGAGATAGTTGAGGTTTAAGTGTCCCTGGTCCCACGTACGGTCTGGGACGATTCTGATCTATATTTTTTCATGTGTCAACCGCTTATCGTGGTCTTCATGTGTAGAGTGACCTTTACGTCTCGAAACTCTGAAACTAGACCAATTATATTTGCAGGTTTGGAATGTTAGCGCCTATGCTGGTACAGATGGAGCGACAAATCGACAGAGAAATTGCAGCGGATCAGAAAAAACTGGGCCAAAGCTTCCATGATGGATTGGTAAATGACAGTGGCATTGTTGATGACGAGAGTGACAGCGATATGGAGGATGAAGAGACAGTATTGATGTACGGACCTGTACCACAAATAGTGACCAATGATCTGAAGAGCTTAGACGAAATGGTAAGTAGATGAAAGAATTTTCAATCCACTCCTAGGAAGTGAATTATTTTCACCACCGAAGCGTTTCCTACTTACTTGAACCCCAACCATCAACATAGATATTGGTGTTGATTGAAGAAGATTATAGTGTCTCTTATTCTAACACAAGGTGTGGTTAAATCATAAAAAGAACAACTGTACATCTATTCTTTCAGCTTTCATAAACATTAATATACATACCTATACAATTATATAAACAATTATTTTTGAGCCCATCATATGGACATATAGCACTCTTGAATGTCGACAGGCAAATGATTAATTTCATCATTCCTTCGATTCTAGTTTTCGATGAAAATAAATAAATTTTGAATTTCAGGATAATTCATTTCACACAAATCCCACTGAAAATGAAATATTATTAGAAGGAAATGAATGAGAAATTGCCAAAACTTTCTTTGAATTTACCCGATATCTCATAAGATAATCGTCAGAACTCAGCAAAAATTGGTGTACTGATATTTTACGATTTTTGAGATTTTATAATGATAGCGTAGGATAACAAGAAAATATGCTAATATATTCATAAAACGAAATTAAATAAATACATAAAATAAATTGAAGGATTATCTATTGGAATTTAACGAGGTTTGTCCGTAAAATAAGTTCCACGGGCTGCCGCTGCTGATTTTTATGAGCGTCTAGGCAGCAGAGGCAGGTTGTTTGATTCCTCCATTTCAATCCCTCACTGAACTACCGTCACTGCTACGTTTAGTCTTGGCTCAGCAGCCTTCAGCGATGATATATCCTCTTGCGTCTCCCGCCAGCTGCGAGTTGCCGTCTGCTATTCGTTCCTGGTCGCTATGAAGGAATCGGCGAAGAAAATTTACGAAGAACTTTGTCAAGTGTATGGAGATGAGTGTATGAGCTCTGGAATGGTGTGCAGATGGGTCAGGGGCATTAAAAATTGCCGAACTGTCGTCGACGATGAAGCCCGTGCAGGACAACCATCAGTTTCCTACGAAACAGTTGCCAAAATTGAAGCGGCAATGCTTGAAGATCGACGTATTACAGTTCCGGAGCTATGCGAAAGGATTCCGGAGCTCAGTAAAACCTTAATTGACTAGATTTTCACTGAATATTTAGGCTATTCAAAAGTCTGCGCAAGTTTTCTACACGGACAGGTGGCAGAATTCTATGACTCTGGTTAAAAGAAGTGGGTGCGTCAAATGCAGAAAGTGCATAGAACGCAATGGCGATTATGTGAAACATTTAATGAAAGAGTGAACTTTCTGATAATATACTTTTCTTTGCAGTTAAATCAGATTTTTTATTATTTTACGGACAAGTAGACGGTCTAGGATTCGGACAAAAGTGAGGGATAAATGTGAGCTAGATTAATTGCAATTTAATATATATTATATGTTGCTTGATTAGTTCCTACTGGTTGTTCTTGTATCAAGGTGTCAGTTTCTTTATATTTGGTTTTCATTAAATGTATTCAATGTTGAGTTAAGTTCGTGTTTATATAGGGTGTTCGGCACATGGACCGTCAAATTTTTTTGGGGCGTTGGTAGGGTCATTTGCTACCTTTTCATTCTTGGAACCTGGGACCTTAGTATTACGGTTACGGAGGTATGATTTTTATTAGGTTTTCTAAATTACCCAAAATGTACCCTTCGAAGCCCCAGCAATTTTTGCGTGTGCTTTTACATGCATTTTTTTATTGTATTAAGTCTACATGAGTGCGTGTTTAAAAACGTATTTATTGTTACAGATAACACCACAAAATTAACACGTGGGCCTTTTATTAAAAAAATTATGAAAGTATGAAAACATCTCCGCTCCTAGTGAAATTTAAAAAAAGTTACAGCTATTACAAACTTAGTTTTATTTTAAAATGTTCTTTGGTTTATAACGTTGCTAATCAAATGCTATTTATGAAGTCAATAAAAAAATAATACTGCAAATAAGGTTTTAGTCAGAAGAGTGAAGAAAGTCGCACCTAAATAAAAGTACTGATTTCGACACAACACAGCGAGCAAGGAAATTTTACGCATGTGAATTATTATTACTATTTCTGTCCTTAGGTTGGATTGGGTTAGTCGCCGCTGACTTGGACCTACCGTCATTCGAGATTTAACTGTCTTTGCTGTTGGAAGTGTCTGTGCCGCGTTGTTCAGTTTTTAAATTTGTATTTTTTGTTTTTGTTATTTTTATCGACTTCTTGCTACTGTTGTTTGAATTTTGGTTGTTGATATGATTAATTTCACCAACGCTGAGTATGCTGATATAGTGATGGCATATGGCCAATCAAAAGGACAAATTTATCAATAAAAAAGTTTATTTACCTAGTACCGGGGTGTAATGAAAAGCGTGTTGATTTTTATCCCGAAGTAATGACCAAACTTTCCAAATCGTTGAGTCTTTGAGCAACGACACGAATGCTTGTAGTTGGATCTTCTTCAAAGGCTTGAAGTATTTAATCGTCAACTGCTACATGGTGTTGCCTCACATTGACCCGAGTCTCTTGAAAATTTAAGTTTCCAGTCTCTCTTAATCGTCGATAAGTCGTCGAGAATGTTTCGTGGTGCGGTAATCTTCGATCAGGATATTTGGCTTGATAAATCCTTTGAGCTGCACGAGCAACACCATCGGCCTTGCCATATGCCATCACCATACTCAGCGTTGGTGAAATTAGGCATATCAACAACCAAAATTAAAACAACAGTAACAAAAAGTCGATAAAAGTAACAAAAAAAAAATTCAAATTTAAAAAACTGAACAACGCGGCACAGACACTTCCAACAGCAGAGACAGTTAAATCTCGAATGACGGTAGGGTCAAGTCAGCGGCGACTAACCCATTCCAACCTAAGGACAGAAATAGTAATAATAATTCACACGCGTCTAAAACGGGCAGGAAAATTTCCTTGCTCGCTGTGTTGTGTCGAAATCCGTACTCTTATTTAGGTGCGACTTTCTTCACTCTTCTAACTAAAATCTTATTTGCAGTATTATTTTTTTATTGACTTACTACGTAAATAGCATATGGTTAGCAACGTTATAAACCAAAGAACATTTTAAAATAAAATCAAGTTTGTAATAGCTGTAACTTTTTTTTAAATTTCAATAGGAGTGGAGATGTGTTCATACTTTCATATTTTTTTTTAATAAATGGTTGTGTTAATTATGTGGTGTTATCTGTAACAATAAATACGTTTTTCTTTAAACACACACTCATGTAGATTTAATACAATAAAAAAATGCGTGCAAAAGCCCACGCAAAAAAAGTTATGGGGCTTCGAATGGTACATTTTGGGTAATTTAGAAAAACCTAATAGAAAAATCATACCTCCGTAACCGAAATACTGAGGACCCTGGTCCAAGACTGAAAAGGTGGTAGCAAATGACCCTACCAACGCCCCAAAAAAATTTGACGGTCCATGTGCCGAGCACCCTGTATATATCTCAAAGAAGAAGCACGCAAAAGATCTTAGAAAGTGATTTGCAACCGTTTTTTAAAATTCTTATCGCACTTCCAAAATCATTTTTCTATTTACTAAGACGAGTTGAATGTGTCAGTTATTACACCACATGATGTTAGTATTTATTACTCAAATTTAGTTGATATGCACTATTATCAGGTGCCCCTGGGTGGGAAACATAGAATTTATATGGTTATTCATATTACTCATGCAAAATATTTCAAGTTTTGTAGATCAACATGAGTTTATGTAAGGTATATTTATGAAATATTTTCTGATCTCCAGTGTTGTCAGATATATGCAAATTTAGCTACAGCTTTGTTATTCTAAATGGGTAACCCCGTATTTCTATTTTTTTGAGATTTTCCATAAAAGAATTAATTGATTTAAACCACTTCGTTAACTTAATATAATCAATATAACCACTAACGGCTTCTGAGTTATGAATTATTTTTACACATTTTGGATCAAATTTAGGAGGTACGAAAATGTCTATATTTCGCTCAATATTCAAGATTTCGGTTAGCAATTTTGCATGACTTTGTTTAATAGTTAAATCTGCGTTACTTTTCTGGAAAATTAATGGCCAGTTATGTAGAGTGGACAAAAAATTGCCTTTTGTCAATTCACAAAATTGTGAAAAACTGTTTTTCAAATTAAACATCCGTTAGTTATTCCATTCAGAATGAAAACAATACAGTCTTCGATTTTTCTATTCATTTCCCAATACTCACCTTGTGAGCTTATTGAATTTCAGATAACTAATACAAAAACTTCTACAGAGTACTTGGAATGCTTCTAGTTTGACGTGTAAACTTGAATAATGGTTTTCTATCAATTGGACTGAGTAATGCATATATACAGGGTGGCCATTTGAAAACGAAACAGACAAGATTACAGACGAAATAAGTTTTTTCGATAAAAATGCTCGGACAGGTCGATTTCTGTTTCGAGGGGGACCGCTTAAGATGTAGGTTACGGACGCATAGCGCTTCAACCCTTGCTGCAACAATCCCCACCAACAATTTTTGAATAGGTAAGATGGGGTGAGTGATACCTCAATTCAAAGGTATTTTTATACTGATTTCAGCACAGTAATTGTTTTTTCATTTTATGCTTCGGTTCTCGAAATATTCATGCGTTAGTTAATTTTATCACTTAAATTAATTTTTTGCGAAAAATTGACATTTCGTGCTTCCAAAACACCAAAATTTCCGTACTGGTATTTGAAATTGCAAAACATCTACCATTAGGCAAATGAAGTCCTACCGTACGTGTTAATGCTACTACGGTCAGTTGTTCGACTAGCTGTTTTATTCACTGAAATCATTCTCCACCTGTACGGTATCAGAACGATTTGAAGTATTGATCTAAGAAATAAGACTTTTCAAAGTAAAGTGAATAATTTATCAAAAACTCATATGAATTAATTAAATATTCAAATTGTTCACCATTAGCTTCCATACAAAAAAATAAGTTTTGTTCGAAAAGATGGCGCACATTTTGCAGCATTTCTGGAGTGATTTGACGACATTCGTTCACTATACGTCTTCATAAATCTTCTATGGAATCGGGCTGTGTAGAGTAAATTTTACTCTTCAAGTGGCCCCAAAAAAAGAAATTTAGTGGTGACAGATCTGGCGATCTGGCTGGCCATTCAGTGGGACCCCTTCTTCCAATCCACTGATTTGGAAATCTTTGATCCAGATATTCTCGAAATGGTAAGGCATAGTGTGGAGGAGCTCCATCCTGCTGAAACAAAATCTGATCTTACACAAAATTTCCAGCATTGTTTTCAATAATTTCCGTCAAAATTGGATCAATGTGTCATGGTTGTTTTGAAGCCCGAAATGTCGATGATTTTTCACAAAAAAACACTACAAGTGCCATGAAAACACCACTTCACATTCAAATACTTAGTTAAGAATATTTCGAGGAACTAATTCATAAAATGAAAAAAAAAAAAATTTCTGTGCTGAAATCAGTATAAAAATACCTTTCAAATGAGGTATCACTCACCCCATCTTCCCTATTCAAAATTTGGGGGTGAGGGTTGTAGTAGCAAGGGTTGAAGCGCCATGCATCCGTAACCTAATGTAATTAACTTCAATTTTGTTTCAACCACAGACATCCTTCTCTTAAAAAAAAGTTTTTAGATACTAGTTGGGTACTTGTACAAACTTAAGGGGTGAATCTTTGAATAATTTCAAGATGAAAGGTTCACATAAACATTGGTCCGCAACGGCTTCGTTTATGAGAAACAGGACGTTCAAAAATAATTTTATTCGGTTTTTCGTCAGTACCTTGGCAACTGAACAAATTCGGGATCGTAAGTATATTGATGACGTGAAACTCAAGAATCAACTTATTTTTTTGCTTAATGTTTAAGAGCGCCACATACAGTGTTGTTAATGAATTCAATTAACCATAACTTTTTTGTGTCGCACTGTGAATGGAAATTTTGACTAAGAACATCTGTGCTTCATTCAATTCCACAAGACAAAATTTTTGCGTTTGGTTGTTTAATAGATTGGTAAAAATCCCGGAATTTTTAAACCAGTATATTTTCATGGATGAAGCTTGTTCACCCGAACAGAGTGCCTATCATTTTGCCCGAATGTCTGTAATTTTGGAATATCGAACCGAAAATGGTCTGAATCGATTGGGTCCGACTCCCCGATGAAGAATCCGTGGCAAAAGTTGAGTCCGTCCGGCCGGCTGTATCCTCTCTAGCATCTAAAAGAGCTGAGCTAGAGTTTTCATATTTTCAGAATAGGTTGATTGTCCAAATATCTTGGTCAAATTTGTTATTGGGCCAAATCCGTCGGATGGTTCAGTAGTTATGAGCATCTGAAATTTTATTTCCTCAATAACTACTAGAATATCCATACGATCAAGTTGATCCTTGAAATATTGTTGAGGGAGGCTGCAACAAAACGGCTCGCAAAATTTCGCAGAAATCGTCGCGCTAGAAAATTCTTAAGAAATTCCCAAAAAAAAAAGTTTTAATCCGCACTATCTCATAAGATATTTTTATCATAGAGAAAGAATTTGTTGGCGTCAAAACTCAGAAAAGCAATGACGTAAGTTTTCAGGAGAAGCATAGAACAAAATTTGGTGAAAATTATGAGTAGTTATTTTCAAATTGAGATAAATGTTTGTTTATTCCTTAGGCTTTCATATTTGCATCACATCGTCCCATAGTACAGAAAAAGACTATTGTTCACCTGATCAGAGTGCTTATAGATTTGTTGTGGTTTGAATATTTACTCGCAAGTAGCTCAACAAGAGCGCCAAAGCAATCTGACCTCACGTTAGTGCTTTCCAAATTTTTTATAAATGTCATTAATAATTTTCACATTAATCATATCTGGCCTGAGGATAATCCGAGCGCTTCCGTAGAAAATCATTTTCAAGTGCAATTTTATCAATGTGGTCCCAAGGTCATATAAGATTTTCATCTTAATATTATTCGAAGATTCACCCCTTGAGGTTTATATAAGTACTAAATTAACACCCTGTATATAGTCAATGTTTCAAAATCTTAAGTTATCCGAAAAATAATAAGAATCCCTTCTAGAAACATCAGTGATTAATAATATAACTCTTTTTCAAAAGATAGGATCTTCTTCTTCTTCTTCTTCAGCCTTCACTCATCCCTTGTCGGATATAGGCCTCCTCTAGCTTCTTCCATGCTTCCCTGTCTTTAGCTGTTCTCATCCACTGTTTTCCGGCCACAGCTACTATATCATCTATCCATCTCTTTCTTGGTCTTCCTACGCTTCTCCTGGTTTCTCGGGGTCTCCAAACTGTTGTCCTGTGTGACCATTTTTCCGTATTTTGCCTTGCCACGTGTGCCACCCACTGCCACCTAAGCCTAGCTATTCTCTCCATGATGTCGGTTACTTTGGTTCTTCTACGAATTTCGGAGTTCGGAATTTTGTCTCTCAAGCTAACGCCTAACATAATTCTTTCCATGGCCCTCTGAGTAACTCTTAGTTGTTCGGCTACTTTTTTTGTCACTGCCATAGTTTCCAGACCATAAGTTGCTACTGGTAGTATACAACTGTCGTAAGCTTTGCGTTTTAAGTGTACTGGAATATTTTTATCCTTAAAGATGAAACTGAGCTTTCCGAATGCTGCCCATGTTAGACGTATTCTTCTCTTAATTTCTAACGTTTGGTTTTCCTTTTCGTTTTTATTACATGTCCCAAATATATGTATTGTTCTACCTTTTCTATGGTGGAGTTATCTATTATAATATCTTCTGGGCTGTGGCTTATTATTTTTGTTTTTTCAAAATTCATCTTTAATCCTATTTCTTTTGATTTTTCATTTAGGTCTTGCAGCATTGATTTTAATTCATTGATGTCTGTGCTTACCAGTACTATGTCATCCGCGAATCTTAGGTGGCTAAGGTAGGTTCCATCAATTTTTAGTCCTTTTCCGTCCCAAGCTAGTTTTTGAACACATTCTCCAAAGCCAGAGTGAACAGCTTAGGCGATATGGTATCACCCTGTCTAACACCTTTACCCAGATTAATCCTTTCGGTCATCAAGTCGTCATCTATTTTAACATGGAAAGTCGCTTCATCGTATATATTTCTAATGAGGGCAGAGTACCTATAGTCAATTCTAGCATCGTCTAGGGCTGTCAAGAAGGCCCATGTCTCGACACTATCAAAGGCTTTGTGGTAATCGACGAAGGCTAAGTGTAACGGTATGTTGTACTCTGTTGTTTTTTCAACTACTGTTCTTATTGTCTGTAAATGTTCTATGGTGCTATATCTTTTACGGAAGCCTGCCTGTTCTATTGGCTGGTACCCATCTAACTTTTCTGTCAGTCGATTAGTTATTATCCTTGTTAATAATTTGTAAAGGTGTGACAACAGGCTTATGGGTCTATAATTTTCTATATTTGTAGGGTCTCCTTTTTTGTATAGATTTTCCATAGCTTCGGTATTCGTCCCTCAAACAGACATTTATTCAGTAGTAAACGAATTGCTTCTTCCAGAGCGCTTCCTCCAAGTTTCAACATCTCCGTAGTTATTTTATCTTCTCCTGGAGTTTTCCTGTTTTTCATTTGTTTGAGAGCGGCTTTAATTTTGAATGGCATTATTTCTGGAAGATCTTCTGAACCTATATTTAGGATGTGTTTGGAGTGTTTGTTTTGGGGATTTACGGGTTTTGGAATGGAGGATTTATAAAGTTTTTCGTAGAATAATTTAATTTCCCTAGCAATTTCCGTCTTCGCTGATACTACAATTCCATGTTCGTTTTTACTTTCGTGATCTTTTGTCTGCCAGTAGATTTACTCATTTTCAGCACCTTCATATTTTTATTTTTCTCTATGGTTTCTAATATATATTTCGTTCTGTATGCTCTTAAATCTTTCCTTATGTTCTTCTTAACTGACGCATTTAATGCTTTATACTCAGGATGGTCTCTTTCGGTCTTTCTACGCCTTTCTATTATTTCTATTGTTTGTGTTCTTAATTTAGCTTCTTTTAGGTTTCTCACTCTACTACATATTTTCTTTGTTACAGTTTCTATGTCTCCAGTTATTTTTTCAGCCAGTTCGTCAATATTTCTGTGTTCAAGTGAATTTATTGTAAGTTTCCGTTCTAATTCCTCTTGATATTTGACCTCTTTTTGCGTTAAAATTTCTAACGTTGGAAAGGTATTTTTTCTTAATAGTTTCTTTCTCTCTATTTTCGTATTTATACATATCCTGGCACGAACCAACCTGTGGTCACTGCCTGTATTGAATCGATTTAGTACAGAGACGTCTTTGCATATTGTTCTGTCATTTGAGAGGATAAAGTCTATTTCGTTCTTAACCTGACCGTCTGGGCTAAGCCAAGTCCATTTTCTTTGTATTTGTTTTTATAAAAAGTGTTTAAACAGAACAATTTTTCGGTATTTATAAAATTAGTTAGTGTGTCGCCTCTATTGTTTCTATGTCCCAGCCCGAAATTTCCTATATAGTCGGAGTCGTCAGGTTGTCTCTCTCCTATTTTGGCATTAAAGTCTCCCGTGATAACAACATAGTGGGTTTTTTCTAGGTGCCTAGCATGTGTTATATCCTCGTACAGTTTTTCCACTAATTCGTCGTCCGCAGTAGAGGTCGGTGCATAGCAATGTATCACCTGGAGGTTATAGCGGTTGTTCAATTTCAAGACTAGATATATCACTCTTTCAGATATTGCCGAATATTTAACCACTAGGTGTTCTATTCTTCTGTGGACCATAAAAGCCACTCCTCCTTGACTATGGTTTTCATTTGTGTTGTTCTGGTATAAGGTATGTCCAGATTTTAAGGTGGTCTTTTTCTCTCCTTGAAGTCTCGTTTCGCAAAGGCTTACAATATCCCACTTAATTGCATTTAGTTCTTGTTCCAATTCTTCCAAATGATCCCCTGTTCTCATGGTTCTAATATTATATGTCGCAATATACATTTTGTGATTGTAGGTTTGTTCTTTGGATTGCTTATTTGAGTTACATTTGGTCGATCTTCTGCCTCCCCCAGAATCCGTGAGGCTGTCCGTATTGGAGTGGGATTCTGAGTTACGAACTCTACCCACCTGGGGTAATATATTTTTGAATCTCGATATGTGCATGGTTTTACTGAAGGATAATGGTAATTTAAAACGCCACGCTTACCGAGCGGGTTGGCGAGTAGGTATAAAAGGAATTTGAGGGGAAATATTAGGTTTGGATAGGAGATGAGGTTTGGACAATGATTTCCCGGTTGGTATTGGGAGATAAATCAAGGCTCGCGTAGGCAGGGGTGCATCCCTGAAGTAGATCTGTCACCTATCGGGATCATAAGTGAGTATCTACCCGCTACCTGTAAAGATAGGATGGCTCATGGAAATAAGGATTAACTATTCAGAAACTTCATTATATTCTCATTCGAAATGTAACATTTCGGATTCACAGGAATACATATATAAGAAAAAGAGTTTATTCTATGAATTGCTGGGACTTCTTTGAAAAAATCTTCTATATCTCTTCATAATTGAACACTGCGATGATGAAATTCCAGATTATACAAGATATTGATAAGCCTTATGAATGAACGGAATTTTGTTATTATAAAACTAATATCGTATGAGTAATTGAATATTATAAAAATTTAGAAAGCACTGACGTAAGGTCAGATTGCTTTGGCGCTCTTGTTGAGCTACTTGCGAGTAAATATTCAAACCATACAAAATCTATAAGCACACTGATCACGTGAATAATAATCTTTTCCCGTACTATGGGACAATGTGATGCAAATATGAACGCCTAATGAATGAACAAACGTATATCTCAAATTGAAAATAACTACTCATTATTTTCCCCAAGTTTTGTTCGAAGCTATGATTCCCTTTTTCTAAAAACTTATGTCAGTGCTTTTCTGAATTTTGGCAACGTATATTATTTCAGCCACCGAGATTGAATTCTATCTCTATGATTTCCCGTTATGAAAAATTTTGATTAATATTACGCCAACTGACAATTGACAATGATTAATGAGCCCGGCATTTGTCAATCGAATATCGATCTGTGATGGCCATCGTTCAAAGAAAATCATCGGGACGTATGTCATTTCTCTTTTCTCTTGAGTAAATTAAAAAAATGATCATATCCTTCGATGCAAAAGAGCTACAACAATGAAATTTGAGGATAAGTAAGATATCGATCACCTCAATATAACCACGAATTTTTATTGAAATCCAAAAAATATGTTATGAGATAGTGAGGATTAGAAAATTTTTTTTTGGGAATTTTTTTAAATTTTTCTAGCCCGACGATTTCTGCGAAATTTCGCGAGCTGTTTTGTTGCAGCATTTCTCAACAATATTTCAAGTATCAATTTGATCGGATGGATATTCTAGTAGTTACTGAGGAAACAAAATTTCAGATGCCCCTAACTACTGAACCATCCGACGGATTTGGCCCAATAACGAACTTAACCGAGATATTTGGATAATTAACCTATTCTGAAAATATGAAAACTCTAGCCCATTCCTTTTGGATGCTAAAAAGGATACGGCCGGCCGGACAGATTCAATTATCGCCACGAATTCTTCATCAGGGAGTCGAACCCAATTGATTGAGACCATTTTCGGCTCGATATTACAAAATAACAGACATTCGGGCAAAATGATAGGCACTCTGTTCGGGTGAACAAGAGCGCCAAAAAAAAGTTTCGGTAATTTCTTGGAATTTTGCAGACTTCCTACTCAATACGTTATCCAAACGGTTTTTCAGTTCAAATCAGATGGATATTTTTCAAGATATTCAGGAAACCAAATTTCAGATACTCATAATTCCGAAACTATAGGATAGATTATGAACCAGAAAAAAAAATGAGCTACATTTTTGGACATTCAACTTACTCTGAAATTATGATAACTTTAACCAATTTGTTTCGAAAGTTATACGATCGGCCGGAAATGCTACAGTATGACCAAGTTTCTTTATCAGAGAGCCAAGCCCAATCGTTTAAGATCCTTTTTGGCCTGATATTCGAAAACCACTGATATTGAGGTAAAGCGATAACTGTTCCATTAGGAACAAGCGCGCAAAAAAATCGGATGCAATCACAAGAGTTCCCAGAGTTCTGAGCACCTGTACCATGTAACTCTCCACCCACACACCGTTTCAAACAGCTTAAGGCAAGGTGAAACATACGACGTTAGGTAGCGGATGTCCATATATATCATAAACGAGATGTCATGGGAATCCGTTTCCTATTGCCATACTTATATGGCATTAGGAAACGGATTCGCTGATTAGTACGATCCCTGGTACGCTCTTTGTCTTTACTCGATTTGTTCGAGGAGGTTACTTTCTAATTCTAAACAGACGTGGAGAGGAGGGGGGGGGCAATTATATTTATTATGACTGCGGGATGAATGCTAATTAACTGAGAGTTATTGTTTTGGTGCGTCTTCTGAATGGTTCGCTTATATGAATGGATAATTTTTTTTATATTCACACAATCTTTTCATCAGCTGTCGCACATTTTGAAATTTTGGGACGAAATTTGCATCGAAGACATAGTTGGACACGCCAATTAAGAGTTGAGCTAAGTTTGTTGCTGGCAAAATTCCTGGAGGAATTTGGCAAGTATGTGAGCTTGATATCTCCTTTTATGGATAATTTCAAGAATATAAGGCATTTCTGACTGAAAATGAATTCAAATTGTATAATCAATTCGGAATGCGCTTATGGAATAAACTTTTTTATATCATTATTTCAGAAAATTATTATGAATGCTGCAACGAGTCGAATTTTGAATTCAGATCAATCAAGAATTAAAATAAATTAGGTGTTCCGTGCAACTCTGCCATACCCGGTGTTTTCATCTGAATTGGTGATCCTATAAGTATAGTATTTGTTTATATTTTTGAAATCCTCTTCATCCATTTCAAGGAATTATATAAAATAGTCCAATAACATATAATATAATAATATAATATAATTGTCCATTAATATATAAAAATAAGTGTTATTTCAATAACCTATTCATTCACACATCTTTGAGTAATACTTTGATTACAGATGGGTAATTTATAATCCAGAGCTGTGCTAAGCACCGAAAAAAAGTGCTTCGAGCACTAAGCCCTAAGCACTCGAAAAAAAAGGCTTCGAGTCTCGAGTTCTAAGCACCGCTTTCGACAGAAGGCTCCGGATTACCGAGCACTTTTGCAAAAGTAATTGAATATTTCGAGCACTAAGCACTAAGCACTTTAGTGGGAACTATTTTATGTAATGTTGTTTGATTGAAATGAGAACTCTTTAGCTTCATCGACATATCTAAAATTATGATTTCGAGACTGGGAAAAACTCAAAAGCCATTTTATTTGTTTTGTGCAACGCATGCATTCAATTTACATTCAGGTACTAGTTAATCTTATTCGTCGATCTGAATCTGAATGGCTGTTCCTAATCAATGCATAAAGTTGAATTAATAATCGAGGACCAATTATTTTATAAGCGAGAACAAATTACTGAAAAAATGTGGAAAGCACTAACGTGAGATCAGGAGCTTTTACGCGCTTGTTCTAAAGTCTTTTCTCAGACTTAAAAAGAGTGCGATTCAAAATCAGCCAGCACAATGAGTGTAAAAGAATCAATAAACATATATCTTAAATGGAAGTTGAGTGAACTTACAGTTCAGCAAATTCTTCGATCTGGCATTCTTTCCACATACCATATATAAGTTGTTGTAGTTGAGTGTCATCAATTATAACCGAATTTCAGATTCATAATTGCTTAGCTATCGGACAGGTCTGGCCCAATAACTAACTTGACTTATATTTGGATAATAAACTAATTCTATTAATATGGAATCTCTATCTCATCTCTTTCGGAAGATAGAGAATATTCAGCCAAACATTTTCAAATTGGACCACCGTTTCTTCATCACTAGTCAAATCCAACCGATGGCGATCATTTCCAGCTCGATATTCAGAAATTACAGATATTTGGGAAAAAATAGTCCTCTTGTCGCAAAATTCATAATGACATTTCCATTCAAAATATGACAACTGCACACACCAGTATTTTAGACATGTTTGTCATAAAAATGAACCCACAGAATTAGTTTCATTTTCGGCTCAATATTCACTCATTATGACAACTTGTCATAAAATTGAAACCACCCTTATAGAGATTTATAATTGATGTGATGTGAATTCATAGATTGAAATATAATCTGTGACTTCATTTTCAGAAAAACTCTTATATCTTCTGGAGATTGTACGCTATGATGATGAAATTTTAAAATATTTTAGGTACCTATACCCTGCATAAATGCCCTAAATTGTTGTGATCTGACGAATAACTTATGAGATATCGTGTATTGAAAAAAAAACATTTTGGGAATTTTTTAAAAATTTTCTCTCGTGACGATTTTCTCGAAATTTGGCACACTCCTTCCTTTTAACGCTATCTAGACATTCTCTAAGTTACGAATTGATAGGATGAATATTCAAGAAATTAATGTTATTAACTGCTAAACTATTCGATGGATTTGGCCCAATAACGAACTTGACCGAGATATTTGGACACTCGACCTATTCTGAAAAAATGAAAACTCTAGGTCCCTCATAATAAAGAAGGGATATGTTGTCTGTGACCAGCTGAGATTTCTTCCAGTGAACTGATTGAGGAATATTTGAATTTTATGTTGATAGGACATCTGGCAAATTAAATCAAATCGAATTTTGTATTTGGTTACGCTAGTAGTTAATTAGACAACAGAATATCGCTTCATCTTCAAAACCACTTTCTGAAATGTCTTACTTATTTTGAGGTCTTTAATCACAGACTAAAATATTGAAACTTTATTTTCTGCATTCGGTATTCTTTGGTACTGAACAAAATTGATTGCAAAACATTTTAGGATGAAATTTTCTTTATCACAGAGTGTTCAAATTGCATTCAATTATGATCTTTTCCTTGAGTGCTTGTTCAATATTATTTATTAGTCCAGTGGAATATTACCCAGAAGTATGGTTTCTCAGAAGATAATTTGGGTGAGCTTTTTGCTTGAAAATGTCAAAATGTCCTGGCAAATGATTTTTACTTCTCTAGAAGTGCTTTCAGTGCCCAAGAAATATGAAATTTTCAGTTTTTCTGGAGCACCAAAATTATGCATTATTCCTTATTAGTAAAAAATCTTGACACGCCAATGCTTTTTAATGCTTTAGATATTCTGATTGGGATTAGAGTGACAATACGTTAGTGCTTTCCGCATTCCAATGTAGTTGAAAATGTCACTTGAATTGTTTTTTGAAGTAGATTCATTTTTGACATTTTCATTACTACCTAATATTAATGTTTTTCCACCCTCCCGGGTTCGAATCTCATACTAGAACTGATTTGTTTTATTCAAAAACTCAGATACGACGGTAAAATTCTGGGGCATACAAATTATCGGTAATCTTGATTTATGTACGAATTCTTGTCGATTTCGAAGGAATATCTGATACGATATCGAGTATTGAAAAAAATGTTTTTGGGAATGCTTTAAGAATTTTCTACCGTGTCGATTCCTTCGAAATTTGGCCAACCCTTTTATTTCAAAATCGTCCAAGGTACGAATTGATCGGATGAATATTTTAGGAATTATTGCGAAAAAGAACTTTCAAATGCTAAACTATTCGATGGATTTGGCCCAATAACGAACTTGACAGAAATATTTGGACAATCAACCTATTTTGAAATTATGAAAACTCTAGGACTCTAGGTCATCTACTTCGGAAGATAAAGAGTAAACAGCCGGAGAGCTCGCGTCCGGTCATACTCAAATGTTCTTCATCAGGAAGTCGAACCCAATCGATTGAGACATTTGGGTAAAACGATAGCTCGCTGTTCCCCTAGAAACAAGCGCGCAAAAATGAGGGCTGTGTTTTAAGGATTGCCATAACTTTCGAATTTTACAACTACCGGTTACCCACCGAGTTCCACTGATAAGGTAGTTAGTTATTGAACCCTGGTTTTGTGTCTTTAAATATCTCCGTGAGCTTAGGGCCCAATTGAACGTTTCACAAACTTTCCAAATCATCAACAAATTTGCCGACGGAAATTCCGAAGAGTGCTAAGATTGATGGGTCATAAAAATATGCACAAGAACATCTGGCTTAAAAATTCCCAATTGGGAACGGCAGTTTGGTCTAACGTTTTTGTGAAAATATTCGTTTGTTTACAATATTTTAAAAAGCTTATCTATCTTCTTTTATTATGGTGTAATATCCATTTTAATCAGTGATATGATGTTGTGAAAAAGAGTACAGAAAATTTTGTGCAATAAATCATTCTAGTCTAGTTCGAATTTTCATTTTATTTCACATCTATTCGAATTCCCACCATTTGAACCAGTAATGAATGAAGTTTATTTTTAATAATAAATCGACTTTATTGGCTCAATTTGACAAAATAAAATAATTAAATAATTTCTATTAGTATTTCTACCGTTTTCGCTCTCTGACGTTCGAGACTACTGATGTGATGCATTGTTCGCTTTAGTGTGGATGGAGCATATAAGTGAAAAATCTGAAAATGCTGCAAAGCAGTCTCAACGCGTTTGTTCTATAAGTGATACGATATAAACATGCATTTATACGAAAACAATTAAGCCCTTAAACAACTTCATCAATGGAAACATAAATTATTGAAAAATAAGCATTTGACCTACAATGCACAAAACACATTTTGATGAATACCATATAATTTCATCCAGAAATCGTTATGAAATCAAATGTAGCTGATAATCAGATTGTTTATAGAAATTTTCCTATTTTCCAATCTATTCGCTTTCGGTTCCATAAAATTATAATATATTTTCAGGATTGATGAAATTTAATTATATTCAGGAAATCAATAACGTCCATAGAAACATCATAGATATCTGACGAATATCTTATGAAGAATCGGTTCTAATAAAAGATTTTTTGGGAATTTTTAATAAATTTTCTAGAGTGGCGATTATCTCGAAATTTGAAAAACCATTTAATTTAACATGATTAAAACACCTTCTATATAATAAATTGATCAGATGAATATTCTAGGCGAAAATCAAATTTTGAATGCTAATAACTAACGATGGATTTGGCCCAATAACGAACTTGACCGAGATATTTGAACGATCAACCTATTCTGAAAAATGAAAACTCTAGGTCATCTCCTTCGGAAGATAGAGAGTATACGATCGGAGGGCCGGCCAGCCTGACCTTCTTAAATTTGACCAAGGTTTCTCCATCAAGAAGTCGAACCCAATGATTTGAAACCATTTTCGGCTCGATATTCGGAAATTACAGACATTTGGACAGAACGATAGCCCGCCTGTTCCACTAGTAACAAGCGCGCAAAAAAAAAAAATTTCTGGCCTTCATAACCATAAAGTCAAATCAATGGTGACTGAAGAAATACTGAATATTAATTCAAAACGATCATATTATCTTTGCGCACATAAAAAAATCAAATACCGTACCTGCTTATATTGACCCTACTTCAAGAATTCGGAAAGGCTTAGTGCTTAGCGGATTACTAAGCACTAAGATTTTCGCGAGAGTGCTCCGAAAAACAAGCACTAAGCACTAGCCTTCGAAAAGTGCTCGCGAGCACAGTGCTCGGAAGCACTAAAGTGCTTAGAGTGCTTTCACGAGCACTAAGCACAATGCTTTGGCACAGCTCTGAATATAATCACAAGTTTTCACGTTCCTGCAACGTTCTACAAGGAACTGCCTTGTCTAGCCAGACATCTGGTAATAATTGTAATATATTCGAGTACCACTAACTATGAGGGTACTGAATATATTTAGGGAAATATATAAATAAGATATGTTCCAAGGGTGTATATGAATTTGATATGCAACCAGAAATGAAACTAGGAGGCTCTTGACAGACACATGTATTCTCGACTGCTGTACAAAATATCTCCCCAGAGATTGTCACACATGTTACACATTCATGAAACATTAACTTGCGCAGGCAAAAACCCTCGAATCTTGAATAAAATTACAATTTACATTACAATAATCATGATGATGACTAACTTTCGAGCCTTTTTCTGATCATTCCTTCACGTTCCAGAGTGTTCGAGAGTTCGTTATTGTTCGAGAAAACTCTTCAATTCCTAATTGCTAAAATAGGATATTTTTCATTATGTATCTTCATGTGTCAGTTATTGTCTTCATTAGGGCGTGATGGTCATGATATGAACGGCGACATTATGCATAATTTAATTTATTGCTACTCTGATCATTTGTCGGCATACGCATGCAAGGTCTGTTCTCAGTATCGTACATTTCTCCTTCTTTTAAAGGTTCAACCCCCCAATATCTTGACTTTATGGCTGACTCTGCAAGCGCTTCAAATACAGCAGCAGTATCACATTTGGTCGAAATACCAAGGGACCGTTCTCATCAGGGGACCTTCTCTCGGGTTGAAACCACAAACCAGTATCCACACATCAGTATTCTTGAAAACTACTTCCAACATGTTTCGAACTACTCTCCAGTTTATACGATCCAGTCGACAACCCAACTTGAGAACTCCTAGCATATCCACACCCAATCTGACCAGCTCGTTCCTAATGTTCAGTAAGGTGTTCCTCCACATATGAGTTGGTTAGTTGGTATTCCATAAGATTCCCCTTCGGTTACCATATAGAAGAGGTAACGAGTGGCATCAGTCAATTTCAGGATTCGGCTAAGAGAAGCTCTTGTTCTATGAGGTCTAGTCAACGACCACATATCTGAAGATCAAGACTATTCCTTTGGACACATAAAAATCTTCAGAGACACAATATGCCTATGGGTAGTTAATCTCAGAAAAAATTTGTTGCTGATAGGTTAAGATCGCGAACCTCGCTTTTCTAGTCTCTCCATAGTTTGCCATGAACTGGTCGAGGCTTAATTTCTCCTGAACTGAGATCTAATTAGCAGTACTGCCTTCGGGTTATGACCGGCCTCACCTGGCGGTTCACATGGACTACACGTTAATTTTGCCTAGTCAATATTTGGAAGCGATAGACTACGTAGTTGATTCACCCTACAAACTATATGGTCCTTTCCAATTCTTCTATAGTTTTGATGAAAGTCTTCTTTTCCTCAAAGGATTGAGCAACCATACAAAATGTCCCACCAGACTATCCTTCACTTGCAATTTGCAGGTTTTTTTGGACCTTCTGATGAACATAGTAAAGCCTCCGCTTCAGCTTGTTCACGTAATCCTCACCCGTTCCAGGCTAATAAGCAAACTATAGGTCGCAAAGAAGACTCATCTCGCGACAGAATATTATCAGTGCTGGGTCTTTTCCCCGACAATTTCTGCAAAAAGTATCTATAGGCTATGGTGAACAGATGCAGGTATTTTTTTGGTGGTCGGAGACAACCTTGATCTACAATTTTCCCATAGTCGTATTTATCATTTCAACTATACAGTCTGACCGAGGCTAAAGATCAGTTGTTCTGTTATTTTTGGGGTCCTATCGATTCGCATAGGTTTTAGAACAAGCTCCAGTGCAATGTCGAATCTACAAAATATCTCTTTAAACCATTTAATTGCAACCGTTACAGCTGGTTGATTCGAAATAGCGTAAGCCTCCACCCATTTGAAAAAGTACTCCATAACAACTAGAAGGTACTTGTTTCCATATTCAGTTTCTGGATTCGGATCAGATTCGGACTATCGGATATGTAATTCCGGTGAAAATATTCTAGCATGATTATCCACATCGAAGAAAGGCCAGATGTATTCCTTATTTCAGAAGTGTGATTTTCATAGAAGTCATAACCTTTAATAAATCAATTCACTTTCTAGTACAATTTATCGTATTGTCTCATTTCACTTAATTGAATATCAAATGCCTGAAAAACAGTTTTGCGAAATTTATTGTGATGTGATATCATTATTAATATTCAAAAGATTTAGCATGGCGTATAATGTATACTATAATGTATAATAATATGTCCAGCATACGACGTGAATGCATCGATGTATCAAGGAGGCGATCGGATATCCAAGATGAAATATTAGGTGTAATGGGTACTTTATGACAATTCCTAACGATTCATTATACAGGAACGTTCTGACAAGGTTAACAGGGAAACGTTTACACGACTCAATTGCCAATTCCTTACCCGGGAGGTATTAAATCAATCGAATTGACATGAGAATTTGTTCGAGAACGCCGATAAAAATCGATAGTTCGACTTTGCCTGGGATCGATCCGCTATCTAGGAGGGTTTCGTAATGCAAAAGGGGCTTGTTTTGTAGGTCGAACATATTATCTTGGCGATTTTCGTGGAATCTTTACGAATTAGCTATCAATTTGTGATGTCATTGTCGATGAACTTTGTAAATATTTGGGTTCAAAAAATATGGTGTAATTTCTTGGAAAATCATTTTTTTTCTCGTAATTTTTGATCATCATGTATACAGGGTGTTCGGCACATGGACCGTCAAATTTTTTTGGAGCGTTGGTAGGGTCATTTGCTACCTTTTCAGTCTTGGAACCTAGGTCCTTAGTATTACGGTTACGGAGGTATGATTTTATTATTAGGTTTTTCTAAATTACCCAAAATGTACCCTTCGAAGCCCCATAACTTTTTTTGCGTGTGCTTTCACATTCATTTTTTTTAATGTATTAAGTTTACATGAGTGTGTGTTTAAAAAAAAACGTATTTATTGTTACAGATAACACCACAAAATTAACACGTGGGCCTTTTATTAAAAAAAAAAAATATGAAAGTATGAAAACATCTCCACTCCTATTGAAATTTAAAAAAAAGTTACAGCTATTAAAAACTTAGTTTTATTTTAAAATATTCTTTGGTTTATAACGTTGCTAACCATGTGCTATTTACGTAAGTCAATAAAAAAAATAATAAGGTTTTAGTCAGAAGAGTGAAGAAAGTCGCACCTAAATAAAAGTACGGATTCCGACACAACACAGCTAGCAAGGAGTGTGTGTTTGAAAAAAAAAGTATTTATTGTTACAGATAACACTACAAAATTAACACGAGGGCCTTTTATTAAAAAAAAAATTTAAGTATGAAAACATCTCTACTTCTAATAGAAATAAAAGAAAAGTTGCAGTTATTGCGAACTTAATATTATTTTAAAACGTTCTTTGGTTTATCGCGGTTCTAAAAGTATGCTATTTCCGTTTGTCAATAAATAAAAAAATACTACAAATAGTGTTTTAGATAAATAGCAAAGTAAGGACAGATTTTAGTAAAATACAGTTTTTTTAAGATGATATCTCAAATAACTCAGAAATTATTGAATTTAGGAGCATAATCATGTCAGAAAACTATCCTTATTTTTAACCGCAGAATCCAACACAATTATAAAAAAATAGGGTTCTAATTTGAAAAACAGAAGTTATGGCCAATTTGAGATCACAATTTTCAACACAAAATTTGAAACACCCTATGATGATATTTGTTCGAATACCACATTTAATAAGGCGCCAAACATCCACAAATTCAAGCTGGCGACAAATATCCTGGCGCCGCCTTTGTTCAATCTCCCTTAAGCGTCCAAGAATACAATACCATATATGGTCTTTGGTTTCAAACACGAAAAACCGTACACCGATGTGACCATATATGGGCATTCTAAAAGCCCTCGTAGAGGGAGTCATCCCTGTCGCATAAATAGTCGGGACACATCCAAAAAAGGCAATTCAAGTTTAGCATTCCACAATTCCGAGTCAGTCAATCATTCAGATTCAGTCACTCATTCGCATTCCGAGTCAGTCAATCATTTAGATTCAGTCACTCATTCTCATGCATTTACGCCTTCAAATTCAATCACGCATTCCAATACAGTCCACTTATTCATTTCACTGTGCTGATACATAAATTTCTTTTCGTTCTGCAAATTTGTTAAATCATCAAGTATTCCTACGTCGAGTGTCCTCAAACCAACCACTAAGTGTGTAATCAGTTGTGTCAAACAGTGTTAATAAAAAACATATCAAAATCAAGTTATGTGTTCTTTATAATCGAATGAATACATAAAATGGTCCTTCGGGCCGGATTATAAGTGATCAAGTCGTCACACACCGGATTATAAGTGATCAAGTCATCACACACCGGATTATAAGTGATCAAGTCATCACAGACCGTATAATAAGTGTTCAAGTCATCACAGACCGAATTATAACAAGTGATCCAGTCATCACAATAAAAATTCTTCGTTCCATCTGAGAAAGTAGGCAGCCACCTTCGAGCATATTCAAGCCGTTGACCTTTCAAGACGCTGGGCGATTTCATCCCATCTTCACAAAGGGCGAACTTCAAGAAGCCAGGCATAAATCACCGTCAAGGGACAATTCGACACTCATCAAGTCTACAGGAGGTCTACTAAGTGACAGTGTTTACCTGATAAGTACCCTAACAATAACTGTTTTCGTTATTTCTTTTATTTCATTGATTCGTGTTATTCTCTCAATCGATTCTATTATTTCATTCACAATGTCTGAAGATAATGTTACAATTCTCGTAAAAAATAGAAGTATAATCAAGGCAAAATTGACCAGAATGGAAAATTGGTTCAAACGGGAAGAACTTAATGATATACATCAGTGCAAAATTCGTTTAGAACAATTAGTGCTTATTTTTAAGGAGTATGATGATGTTCAAACTCAGTTAGAAATAATTGATTCAGAATTGCATGGAAAAGAGAGAGAAAATGTAGAAAATAAGTATTATGATTTGATTTCATTTGCAACAAAAATTGTAGGTCAGTTCGAGGACACTCCACAATCAAATTGTCAATCGGAAAAGAATTTACAGAATTCAATTTCTCATTCCAGTATAAAGTTACCGGAAATTTCTGTTCCAAAGTTCTCTGGCGATATAAAAAAATGGCCAAGTTTTTACGAACTATTCAGCGCACTCATAGCAGAAAATAAAAATTTGTCTGATGTACAGAAATTGATGTATCTCAAGTCTGCACTATTCGGTGAACCATTACAACTAATTGATAATTTAGAGGTAATTGGTTTAAACTTTTCTATTGCTATCAATACATTGAAGGATAGATACGAAAATGAATACCTTATCGTCAACGCTTACATTAGAAAACTATTGAATGTTCCGATCTTATCAAAAAATAACGAATCAAGTTTGAGATGCTTCATCACTGAAATTAAAACCAACTTAGCTGCATTACAAACTTTCAATTTGGCCGAGAAGTTGACAGATCTTATTCTTATTCAAATATTCTCTAACAAATTAGATTTCGGTCTCAAGAAGGAATTCGAAGGGGAAAGAAATTCTTCTTCATTCCCATCTCTTTCGGAATTCATACAATTTTTAGAAAAGAAGTACAAAATTCTTGAAACCTTATCTTCAAACCATACGACGGAAAACTCAAAATTCAAATCTTCAAATAAACAAAATTATAACTCTCATCATTCCTATAATAATTCTTATAATAATAAAATTAAATTTTTTAAATGTTTCATATGTGCAACTGACAACCACAAGATATATTCATGTAATAAATTCTTGAAAATGTCAACAAATGACCGTCTCGCTGCTGTCAAGGCTAAAAACGCCTGTATGAATTGCCTTTCGCTGGGTCATGATGCTCACTCATGTTCAAGTCAAAGCACTTGTCACATATGTCAACGATCCCATCATAGCTTGCTGCATTTTCATAAAAATTCGCAAATTTCAAATGCTGTTTCTTCTTCGAGACCTCAAGGTTTAACCACGAGATCTGCCAATCAACAGCCAACGTCTTCCTATCTGTCCACAAGTGCTCAAACTTTCGTTCCAAGCTTTGAAGAAAATGCCAGTCAAGTTCAAAATATCTCCTCATTATCAGTTCAATCATGCAGTAATGATGTGCTTCTAGCAACTGCGCGGGTAAT
The DNA here is from genome assembly GCA_030674115.1 of Micraspis discolor. Taxonomy (NCBI): domain Eukaryota; kingdom Metazoa; phylum Arthropoda; class Insecta; order Coleoptera; family Coccinellidae; genus Micraspis; species Micraspis discolor. Next base: position 1,496,285 of record JARTUT010000446.1, read on the forward strand.
ACTACAAAATTCATGCAGAGAACCAATCATAGCTCGTTGCCTAGCAGACTCAGGAAGTCAAACATCCTTCATAACCGAAGATCTTGTTGAGAAATTAAACATTAAAACATATAGCCAAAAAATCCAAATTACTGGCATTTCTCAAAGTTGCTCCATGTCGAATAGAATGATCGATCTAGAATTTCATTCAATAGTACACACTGGCCGAATATTCAAAGTTTCTTGCGCTGTTCTTAAGACTATAACCAGTAATCAACCTCAGGTGCCCATTAGTTTAAATTCTCTTAATATTCCAGTCAATGTTCAGTTGGCTGATATACATTTCAACATTCCGTCAAAAATCGATATCCTTCTAGGTGCTGACATCTATTTTGACATTATAACTGATGGTCTAATAAAACTAGGCCCAGGATTGCCTGTTCTTCAAAATTCACACCTTGGGTATTTGATTGCTGGCAATATTCCTCAGCGAAGGTGCATGACTCGTACTTCTCATTTAACCTCATCACATTACTCATCAGATGACGATAATTTGAATGAACTTCTAACTAAGTTTTGGGAAACTGAAGAAATTCAAAATATCTCTCAAGCTACCTTGAATCCAGTCGAGCAACAGGCTGAACAAATCTTTAAAGACACAACAATTCGATTGCCGTCTGGCAGATTTCAAGTAGATCTTCCTTTAAAAAGCCCAAATGAGTCATCTAAATTAGGTGATTCATACTTTCAATCTAAGAAAAGATTTCTCAACTTAGAAAAAAGACTTCAACATCAGGTTGAGAGAAAATCTCAATACAAAGAATTCATCAAAGAATATGTATCTCTCAACCACGCAAAAAAAATTCCATTATCTTTAAAAAATCAGACTTCACTAAACAAATATTTCATTCCCCATCATTGTATAGTTCGCGACCACAGTATGACAACCAAGCTCCGCGTAGTATTCGATGGATCAATGAAAACATCATCTGGCATTTCCATTAACGATATAATGCTTAAAGGTTATACTGTGCAACCAGACTTATTCGATATCCTTATCCGTTTTCGTACATATAAGTATGTTCTGATTGCTGACATCGAAAAGATGTTCAGGCAGATCAAAGTTAATCCCAACCATACATATTTACTTAACATTTTGTGGCGTGATAACCCTCAGGATGAACTTCAGTGTTTTGAATTACAAACACTCACTTATGGCACAAATTCAGCTCCATTTCTCAGTACAAGATGCTTAAAAGAATTAGCAATTCAAAACCAGGATACATTTCCTCTCGCTAGTGAAGCAATTCTAATGTCGTGTTATATAGATGATTTTCTTTTTGGGTGTCATGATATACGTACATTATTTGATGCTCACCATCAACTTACTAGTTGCTTACACACAGCCGGTATATCGCTCCATAAGTGGGGATCCAATTCTCAAGAATTTTTAAATGGTATCTCACAGATTTCTCAAAAGGATAATTACGTCCTTAATTCTGGAAATTCATCGAACAAAATACTAGGAATGCTATGGGATTCACATTCGGATCATTTCTTTATTTCCATGCCACAGCTCGCTGTAAAGGAATCCTATAGTAAACGAGAAGTACTTTCTATAATAGCTTCAATTTATGATCCTCTAGGCCTTATCAATCCTATTGTCGTGAGCCTAAAAATACTTCTACAACAAATTTGGATAGCCAAAATTGGCTGGGACGAAAAAATAAGCTCCGAAATTCTTTTCGACTGGAAGACTTTGTTAAAAAATTTGTCAATTCTTTCTGAATTAAAGATTCCTAGAAATATTGTACAATTCAAGTCAGAGGCAATTAGTTATGAAATTCATGGATTTGCTGATGCTAGCTCTCAGGCATATGGAGCCTGTATCTATTTGCGAACCATCTACTCCGACAAATCCGTATCTTCACATCTAATCACAGCCAAGAGTCGAGTTGCCCCATTGAAGGTCTTAACTATACCAAAATTGGAATTAATGGGTGCGTTGCTCTTATCAAAACTTGCGTCAAAAATTACAAATTTGTTACCATCCCATTTAAAAAACATTGATTCCATTAATCTATGGACCGATTCCGAAATAGTACTAGCATGGATACGATCTCATCCATCACGCTGGTCTGTATTTGTTTCAAATAGAGTAGTCCAAATCCAAGAGTATTCAAAAAGTGCTATCTGGAGACATATTCAGTCAAACCAAAACCCCGCAGATATCCTTTCCAGAGGTTCAGTCCCATCGCAGTTAATACCCTCACACTTATGGTGGCATGGACCTAGCTTCTTATTAGAATCTGACCTTGATATGACTAGATTCAAGATCAAGGAATTCATTGGTAATCTCCCTGAACAGAAGAAGACTGTTCACCTTGTTCAGAACACTCCTGATATATTTAAAATTTTTACTCGGTATTCAGATTTCCATCACCTGAAAAGGATGATAGCCTATTGCCTTCGATTCTTAAATAATTCTACTAAGTCCTTAAAAAAGTTAAATGGTTCACTCTCTGTCGCTGAATTAGACTCGGCGGAGACAAAAATTATTCTTATCACTCAAAAACAATATTTTGACAATGAAATGAAAGAGTTGAAGATTGGAAAGGATCTCAAAAATAAGAATCTACAGAAACTACATCCTTTCATTGACACCACGGGTTTGCTGAGAGTTGGTGGTAGACTCTCAAACGCTAATATTCCATTCAACCAGAAATTTCCCATGTTACTTCCGTCAAAAAATCATATCTCAACTATCATAATGAAATCAGAGCATTTAAGACTTTTACATGCAGGCCCTCAGAATACACTTTCCAGCATTCGCTTAAGATATTGGCCTCTTGATGGTCTCAGAGAAATAAAGCGTATCATAAACAATTGTCATACGTGTTTCAGGCTCAAACCAAGATTCAATTCACAATTAATGGGAGATCTACCCAAGGAAAGACTTCAAGTTTCACGTCCTTTTACTAATACTGCCGTAGATTATGGTGGCCCTTACTCAATAAAATGTTCCCCCTTAAGAAAGTCTCCACTCTTAAAATGCTACATATGTATATTTGTATGTATGACAACACGAGCTGTTCATATCGAACTGGTTTCGGGGTTGAGTACCGAATCATTTCTATTAACTTTGAAGAGATTTATTGCTAGACGTGGAATTCCTTCTGTTATATTCTCTGATAACGCAACCAACTTCCTAGGTGCAAAAAATCAATTAACTGAGTTGAAAGAATTCTTCAAGAAACCTGAAAATTCCGATTCGATCAAAAAGTATGCACTTGAAAATGGCATTCAGTGGAAATTTATCCCACCCCGTTCACCACATCATGGAGGGTTGTGGGAAGCAGCTGTCAAAAGCACTAAATATCACCTCATACGAATAATGAGAAATTACGTTTTTACCTTTGAAGAATTCACCACTGTCTTATGTCAAATTGAGGCAGTACTAAATTCACGTCCAATTTGCGGGATCTCAAATGACCCCTCGGACTTAAATGTTTTGACACCAGGTCATTTTTTGATAGGTTCTAGTTTGACAACCTATCCGGAAAAAGATTTTATTTCCTCTCCGATAAACAGACTATCACTATGGCAGAAATGTAGCCAAATCCAACAGCAATTTTGGAAATGTTGGAAAACAGATTATTTGAACAGACTTCAAAATCGACCAAAATGGTTCACTGCTCGTGATAATATTCAAGTGAACGACATTGTCTTACTAAAAGACGAATCAACGCCTCCACTCAAATGGCCTCTTGCCCGAGTGATTGAAGTAATACCAGGTAAAGATGCTCGCGTTCGGGTTGTTCGCGTAAAAACACAAGAAGGAACATTCAATAGATCCATCAATAAAATATGTGTACTTCCATGTAGCGAATAAGGTACTCATTAGGTATCGCTCTTAAAATTTCTTTAATTTTTGTTATTTGATTTTTGCAAAATGCGAAACTTGCCTCCAATCTTTTTGATTTTTTTTTTGCTTCGTTTCCTTTTTGTTTCGTTTCTTTTCTTAACCTGATCGGTTCAGCCCGGGAGTATGTTCGAATACCACATTTAATAAGGCGCCAAACATCCACAAATTCAAGCTGGCGACAAATATCCTGGCGCCGCCTTTGTTCAATCTCCTTAAGCGTCCAAGAATACAATACCATATATGGTCTTTGGTTTCAAACACGAAAAACCGTACACCGATGTGACCATATATGGGCATTCTAAAAGCCCTCGTAGAGGAGTCATCCCTGTCGCATAAATAGTCGGGACACATCCAAAAAGGCAATTCAAGTTTAGCATTCCACAAGTCCGAGTCAGTCAATCATTCAGATTCAGTCACTCATTCGCATTCCGAGTCAGTCAATCATTCAGATTCAGTCACTCATTCTCATGCATTTACGCCTTCAAATTCAATCACGCATTCCAATACAGTCCACTTATCCATTTCACTGTGCTGATACATAAATTTCTTTTCGTTCTGCAAATTTGTTAAATTATCAAGTATTCCTACGTCGAGTGTCCTCAAACCAACCACTAAGTGTGTAATCAGTTGTGTCGAACAGTGTTAATAAAAAACATATCAAAATCAAGTTATGTGTTCTTTATAATCGAATGAATACAATATTTTTGAAATCAAAAGATGCATGACGTTTTCACATCGTTCCTCTTCGATGTTGTAAAAACGGTTTACGCTCAGGATATTTAAAATAAAAATAATGAACATATTACTGATTGAACATATTTGACTTTTTTTGCCCTTTTTTTTTAGATATTTTGAAAACTATTCGATTTAATACAATGGTTTTAACATAAATGTATTCCCTATTGAATACTCGCTCATACTAGGAATGGAAAACTTGAAAAAAAATTTTTTCGTCGAAATTATTTTCACTCCCTGTATAACCGGAAGTTTTTGGGCTTCGAAAATATTTTAGCTCTGTAGAGAACTTCGAACAATATCATAATCCCAATTTTCAGATTTCAAATATGTCTAGTTTTCCAGAAACGTCTAATAGGCACTCTAACTTGAGACACCTGTAGATTCAGCTATCACTGATCAATTTCCTGACCTAAATTTTCAAGAGATACTGACTTAGTAGCAGTGTGTTATCCTGTGCATATGGATATATATATATATTCTTTTGAACTTTTGGCTGACAATATTTAATTAGCAAACAATAAAGCATATAGATCAGGGGTTAGTGACGGGGTGTCATACAATTCGGCGTATGACATAAAAGCCTAGGAAAAAACCCCTGTGAAAAAAACCCTGGCTCCCCGTCTAAGGGTGAAAATACAAAAATAAGCTGATATGGATTAAAAATATCTTCGAATTTGAAGAATAATTTTTTACTCAAGTTTATCATTGCAAATTTACAACATTAACATTCGTGGTATTACAGCTACTTAAGTGGTATATATTTATTGGCGTAAGCCTCCTCCCACACATTTTATAATGCTGTAAATAAGGACCGATAAGGTTCTAACGAAACAATTTCACAAATTGCAATGTCCCCATGGCTTAGAAACAAAGAAACTGGCAACTTTCACTGCATGATCGTGAACATCATTACGAATGCATTTTATTCATTTTCCAACAGTAGATTATATCTGCAGCATTTGCAAACAATGAGGAAAACAACCGTTCCGGCTTTATTTGGTCGGTTAAATGGAAATATTGGTTATCCATTTGGCCATAAGGAGTTAATCGTACATATTGTGACAAACGGCCTTAGAGATTTGTCGTGCTAACTTCGTAAGGAGTTATGGATACATAGCATCCTGCAGTTTCACCGTGAACGCTAATTGGGTTGCTTCATTAAAGAACTGTGGCTAATAACCTTTAATCATCTGGTGGGAAGATTAAATATAATGGAAATGAATATTGAAAAAATTGTTTCATTCGAGTTTGCGATTGAAGTAAATTCGAAAACCTCGTGGCTCAATATTTTTCACTTAAAATAATTGATTCGGAGTTGTACAGATATTTCACTTTCTTTGGGATTGATATAAAAGGTACAACTTCTATTTTGGAATATTATCTGCAATCAGGAAGTAATATAATACTCACACGTGTTTTTAACACCACCTAGTAGAAGAAGTGATAAGAGTTCAGAGATATCGTCTGTCTTCTACTTGCTATCATCTATGTATTATAGAGAAAGGTCAAAAATAATCATTTAATTTTCATTGAAACCAAATATCAAATACTTCATATTCCAAGTACCTACTTTTCTAATATACAGTCCCTGCTTTGAACATATTAATTCATTTTTTTCCTACTTTTACATGAAAATATTCGATATGTTCAACGAATATGTGAGGTGTCACACAGGGTCAAGTATACAGAGTGGCCATTTGAAAATGAAACAGACGAGACTTCAGACGAAATAAGTTTTTTCGATAGAAATGCTCGGATAGGTCGAGTTGTGTTTCAAGGGGACAACTTAAGATGTAGGTTACGAACGCATAGCGCTTCAACCCTTGCTGCTACAACGCCTACCCCAATTTTTGAATAGGAAAGATGGGGTGAATGATACCTCAATTCAAATGTATTTTTATACTGATTTCAGCACAGTAATTATTTTTTATTTTATGCTTTAGTTCTCGAAATATTTATGCATTAATTAATTTTATCACTTAAATTAATTTTTTGCAAAAATTGACATTTCGTGCATCCGAAACACCAAAATTTCCGTACTTGTTTTTGAAATTGCAAAACATCAACCACTAGGCAAATGAAGTCATACCGTACGTGTTAATGCTACTAGGGTCAGATGTTCGATTAGCTGTTTTATTCACTGAAATCATTCTCCACCTGTACGGTATCAGAACGATTTGAAGTATTGATCTAAGAAATGAGACTTTTCAAAGTAAAGTAAATATTTTATCAAAATCTCACATCACTTAATTAAATATTCAAATTGTTCACCATTAGCTTCCATACAATGAAATAAGTTTTGTTCGAAACGATGGCGCACATTTTGCAGCATTTCTGGAGTGATTTGACGACATTCGTTCACTATACGTCTTTTTAAATCTTCTATGGAATCGGGCTGTGTAGAGTAAATTTTACTCTTCAAGTGGCCCCAAAGAAAGAAATCTAGTGGTGACAGATTTGGCGATCTGGCTGGCCATTCAGTGTGACCCCTTCTTCCAATCCACCGATTTGGAAATCTTTGATCCAGATATTCTCGAACTGGTAAGGCGTAGTGTGGAGGAGCTCCATCCTGTTGAAACACAATCTGATCTTCCACATAATTTCCAGCATTGTTTTCAATAATTTCCGTCAAAATTGGATCAATGTGATTTTCCAATAAGTCCAAATACATATCTCCAGTAAGATTACCAGGTAAAAAGAACGGGCCGACAATGTTGTCACCAAATATTCCAGCCCAAACATTGAGTTTTTCTGGTTGTTGAGTATAAACTTCGTGGAACAATCTCGGATTAGCATCGGCCCAATAACGACAATTGTGTCGATTTACTGTGCCGTTTCGAATGAACGAACACTCATTGGAGAAACAAACATTGGACAGATAATTGAGATTAGCAGTTACTCGTTCACTCATTGTATCATAAAATTCAACACGACGTTCAAAATCATCTTTGTTTAGTGCGTGTGAAAGATGTAATTTATAATGCTTCAAAATATTTGCAATTCGAGTTCGTGTAAAACCAGATTCATGTGCTAGCTGCCTCGTACTCGTCATTGGATTCAAAGCAATCTGTCCAAGAACAGCTACTTCATCTGCTTCATTTCTTTCCATGTTTCGTTTTTTATTAGCCACGGACCCGGTTTCTTGAAACTTTGACACTAATTCCAAAACATGCTTCCTATTAACATGTTTATCTAAATGTCGTTGATTGAAGAATTCTGCGGTTCTATTCGCACATTGATCGTTTGCAAAGAAAAGTGAAATTATTTCCACCCGCTCTGCAATTGAATAAACCATGTCGAACAATGAATTAGAACACATACAAGTCTCGAATCAAAACTAAGAATAATTCACATATCAAAGAACCAGTAAGCCAACTTAATGATCTGTTCTTTCGATTCTCATTTTTTGAAAAAGATATGAATTCAATAATCAACAAAATGAAAACATATTGAAGCCAACTGAGAAAACACTTCATAATTAAGTCGGAAATCGTTTCACGAATTGGGACTGGAATATATTTCTGTGGCATCATTAATGATTTGATTTTCTTACCTGGTGATCTGATTAGAGATATGTACGTATTCGGACTTTTTGGAGATTTCTATCGATCGAGTGTTACCGCATGTTATTGAAAATAGTGCAAATTATATCGCAGATAATTTAGATTGAGTTTCAGTAAGATTGAGCTCCTTCGCAATACGCTTTGTTTGTTCGACATCTTGATTAAAGATTTCTATGTCAGTGGATTGGAGGAAGGAAGCCACAGTCATGGTTGTTTTGAAGCTCAAAATGTAGATTTTTCACAAAAAAAAACACTACAAGTTCCATGAAAACACCACTTCATTTTCAAATACTTAGTTAAGAATATTTCGAGAACTAATGCATAAAATGAAAAAACAATCACTGTCCTGAAATCAGTATAAAAACACCTTTGAATTGAGGTATCACTCACACCATCTATTCAAAATTTGGGGATGGGGGTTGTAGCAGCAAGGGTTGAAGCGCTATGCGTCCGTAACCTATATCTTAAGTTGTCCCCCTCGAAACAGAAATCGACCTGTCCGAGCATTTCTATCGAAAAACTTATTTCGTCTGTTTCGTTTTCAAATGGCCACCCTGTATAATATACATTATATATTCATTTGTTGCTTTATCATGCTCGTCAAAATTATGGCATAAATTCACCTTCTCAGAAGAAACATATTCGACAACAAAACCCAGGAGAACGTATATTGTCGATTCACTTTTACCAAATTTTGGAGCATTTTTGAAGGGTTTTGTGGTAGCCTGTGCCATCCTCATCAACTCTTTAAATTTTTAGATGTTTTGCAATTTCAAATACATGTACGGAAGTTTTGGTGTTTCGGAAGCACGAAATGTCAATTATTCATAAAAAAATTAATTTGAGTGATAAAAATAACCAACGCATGAATATTTCGAGAACTAATGCATAAAATGAAAAAACAATTACTGTGCTGAAATCAGTATAAAAATACCTTCCAAATAAGATATCACTCACCCCATATTCCCTATTCAAAAATTGGGGTGGGGGTTGTAGCAGCAAGGGTTGAAGCGCTATGCGTCCCTAACCTACATCTTAAGTTGTCTCCCTCAGAACAAAAATCCACCTGTCCAAGCATTTTTATCGAAAAAATTTATTTCGTCTGTAATCTCGTCTGTTTCGTTTTCAAATGGCCACCCTGTATTTATTTTTCGAACAAAATTCGTCTTATATTCTATTTTTATTTGGGGAAACATTAGCTAGTGTAAACCCATTGTGAGTAAAATACAAGGTGTCCAGAAAGGGTAACGGGTATTTGTAAGTTCAATAAAACAAAAAATATTTGTGAGCAATATAAAAATTTATTGTTTGTTATCAACATATGAATTGGAGAATTAATTGGAAAAGATGATGTTCTCCAAATGATGAACGTTGCGTTGCTGGTATTCTTCTAAACAGGAACGAAGATTGGTGATAACCCGTTGACACATAGCTATTGATATTGTTGCCATTTTTGCCCTGATGTTCTGCTTCAACTGGGTTAGATTCATCGGATTATTTTGATAAACCTTACCTTCAAAGTATTCCCATGCAAAATAGTCAAGCGGGCTCTTCACGAAATAACTTTTTTAGGGAATAATTCGTTAACAACTTCCATTTAATCATTTGAGGTATGGCAAGTGATCCTTTCTTGCTGGAACCACGTTTTTGAGTTGAAACCTGCAAACTCCTGCAAATCTGGGATCAAAATATTTCGCAACATATCGCAATAACGGCCACCATTCACATTTATTGCTCAACCTCGTTGATCATCATGAAAATAAGGACCAATTATGCCTTTAGCAGACATAGCGGCCCTAACTCCTACCTTTAATCTATGCAGGGTCGTATGCTTTCGTCTCGGATTCTCTACTGTCCAGTACCGACAATTCTGATCATTAACATGACCATTCGGGTGAAAATTAGCTTCGTCACTAAACAGTATCTTGTTAATGGGCTGCAATTGATTAGCATTCTCCGCATCCTTCAGTTCTTGAACCAATTGAATTTTATAGGCTTTAAGATGTAAGTCTTTCTTTAAAATGGAGTGTAAAGACGATTTTTGATGTTCAACGCTTGGATTCGCTTTCAGATTGATGAAGACGGATTTTGACGAATAGACACCTCAACTTCTTCAATTGTTTCTTCATTGTGAACTGAACGAGGACGACCAGAGTTTTGAATTTCAACTTTTGCACCAGTAACCTCGAACACTCTGATCCATTTCCTAATGCTAAAGTCACTTGTCTGGTGTCATGTACGATATTCCACACGATTGAGACGTTGAGCAGTCACTACTGAATCACCATTATGATAGCGTGAGATGCATATTGTCAATAATTGAAAATATTTTATTGACAGATATCCGTAGAAGTATTATAATTTTTACAACGGCTGCAACTATTAGATTATTATTGATGTTATTATTATATTGATAACCCTGTGTATCTCCAGAACGAAAACGCTTTGGTTGAATAATCCATTTTTTCTTCGAGAGGGTGCTCCTCTTATCAACTTTTTTTTTCTGTAGGTTCGAGATTTGGTGGAGAAATGTACTTGTCCGACACAGTTCCCGATGATAAGAGTTTCCGAAGGAAAATACAGAATTGGAGATACCAAGGTGCTGATATTTGTAAGGGTAAGTAAATTATCAATTTCTTTGCTAAAACTAGTTTAGATCTTTCGTAGCAATGTTATTCGAAAATTTCTTGGACAGAAAAAATTATAAAAGTTAATCATAATGTTATTGCAAAAAACATTTATATGAAGCATTTATCATACCTCGATTATTTACGACATAGCGGCACTCAGAAAATCATTCTATTAAATGCGTCAGAATCAATATCGTTCCCAAAATCAACAATACTGACTCTATCAGCACATGAAACAAACATACAAAAATTGTTACTCTATCATCAACGTTTCGGAAAATATTCATCAGGCTATAAAAAAGAGGAAGCCCAATCAATTTAGCTCACAGACATAACCAAAAAAATAAAAAACTCAAAACAAATACTATGTATAAATATATCTTCATCAGAACAAGAAAATACTTCTCAAATTAGAAGTTCACGTAAAAAATCATCCCATTTTATAATGTCATATTCGAAGGCATACAAGATTCAAAATATCGATAAATATAAAATAAGAAAAGGAAAACAAACCACCTTATCCGAATAATAACTATACATGAGTTTTAACAAGTCTAAAATCTATGAAGAATACAGGGTCCTTCACGAGGAAACTCACCCATATTTATACGGGAAACTACTGAACGTATTTTCATGAAATTCATCACTTATAAGTATTTCACGATGCTGATGAAATCTAAAATATTTTCAAGGCATGAGCACCTCCGGTTTTTCCGGAAATGACGTCAACTTCCGTTTTCAAATTAGAACACCATTTTTTTATTGCAGAAACAGATTCCCTAGAAAATTTCAAGTTATTTTGATGTAACATTTTTCAGTTTTGATTGGAAAATTCTCTCTGAGCGGGAAAACTCGAAAAAAAAATCGAAAATAGAGCTTCACTGAAACAAGAATAACTTCGAGGTTTTTCGATGGAAAATTTTCATTTTTGGGATTTTTCAAGATGTAAGATTGATGTATCTACTTTAAAAATCGAAATCGCGATTCGTGATACAGGGGGTGAAAAAATCGCTTTCAAAGTTAGGGATGGCAAAATCGTGAAAAATCAATTTTTTCAAATTAGAACCCCATTTTTTTTATGGCAGATATTGAATCTACGTTAAAAAATTTAGAAAGCACTGACGTGAGGTCAGATTGCTTTGGCGCTCTTGTTGAGCTACTTGCGAGTCAATATTCAAACCTTAACAAGTCTATAAGCTCTCTGACCGGGTGAACAATAGTCTTTTTCTGTACTATGGGACGATGTGATGCAAATATGAAAGCCTCATGAATAAACAAACCTTTATCTCAATTTGAAAATAACTACTCATAATTTTCACCAAATTTTGTTCTATGCTTCTCCTAAAAACTTACGTCATTGCTCTTCTGAGTTTTGACGCCATCAAATTCTTTCTCTATGATAAAAAATGTTTTGATTAATATTACGTCTGTGCTTTTCTGAATTTTGACAACGTCATCGACATCGAATTCTACCTCTATGAATTCTATGAAAATTTTGATTGATATTACGCCAACTGACACTGATATCTAGGTCCGCAAGTTGTCAAACGAATATCGATCTGTGATGGCAAATCTTTCAATGACAAAGCTCGGACTTCATGACATTTCTATTTTTCTCTTAAATGAGTAAATGAAAAAATGATCATATATTCAGAATGGGGAAAGCTACGACAATGAAATTTGAGAATGAGTAAGATATCGGTAACCTCAATAAATATACGGATATTTATTTAAATCTAAATGAAGTCTTAGGAGATATTGAGTATTGAAAATTTTTTTTTTGGAAATTTTTTAAAAATTTTCTAGCGTGACGATTTCTGCCAAATTTTGCAAGCCGTTTCGTTTCAGCCTCCTCAATAATATTCCAAGTATCAACTCGATCGGATGGATATTCTAGTAGTTATTGAGGACACAGAATTTCAGTTGCTCTTAACTACTGAACCATCCGACGGATTTGGCCCAATAACGAACTTGACCGAGATATTTGGACAATTAACCTATTCTGAAAATATGAAAACTCTAGCTGATTCCTTTTGGATGCTAGAGAGGATACGGCCGGCCGGCCGGACAGACTCAACTTTCGCCACGAATTCTTCATCAGGGAGTCGAACCCAATCGATTGAGACCATTTTCGGCTCGATATTCCAAAATTACATACATTCGGGAAAAATGATAGGCACTCTGTTCGGGTGAACAAGAGCGCCAAAAATAATGTGAGTGTATGCATCACACCCTTGCCCTAAAGTGGATATTTTCTGAGTTATTCACAAAAAAACTGTTTTTCGTCTTGAATTTTCAGCTATTTCTTTTCCCTTCACGCCAACAAGATGAAATTTTCAGGAACTGTTATTTGAACCATGCTGTAGAATTTTCACCCCTTCTTGAAACCGACTTCAAGTTACTATTAGGAGAACCATGGCAAACTCTCGCAGTTATAACTAGAGAAGATGCTCAAAGTTTTGACCGTTAATTTCTAGACATTTATTTATACGTCTCAGGAATGCTTCGTGCGTTGCTCTTCTTATTTCATCGGGAGGAAGAGATCTGCAAAAGTTTTTAAAAACCAAATTGAGTTTCAAAACTGTGAATCTAAAAATCTAAACAAACCTGAACGCATTTCTGACTCGTTCTATGCAGTCCTCTTTATTTGTCAGGGGAGTTGAGTAGACAATATTTTTTATCCTACCCCAAACAAAATAGTCTAAAGGAGTTCAATCGGGAGAACGTGGTGGCCAAAGATGTGGATCATTGTTCGCCAACCATCGATCTTCAAATAGCCTGTATAGGATCAATTATTTGAGTCAATATGTCAGAATATCTATCTCCTAAGGGAGAACATTCTTTAAATAATGCAAACATGTGTAGTGTTCTATCTTACCACTTAAAGTCCCATCATAAATGTGAACATCGAGAATTGCATTATTTTTGATGGCGCAAAAAACATTGAAACTCCAGTTTTGAGGATTCACACGAAAATATGCAAGAACTGTAATTTCGTTGTTCTCATCTTCTACTACACTTTTTCTCTGTGTATAGTTTTCTTAACGAAAGATCCGACATTTCTCAAGTTTGTCATAGTTCTGTTAATGGTATCTCTCGTTGGTCTGGGTTGGTCAGGAGACCTCTCAATGAACAGTCGAATCGTTCTATCTACAACTTTATTACATTCTCCATGAAGTAGAATGAGATTTAAATAATCTTCATTGGTAAAATTAGGCATAGTGATCGATATTATAACTTAATACGAATTATCACCAAATTAATAGTAAACACAAAATGCTACTGAATAAAAAGGAATTTGGCAGATGTAATTAATGATATCTATCTTTAAAAAAAAGAATGTAAGAGATGATAGAAATAAATAAAAAACAGTACACAATCAATATTCTATTCTATTGCTGTCATATCCGAAGAGTCCGCGTATCGGACTAAAGTCGGATCATGAAGGCAGTACCGGTGTAGATAATTTTTTGTTCGTTTCCGTTAGCTTACAAAACTATAGAATCAACAGCGGAGTATTTAAATAAAAGCAGTTATTTTATTAACCAATGTTTTTGGACAACAATATGCTATAAACATAACAAATATTTCACCCCTATTTGATTATTATACCTACAAGGAGAACTGTTGGGCTAGTAGAACAAAAACCAAAAATATATTCGTGAAATTAACAATATTTTTTCAGACATGTACTAGATTTTCAGTACAAATAATTTGTATTTTAATTATTCAGCTTTATTTATCACAATGAATTATTCACTTCTAAACTTTACTTGATATTTATGGATTCATCAATTGAAATCTACATTTCTGATCAAAAGATCATAATCATCATTATCATGACAAAATAAAATTCATAATTTGACAACTCGAAACATAAAGAAAAAAGTCAACTTGATAAAGGGCACAGCCCGAAACGTTGTTGACGAATAAATGAGTATGATATTTGATCCGAAATATAGATTTCAATTGATGAATCCCTAAATATGAAATAAAGTATAGAAGTGAATAATTTGTACTATTTGTACACCAAGAAAGACGTTGGAGTGATGACACTTTAGGCTTCTTTTTATAGAATTACTGGATTTCTTCGAACAGAGATACATTAGTTATAAGAATATAATGTAGCCTTAAAAAATATCATTGCATCATCAAGTATTTCTTCATTGAATTGTTAAGAAATGTTATTCAGGGTAACAAAAATGTACGATTGTAGTAACAACAACTTTGCGTAGTCGTAAAAGTTTTTTGTTCTTCTTCATCCCTCTTATGGCTCATTAAGCCTGTTTCTTCATCATGTTTCGTCATTCATCTGGGATTTTGTGATATGTAATTATTTTACCGTCAGCTGTTCTGTCAGCTTTTTTCTGTCATACTTAAGGAACTCGTTGATAACATCATCTTGGCTGGCACTTTTTCTGTGTTTGAGGTTTATGAGTGCCTTTTCCAGATCCTCCTTCGTTTACGACAATTTTAGATGTGTTCACTTTTGCTCTCTCAAATATTTCATGTACCTAATTTACAATATACGGCTGGACATAATCAAGTTTGGCCCCGGATTTTTCATCAAAATAACAAACTCATTCGATCGACATTATTTTTGGCTCGATATTCGAAAATTACAGATATTTGGCAAAAGAATAGGAAGTTATTCCACAAGAAACAAGCGCGTAAAAATATGTAATGCAATGGTAGTACCTCGAATAATCTTCCGTCTATTTGGTATGATGTTCTTCGAGAATCAATTTATGTTTTGAGTTGTGATTACAGAAGAGAACCATCGGTCAATTGAAAGAAATTACGGTTGAATTTCCTTCTCTGTGAAGATCACATTGTAAAATTTACTGTTTATTTCGATTATAGATTCTAAGAAATCACGTGATGGTCAGGGTTGGTGGAGGCTGGGACACACTATCACACTATCTGGATAAGCATGATCCTTGCAGATGTCGTTCACAGCATCGTACAACACAGGGAGCTCGCCTGGTTAACAAACATGGAGCAGCAGACCTTCATGGTTCGCACGTTTACTACGAAAGGTAAAGATATTTACAAAAAGCAAATTTTTATCATAGTATGTTGTTGATTTCTGACATCAAAGGAAGCTCCAGAAAATTAATGTTTTCATGTGACGTTCGATCGGTTGACTATTGATGGTAAGATATTTTTATCAATGTCCCAAAAACTCTTGTTTCATTGAATAGTTCCAAGAATAAATGCTTCTGTGATCTTGAAGCTATGATGTACCTATACTGTATTCATATTTATTCAGTTATTCAGTATACCATGACGTTAGTTTCTTGCGTTAGTACCCTTGCTTTCCGACATTTCTTTGGATCATTACATTGCTGGTTGTCAACTGCTATTTCGATATCGTGAAAGGAAAGGCGAGAGGTCATGTAATCTTATATTCGTTTTGAAAATATTTTCACAAGAACTCTAAAGATTTTTATTTCAACATGCCTAAAATTAATGTCTGAAGATCAGACACACAGTATCAAAAGATGCCATCTTGTAGTGAAGTCTGCTCATGGTTATATTTTGGAGTTAAGAATTTATACAATTATTTTGAATTTATTTAAGGTATGTGAAGAGAAGGGAATGACAAGTTTCATGTTAATCGAAGCCTTATTATAACTATATGTGTCTTCAATTAAAACAACTCTTGATGAAGAGACAAATTCTTGTCATCGAAAGTCTATCCTTCAACTATTTTATATGCATAAGATTACTGTTCTCCTGACCTTATACAGTGAACTAATACGCCTCCTGATTCGCCTATTCGGTAGATTTGCGAATTCGAACTGATGCAATTTTGTAGGCCGATTAGCATCTGCCAGATTCGCAGTGATATTCAACAGATTCCGTCATTAAGTTTTTTTTTCATAAAATTCAATGAGTTAGGCTAGAAACCACCATCTCATTGTTGGTCGCAAATGCAGAATCGAAACGTGCATAATAAAATAAAATTTTAAATAAATAATGGAGGATATCTATATTACATCATAGAATAACAAGTTCCTTATTCGTATGTTTATCGTAGATGCGTAAAATAAATGGAATAACAAAAACAAATTTGGTGGATGAGTACAGCATTTATTACAAAAATAATTAATCATTTTATTTCCAATTTCAGATATACCGAATGAATATGGTGTCAAATATTGAAAATGATAAATTACTTTTGGGTTTTAGCCAGTAAGAAAAATAACAGCATCATAAAACAAATAAATTTTTTTTCAAATAAATATAAATTTCTGTCATGGACAAAATGATT
This sequence comes from Micraspis discolor, assembly GCA_030674115.1. NCBI lineage: Eukaryota > Metazoa > Arthropoda > Insecta > Coleoptera > Coccinellidae > Micraspis > Micraspis discolor. Next base: position 1,513,397 of record JARTUT010000446.1, read on the forward strand.
CAAAAATTCACAGATATAAAATAGCCAAAGAACCAGTCAAAACTCATGTATCATTTACTAATGGTATGAATTGAATACAAACAAATGAGTTTCATTATCCCTTTCCTATTTTATTTTACACAAATTCTCCAATTTAACAGATATTTGAACTCTTCTGTAGCACTATGTTCATTCAAGAGCCATTCAGCGATTAGTGGAAATAGCGACAAAAGCAAAGAACTGTCAATGAAGAAAACAGAACAATATAAAATACAGAATAATATGAAATACAGATCAATAGAAAAACAATAATGAGGATTTAAATTAGATCAACAAATTTATCGTTCCACTGAAACTCTCCTCGCATCAACCTAACGCAAAGAGGAAAAATCATTAATATTAAAATTATTTTCATTCTGTTGCTGATTCAAGAAGGCAAGATTTCGCTACCAGGCGGGGAAGATAAGCTTCATCGAATTAATTGATTGTGATAATCTAAATTTGCATTTAAATTAATTTGTGTTTTATGTATGTAGAATTTTCTGATTCACCCTATTTATTTCTTGAGTCCCAAAAGATTCCAAAAATCATTTTCTATAAGTATAATTGACCTGTAAGCAAGAACAGTTGGTTTTGATGATAAAAATCGTATTTGACCGAGTAGATGAAATTTTTTGGTACACCCTATACATTTCTGAAGATTCAAAAAAAGGAAAACACCATTACATTAGTAGAATTCACCTGGACTGTTGATTGTGATTTTAAGAAATTCTGGTCGAACAAGGAGATGAACATTTCTGAAGCACTCTTGATATTTTTAAAATTTCGATTTTAAAATAGAGAAGTCTAGAAGGTCTGAGACCTGTTCTGGATTATCGAATGTCTACTAGAATTTTTCTTTAGTCTATATAAAAGATCTACTAGGTGAAAAAAGAAATCGTCTTTCTTAAGACGGCATTAAGTTAATAGATCGGAAAAATTAATCATTTCAATAGAATTCTCTTCATTCGTTAGGATTTCACACTAGGAATGATATAAATAATCAAACGAAAAGACAACGAATGTTTGCCCAGCTTCCTATTTACTATAGTGTCCATCAAAAAACTGTGCAAATTTTGGTTACTTTGTGATAAAGTTGATATGAAATTCACTGCAATTCTTCTTTATGGTTAAATCCATCTGTATTATTCAGGTGTGATTCCATTTTTTCACTTACGCTTAAAATGCAACAACACAGCCAGTGAGTCATCAACATTCATTGTGAGCATACGATTTTGGTCTCAAACGATGTGCCTATAGGCTCACCGTCATTTTACTTTTATTTTATTTGTGTGTTAAGTAAGACAGCCAATATTTCACATAATCAATTTTTCAGATCTCCTGTGCCATCAACTCATAGCAGTTCCCAAAATTCTTCAGGACCTAATTCACTTCTTGGTCCTCCGATGAACTCTCTGAATAGATCGCGCTCACGCTCTCCATCTCAACTGTACAAAAACGATGACAGACGCTCTGTGAGTCCAAATCTGCCCAGGAAGACCCTGATGCCGCCTTCAAATAGATCCAGAAGTCCTACACCGAATTTCACTTCGACTCATCAGACTAAATTAACGACGAATAAGAGCCCAAAACACCAAATGAATACTTCGCCCAAGATAGCCAAGAAGCACGTATCGACCCTTCAGATTCCTTTGGACAAATGCATTACTAAGCAAGATTTAATGAAGACTGAAGCGACTCTTGTAGTGAACGATCAACTAACTGATCACAGTGATACAACTTCGGAGGTTTCTGATGAAGGATATAGAAGTTTGGGAATTGTGAATGATAAATCGAAGAAAAGGTCTTCACTATACAGTCAAAATTCTGCAGATGATGCTGAAGAAAATGGTGAGTATTCTAAATATTAATTTACAGTAATGGGCAAATGTATGGAACCAAGTGAATATCTCTGGAATTAAAATAGATATTAAAATGAAATTCAGAAGACGGATATTGCAGTAGATCGCCTATTTGTTTTCATATTTTTTAACAATTTTGAAATTCCTGTTTTACCGTAAATAATGTCGATTTTAAAATTTGCCATGGAACACCCTGTATATTATTTTAGTTCCTGATGAAACATTTTATTACGAGTACAAAAATATCGGGTTCGATAATTTTTATTTCAATACCGACCAAGATATCAACAGAAAAGTAAATAAAGAAAGGAAAAATTTAATGGTATCTAGTACTCTATGAAATTCATTGTAGAAGTGATAGTAGTTGTCAAAATAAGTTTTATGGTGTCAGTAATTATTCTCATGGGTGTATTCAATTCTGCATCGATTTTTTGTGTATGTGCAATATTAAACCAAACAGAGTAACAATTCTCAGCTGCAGAATAGGCTAAGGTAAGAGATGCTTTGCGAAAAGTGGAAGCATCAGCACCCCAAGATGATCCAGCTTATTTCTGAAGAATATTATTCCTAGTGTTCAGTTTTAGGCTCAGATCATCCAAATGAGCCTTGTAATTGAGAGATGAATCTAATTTAACTCCTAAGTATTTTTGATAGCTCTCTTTATGCGCTTGTTCCAGGTTCCGAGTATCGCATTGACTACCTAATTAATGTTTTTGATATATAATAACATGACAACATTTCCTGATAAGATATCGAACTTGAATATTGAAATAAATTTGGGATTTTTTAAAAACTATGGGTTCAAAGGAATTGGCTTCATTAGTCCAATTCTATTTGATTTTCGAAAAAAATACAAAATAAAAACTGACGTTAAGGTATCTCATATTTATATGATACTTTATTCAGAAAAGTTCATCTTCCCTTTAGGAAATTTACATTTTTTCAAGGAGTTTTCAAACCGAACCCGTGGAACCCCTAAAAATACGTTGATTGGATCACAAATGAATTCATTCGCATGATACTAAGTTGTTGGAGTTCATGAAAGAACTATTCACTGATAATTTTCAAATCTTTTTCCATTCGAAATATGACTAAAATATCAATCATTACAAAAATAAGAAAGAAATATGAATTCGAGATAACTTCTCTGCAACTATCAAAAATATCAATATTCATTTTCATCAAAATCCAAATATGGCCTGAAGAAATTTCATTATCAAGTTAGTATATCATCGTTCAAATCTATGCTTTACTATACTCAGTGCTGCCGCCTCGGACTAATAAGCAGTTATAGATTGTATGAACAATGAATAACTTCATCACCATCATCAGTATACAATGTATAAATGACAGATATACTGTTCATGGAACGTGTTAGTACTGTTACGAGTATAAATATTTCTGAAATATCAGGCAACTGCATTATCACCCTGTCCAATGCAACAAGCTTGCTATCATATTAATAGAGTTCTTTTATATCGAAAAGGCATATTAGAAGACCGCTCAATGTTGAATAAAATTTGGATCGGTAAAAAGTGATCTTTATACAGGTTGTCTCAAGCTCTAGTAGAGGGAATCAAATGAACAACTGATAAATAATTCAGAAAATAAATCAAAAACAATATGGAACATTATAAAGGAAGAAACTGCAAAGAGGAGAACCCATAAGATAAATGATACAATTACATCCGAAGACTTCAATAACTATTTTTCATCAGTGGCTGAGCATATGAGGGGAAATATTAGAGTAGAGATTGATAACAAAGATAAGGCTCTAAAATTGCTGGAACAAACTGCACCCAACAAATGTGACTTGAAAGAATTTCACCCAACAACGGAATTTGAAATTATCAGCATTATTAAAAAAATTAAGGGAAAGGAAACTCAGGATATATATGGCATGACAACTATATTTATGAAAGCCCTATCAATCGAAATTGCCAAACCACTCACAACAACTTTCAACAAGTGTCTTTCCGAAGGAGTTTTTCCAGAGGCTTTCAAGATAGCAAAAGTAACACCATAAGAAAGGAAATATCAACGACCTGTCCAACTACCGTCCAATTTCCATCTTGCCAACATTATCGAAAATACTTGAAGAGATTATTGAGTCAAGACTCTTAGCATACTTTGAAGAACACAATTTGCTTGGAGGACATCAACATGGTTTTAGGAGCTCTAGGTCAACAACAACTATGCTATTACAAGCGATGGATGAAATAATAAATGCTTTTAATGAAAGATGGCCAGTTAAGATCATTAAACGAGATGTATCAAAGGCCTTTGATACCGTGGATCATGAAACACTGGAAGGAAAACTGCAGCTCTATGGTTTGTGTGGTGCTGCTGTGGGGTTGCTATCTTCGTTTCTCTCAAACGACAACGGGTTGTATGGAGCGGCATACTATCAGAGTCGAAGAGCATGAAATATGGGGTGCCACAGGGATCAAATCTGGGACCATTACTATTCATTATATTTATCAATGATCTGAATCTTACCAAAACTCAGCAAACCATGTATCTTATTACACTCCTGTTTGCAGATGATACTTCCCTTCTTTTGAGGGCAGCAGACATTGATAAACTGAGAATATTAGAGAGATATGTTTATTGGACATCAAACAACTGGTTCAACTGTAATGCTCTAGCTATCAATGATTCTAAAACACAACAATTAAGGATAAGAAGTAGCAAAGACGAAACAATTAAATTACTGGGAATTATATTTGATGGAGCACTTTCTTGGGGACCACACATCACCGAGCTGAAGAGGAGACTTACAGTGGCAGTATACACCATCTCAGTAGTGAGCAAAGCTTCCTCCAGAAATGCAGCAGTGATGGCCTATTTTGCCAACTTCCATTCGATTGCCACATACGGAATACTCCTATGGGGCATGTCAACTCAAGCATGTGACATCCTCATTCTCCAGAAAAAAGCAATAAGGACAATATTGGGCCTTAAACAAACAGATAGCTGTAGGAATGCCTTTCAGCAGCTCCATATACTCACCATACCGGCAGCCTATGCACTGGAATGTGCCTCATATGTGCACACACATCTGAGCACTTTTCCAGCAAATAACTCCTTTCACGGGTTCAATACGAGGAGCAAAAAGCAACTTACCATACCATACCATAGCAGGAACTACGCTCAACAAGGAATAGACCCTAAAATTTATAATAGGCTACCGGACGATGTCAAACAATTGCGAGGACGGAGATTCAGAAACGGTGTTCGAAAAATACTTTTCCAAAAGACAATTTATAATATTCAAGAATTTATCCATAATTAATAATTAAAATCAATATTTTTTGACAAGGAATGTAAATTTTTGACGCTGAGAATAAATGTTATGTTATGTTATTAGACGTTTCTGGAGAACTATATATATTTGAAATCTGAAAATTGAGATTATGATAAGGTTCGAAGTTCTCTACAGAGCTTAAATATTTTCGAAGCCCAAAAACTTCTGGTTATACAGGGAGTGAAAATAAATTCGACGAAAAAAATTTTTTTTAAGTTTTCCATTCCTGGTATGATCCAGTATTTAATAGTGAATACATTTCTGTTAAAACCATTGTATTTAATCTAATAGTTTTCAAAGTGTTTTCTTGAAACACCTCGGTTAGTCGCTCGCTCAATTTCCTCCCCCTTTAGTAAGTGGAAAGCATCCTCCACACGCCGTATCAAATCTTCTTTGCTTTCAATAGGCGATTCGAAGACTATGTTTTTTATTCTACCCCATAAATAAAAATCTAGGGGAATAAGATCGGGAGATCGTGGGGGCCAAAACAGTGAAGAACGGCGTCCGATCCACCGATTACCAAACATTGCATTGAGTTCTTCAGACACCTCGTGCGAACTGTGTGCCGGAGCCCCATCCAATTGATAATATGCGGTAGTCGACATACTCAACGGCAGTTCATCCAAAAACTCAGAAACAATATTTCTCAGGATTTCGAGAATTTTTTCTGTATTTAAATTTTCTTCATAAATGTAGTACCACACTTTATTGTTCATCAAAAGAGCAAACACATTAAAACTAAATTTGTTCTGGGGGTTTCTTTGTCTTGTTCTATGAGGATTTTCACTTCTCCAAATGTGGCAATTCTTTCTATTAAATAGGTCTTCATTACTGATTTTGCTTCGTCTGTCCAAATAATCTTTTTCAAAAAAGTTTCATCATTTTCAAGTTTTTCTAATATTCCTCTGCAAAAATTTAACTTTTTTATGTAGTCACCTGGTTCTAATGCATGAACTTTCTCTTATTTGTAGTCATGCATGTTGTGTTTTTTCAAAATTCGGTGCACTGAATTTCTGTCTAAATCGATATATTTCATGAGCTGCACTTCGAATAGATGCATTTTCATTCGCTTCGAAATAAGTCAAAACACTAATTTCATTTTCCTCATCATCAACTACCCTTCTTTTGTATTCTTTAGGGTCTCTTACACATCCAAAACTTTGAAAGTTTGAAACATATTTTCTAAAGATCTTCTCCGTCATAGAAGGTAAACAGGGATACTTCTCGTTGAAGGCCCGGCAGGTTCTACTAATAATTCTGTCACATTCACCATGTATATAAAATAGATCCAGAATTTCGTAATTGGAATAACGGTTCATTTTGTTAACTCGAGAAATGAATAAAACGAATAACAATAATACCTGACACTTGTGAATTATTAACAGATAATTTATCTTCTATGGGTACAGAGTGTTCCCATAGTTTCACGTACACCATAAATCCAGAAAATCTCAAATCACTCAGAAATTATTGATTTTAGAAGCATAATCATGTGAGAAAACTATCATTATTTTTGACCGCAGAATCCAGCACAATTATAAAAATTTAGAAAGCACTGACGTGAGGTCAGATTGCTTTGGCGCTCTTGTTGACCTACTTGCGAGTAAATATTCAAACCTTAACAAATCTATAAGCTCTCTGATCGAGTGCTTTTCTGAGTTTTGATAACGCCATCAAATTTTTTCTCTATGATAAAAAAATTTTTGATTAATATTACGTCTGTGCTTTTCTGAATTTTGACAATGTCATCGACATCGAATTCTACCTCTATGAATTCAATGAAAATTTTGATTGATATTACGCCAACTGACACTGATATCTAGGTCCGCAAGTTGTCAAACGAATATCGATCTGTGATGGCAAATCTTTCAATGACAAAGCTCGGACTTCATGACATTTCTATTTTTCTCTTGAGTAAATGAAAAAAATGATCATATCTTCAGAAGGGGAAAGCTACGACAATGAAATTTGAGGATGAGTAAGATATCGGTAACCTCAATTAATATACGGATTTTTATTTGAATCTAAATAAAGTCTTAGGAGATATTGAGTATTGAACTTTTTTTTTGGGGAATTTTTTAAGAATTTTCTAGCGTGACGATTTCTGCGAAATTTTGCAAGCCATTTCGTTTCAGCGTCCCTCAATAACACTCCAAGTATCAACTTGATCGGATGGATATTCTAGTAGTTATTGAGGAAACAAAATTTCAGATGCTCATAACTACTGAACCATCCGACGGATTTGGCCCAATAACGAACTTGACCGAGATATTTGAACAATTAACCTATTCTGAAAATATGAAAACTCTAGCTGATTCCTTTTGGATGCTAGAGAGGATACAGCCGGCCGGACGGCCGGCCGGACAGACTCAACTTTCGCCACGAATTCTTCATCAGGAGTCGAACCCAATCGATTGAGACCATTTTCGGCTCGATATTCCAAAATTACAGACATTCGGGCAAAATGATAGGCACTCTGTTCGGGTGAACAAGAGCGCCAAAAAATAGGGTTCTAATTTGAAAAACAGAAGTTATGGCCAATTTGAGATCACAATTATCAACACAACATTTGAAACACCCTCTGATGATATTTTTGAAATCCAAAAGATGCAGGACCTTTTCACATCCTTCCTCTTCGATGTTGTAGAAACGGTTTACGCTCAGGATATTTAAAATAAGAATAATGAACATATTACTGACTGAACATTTTTGACTTTTTTTTCGGTTTTTTGTTTAGATATTTTGAAAACTATTCGATTCAATACAATGGTTTTAACAGAAATGTATTCACTATTGAATACTCGATCATACCAGGAATGGAAAACTTGAAAAAAAAAATATTTCGTCGAAATTATTTTCACTCCCTGTATAGCCGGAAGTTTTTGGCTTCGAAAATATTTTTGCTTTGTAGAGAACTTCCAACATTATCATAATCCCAATTTTCAGATTTCAAATATGGCTAATTCTCCAGAAACGTCTAATCGGCACTCGAACTTGAGATACCCTGTATAACTATCATCATAAAGTTGGTTATGTTTGTTGATCGAAAAATTTGTGGCTATACATTATCGAAATTGCACTCATTTTAATGAAAGGAAATGTGGAAAAGCTGCGAATTATAAAAATAAATGAGTCCTCAAAGAGAATGAAAAAATTTTATGTTCATAAATTAAAATTGCTACAGAGTTGAAACTGCAAGAAACTTTATCTGAAAAAATAGCCATTTCATTAAAGGTCAATGAATGTACGCAGCAAAAATTTTTTGGTTCATGTTACGACAAGGTTTCAATAGATCTTAGTGCTTAGTAATCCCCAAAGTTCTCAAGAGCACTCTGAGACTACTGAGCATTTATACGGATTACTGAACACTAAGCCTTTCGTGGAAGTCCTTCAACAAGTAAACACTAAGCATTAGGTTTTGAACAGTGCTGAGGAGTACAGTGATTTGTAGCACAAAAATGCTCAGACTAAGCTCCCCCTGATTATTAATCCTTTATGTATTTATTGCTTTCTATACAGAATTTTCGGTTTTATTGTGCTTTTTGTACCAAGTACATTATACTCATTTAACGACGTGCTGAAAGAGATGAGCTAGAAATTTCGTTTTTTCAGAATTCGTTAATTGTCCAAATATCTTTGTTACCATGAAATTCGGTTGCCTCAATAACTCCTAGCATATCTAATTGATCCATAAGAAACATGATTATTATTCAAATGACGATGGAAGATATGATTCTGCTAAATTTTGTAAAAATTCTTAGACTGAAACATTTTCAAAAAATACCTAAATTTTTTTTTTGGAAAATACTAATGTACTCATAAGATATCCATCAGATATCAACAAAAAATTGTTCCTTCATGGATCGCATACAATTATTACTTCGGCAATAACCATTCTCTATTATTGATCTTCTTCCCAACGTTTCAACACACATTTTCTGTCGTTTTCGAGTTAAATTAGCATTCACAAAAGCTGGTGATTTCAGAAAATTTTTCAACCTGTTGTCAAACTAGAGTACGAAATGCCGGACGGTTTAGAATGAGAGTGAATCCAGCAACGATTTCTCCAGCATCACTTTTATCGCTTAGCGGACGGTGCCTTGCACATGCTGTAACTATTGATCCCGGCTGAAAATTTGCTCTAAGGAATTATTCGCTTCTGAGTTTCAACAGTAGACTCTTTGAGTTGTTATTATAAGATAATAAAGGAAATATATGATATAAAATGTTCGGCGTGATCCATTGCCATTCGCTTGAGGTGCTACAAATAGAATTTGAATCTTTGGAATGGGCTATTCGATAGAGTAAAACGAATTCCTGAGAAGACGTTGTCGCATATGTTTAATGAAATTAAAGTGATATTTATGACTTGAATAATCATAGGAATCGATGAAATACAGTGTCACGCTTCAGGGAGGGTACAGAGGGATTGGAAAAAATGCAAAGTCCATCAAAAATCAAAACATGCGTTGTCGCGCCATCTCACGATATTGGATTTAATAATTTTGATATTCAGAATATTCTGTTCAACATAAATTAAAAAATGCGTTGTCGCACCATCTGACGCTATTGAAGTTGTTAATTTTGATATTTAGAATACTCTGTTATCAATGGAATTGATTGTCGGGCCTCAGGAACGGCAGGACCGGACTTTGAAAATTTCTACCAAAAAAAATTCAAAGTCCGATAAAAATCAAAACAAGCGTTGTCGCACCATCTGACGCTATTGAGGTTGTTAATTTTGATATTTAGAATACTCTGTTATCAATGGAATTGATTGTCGGGCCTCAGGAACGGCAGGACCGGACTTTGAAAATTTCTACCAAAAAAAATTCAAAGTTCAATAAATATCAAGAGAAGCGTTGTCGCACCATCTGACATTATTGGGGTTGTTAATTTTGATATTTAGAATACTCTGTTATCAATGGAATTGATTGTCGGGCCTCAGGAACGGCAGGACCGGACTTTGAAAATTTCTACCAAAAAAAATTCAAAGTTCAACAAAATTAAAAAAAAGCGTTGTCGCACCATCTCACGATATTGGTGCTGTTGGTTTTGATATTTAGAATACTCTGTTATCAATGGAATTGATTGTCGGGCCTCAGGAACGGCAGGACCGGACTTTGAAAATTTCTACCAAAAATAATTGAAAGTTCAACAAACACTAAAAAATGCGTTGTCGCACCATCTGACGCTATTGAGGTTGTTAATTTTGATATTTAGAATACTCTGTTATCAATGGAATTGATTCTCGGGCCTCAGGAACGGCAGGACCGGACTTTGAAAATTTCTACCAAAAAAAATTCAAAGTTCAATAAATATCAAGAGAAGCGTTGTCGCACCATCTGACGTTATTGAGTTTGTTAATTTTGATAATTAGAATACTCTGTTATCAATGGAATTGATTGTCGGGCCTCAGGAACGGCAGGACCGGACTTTGAAAATTTCTACCAAAAATAATTCAAAGTCCGATAAAAATCAAAAAAAGCGTTGTCGCACCATCTGACGCTATTGAGGTTGTCAATCTTGATATTTAGAATACTCTGTTATTAATAGAATTGATTGTCGGGCCTCAGGAACGGCAGGACCGGACTTTGAAAATTTCTACCAAAAATAATTCAAAGTTCAACAAATATCAAGAAAAGCGTTGTCGCACCATCTGACGTTATTGAGGTTGTTAATTTTGATATTCAGAATAATAATACTCTGTTGTCAATGGAATTGATTGTCGGGCCTCAGGAATGGCAGGACCGGACTTTCAAAATTTCTACCAAAAAAAATTCAAATTTCAATAAATATCAAGAAAAGCGTTGTCGCACCATCTGACGTTATTAAGGTTGTTAATTTTGATGTGCGACAACGCTTTTCTTGATATTTATTGAACTTTGAATTAGTTTTGGTAGAAATTTTCAAAGTCGGGTCCTGCCGTTCCTGAGGCCCGACAATCAATTCCATTGATAACAGAGTATTCTAAATATCAAAATTAACAACCTCAATAGCGTCAGATGGTGCGAACACGCTTTTTTTGATTTTTATCGGACTTTGAATTTTTTTTGGTAGAAATTTTCAAAGTCCGGTCCTGCCGTTCCTGAGGCCCGACAAGCAATTCCATTGACAACAGAGTATTCTGAATATCAAAATCAACAACCTCAATAACGTCAGATGGTGCGACAACGCTTTTCTTGATATTTGTTGAACTTTGAATTATTTTTGGTAGAAATTTTCAAAGTCCGGTCCTGCCGTTCCTGAAGCCCGACAATCAATTCTATTGATAACAGAGTATTCTAAATATCAAGATTGACAACCTCAATAGCGTCAGATGGTGCGACAACGCTTTTCTTGATATTTATTGAACTTTGAATTAGTTTTGGTAGAAATTTTCAAAGTCGGGTCCTGCCGTTCCTGAGGCCCGACAATCAATTCCATTGATAACAGAGTATTCTAAATATCAAAATTGAAAACCTCAATAGCGTCAGATGGTACGAACACGCTTTTTTTGATTTTTATCGGACTTTGAATTTTTTCGGTAGAAATTTTCAAAGTCCGGTCCTGCCGTTCCTGAGGCCCGACAAGCAATTCCATTGACAACAGAGTATTCTGAATATCAAAATCAACAACCTCAATAACGTCAGATGGTGCGACAACGCTTTTCTTGATATTTGAATTATTTTTGGTAGAAATTTTCAAAGTCCGGTCCTGCCGTTCCTGAGGCCCGACAATCAATTCTATTGATAACAGAGTATTCTAAATATCAAGATTGACAACCTCAATAGCGTCAGATGGTGCGACAACGCTTTTCTTGATATTTATTGAACTTTGAATTATTTTTGGTAGAAATTTTCAAAGTCCGGTCCTGCCGTTCCTGAGGCCCGACAATCAATTCCATTGATAACAGAGTATTCTAAATATCAAAATTAACAACCTCAATAGCGTCAGATGGTGCAACAACGCTTTTCTTGATATTTATTGAACTTTGAATTATTTTTGGTAGAAATTTTCAAAGTCCGGTCCTGCCGTTCCTGAGGCCCGACAATCAATTCCATTGATAACAGAGTATTCTAAATATCAAAATCAACAACCTCAATAGCGTCAGATGGTGCGACAACGCTTTTCTTGATATTTGAATTATTTTTGGTAGAAATTTTCAAAGTCCGGTCCTGCCATTTCTGAGGCTCGACAATCAATTCCATTGATAACAGAGTCTTCTCAATATCAAAATTAACAACCTCAATGTTGTCAGATGGTGCGACAACGCATTTTTTAATTTTTGTTGAACTTTTAATTTTTTTTGGTAGAAATTTTCAAAGTCCGGTTCTGCCGTTCCTGAAGCCCGAAAATCAATTTCATTGACAATAGAATATTCTGAATATCAAAATTATTAACTCCGATATCGTGAGATGGCGCGACAACGCATGTTTTGATTTTTGATGGACTTTGCATTTTTTCCAATCCCTCTGTATCCTCCCTGAAGCGTGACACTGTATTTAATCGATTCCAATGATTATTCAAGTCATAAATATCACTTTAATTTCATTAAACATATGCGACAACGTCTTCTCAGGAATTCGTCTTACTCTATCGAATAGCCCATTCCAAAGATTCAAATTCTATTTGTAGCTCCTCAAGCGAATGGCAATGGATCACGCCGAACATTTTATATCATATATTTCCTTCATTATTTTATAATAACAACTCAAAGAGTCTACTGTTGAAACTCAGAAGCGAATAATTCCTTAGAGCAAATTTTCAGCCGGGATCATAGTTACAGCATGTGCAAGGCACCGTCCGCTAAGCGATAAAAGTGATGCTGGAGAAATCGTTGCTGGATTCACAGCCGTCGGTTTAGATCAAGCTCGCAAAAGCTTATCATCTCACGGTAGTACTATTCTACATTTTTTATCCCGACATTTCATAGGTCTTCGGTTACATCCTTTGAAATCTCTAATTCATTATATCTATTTTGCAGAGCATAAACTGGACTGTGAAGAAGATCTCAATGATGTTGGTTTACGAAAAACCCAATACTCCCAAAAAATATACGAAAACGAAACAAAAGCAAACAACACGTCCGAAAAAACAGTACAAGATGAAAAGAAGCCATCCTATGTACGTTCCAACAGTCTCGATGGTAAAGAAACACCGTCCTCTCCTAAACATAGTGGGTCACCCTATAAAAAAGTACAGTGCAAAGTGAACACCTGGAATAATACGCCAAAACGTCAAAGAAGTTCTCTAACTCCAGAGACATTCACTTCTCCTTTCACAAGAAATTCAGCAACCAGAAGAAGTGTGTCAGCTGTGGGGTATGATAGGAAGTCATCCAGTGCAAATACATCGCCTACTAAAGGTAAACTAAGACAAGAACTTTTGAAGACTGTAAAAAATACTGACGACGACGCCTTAATGGCAATCCAGATACAAGAACTGTTGAAGAAATATGGCAGCTTAAATATGCTAGATGACGAAGATGAACAACAATTCAGAAGTTTACCAGAGGAGAGCTCCTTCAAGAGATCAACTGGAAGAATGAGCATCAGAAGTTCTAGAAAAGATTCCAGATCAGACATTATACATTCGAGAATTCCAGCACCCATATCTTACAAAGCCTAATATTTATTAGCACCATTTTAAATAATTGAATTTTTCGAACCATTTTACATAGAGAAATATCTTCGGAGAAAGTTGCAGTGATATTTTTATAATCATCTAGAACTTATTTAGTAAGTCAAATACTTAATCTGTTGCTCAAACGGAAAATTAATATCGTGTCACCATTTGATGATGACTTTATATAAATAATATGAAGATTCACAGTTACCAAACTATTGTTTGAAGTTATCTTTGAGCTAGTGTTAAATTGTTTTAGGCTGGTACCTACAAACGCAAATTATAGCACTTTGAAGCACGCGGTGATTACTTTAAGATGACTTTTATGCTCAAACATATATCAAGTGAAATTTTAAATATGATATATTGAATGGAGCTGAATTATTGGCTTTTATAGATAAAGATAGATAGATTTTATACATCAAGATTATGAATGTTAATTATCCTACTCCGAATTCCATTCCCAATAACATTCAGTAGATAAATTTTTTTTTGGGGTATCAACATCTTTGATTATAAAAGGATGTAATACTTTGTCATTTGTTATAAAAGTAAAAAATATGTGTTCATCATACATTTTTATTTATATTATCTATATCCTCTTCGTAATGTTAGCTTTTTTATTTTCTGTAGGTAATACACAGCAATTTTGAGTTCATTCTATTGTTACATCACAAGAAATAGACTGCTATGGTATAATTCGGTGAAATAAAAAGTGAAATATTGAATTGTTTTTCATTCTCATCCATTCTACAATGACAGATAACCATAAGCTATCTTCGTCTAATTTTCAACGGTTCGTTTTGACAATCCGCTATTTAATTCGAATTCATATTCATGCTAAAAGCTGTTACTGAATTTTTTTTCAGCTACGTGTTGTTTTTTTGAAAATTGAAGTAACAGCAAAATTTTTGTTAATTTTTTTTAATATCTATCATCATGGACGGATAAAAGTAAGTAGTTACCGATTATTTTGTTAGAATGTACTCAACCAATTCATTTGAAAACTTCAATTTACTGCTATAAACTGAGTTGCAAATTTGTTCAAAAAAATAAGCTTCTGTTTACATTTATATGTTTTAGCTGTTGATGTAACATTCGTAACACATGTAGGTCATGTGAATAAACTGATGAAAGTATTAGAAAGGATGAGCAGAAATTGATTCATAATTAATTGGAAGCTAGAAATACCAAAGAGCGCATTTTACAGGATTCCAAAAATGTTTCAGAATGAAAACTGCAAAAAATTTATGTACTAACAAGGACAGATTTTTCTTATATTATGCAAAAATTCAATTTTCAAAGAAGGAGATACTATGATGAAATGGTTGCTGCGACTTTTAAAGTTGAAGAATGGAAGAGTGAAGAAAGAAATTATGTAATTTTATACAAACAAATTGGAATGTACCTTTATAATGCAGAATACGGCGGTTATTAATACATTTCATTTTATCAGGAGAAACCTACCCGGGATTGAATGATTGAATTTGCTTTAGGATACATAATGAGGCTATGGAAAGGAAGCTGCGACAATTCAAACGAATTATATGCATATACTTAAATTCAAATTGGTGATCCAAAATTGTACTTTTAAAGGCTTAAATGGTGGTAGCAGGATCAAAAGAAACAGGAAAATGATACTATGTATATAATATATATACATACAAGGTTGGGATGAAGTTTGGCACCAAATTAATATCATTAAAACGAAACAGGCGATATTTGTAATATTTGGCAGCTGAGTGTAATGGACCACAATGCATCCGATGAGCATATTTTTATAAATGAGATACTTCCGGTTCAACCGGAAATGACAAATTATTTTTTATTTATATGGGACACCTTGTATATTTCTACAGATTCTGAAAGTTTGTGAACTTTGTGTATTGCGGTTGTTTAAAAACAAATTGTAGGCTTTTAAATATGTAATAGGTAGGCAAAGTGAGTATATTTTTTTTATGGACCTCTGCAGGTCTCTGTAACCTGCATCTTGAAAATACTTTTAATAGCGAATTTCTGTAATTTGAATATAGATTTAGCATGTGGGCTATTTCCCCAGATCATAACGCCATAACTCAGGAGGACTGGAGGTTGCAAAATAATCTGCTTTAAGAAATTCAATGGTATACTTTCTTAGTACATGTAGTGTCTATTCTACCTTGTTCAGCTTTTCTTGAAGTCAGTAAATATTCGGCCCACTGAAGGTGTTTGTCGATTTTTATGCCAAGAAATTTGGTATGATCTTTGAGCTCAAAACTGGTATAACATTGAGAGTGTTCGATAAGCTCCCGAATTTTCTGGGATTGTGAGAAAATTTATTTCGATTGAGGGTAAAATTATGCGTAAGACATCGTAACTCAATTAATTGACTCAGATGTGGCATTCAAGAGTTCCTGTAGCGATACTTGTATTTTTTGGCGGATTATGATATTTTTGTCATCCTCGTAATTGAAAAAGAACAAACAAGGAATTACTTCCGGCATGCCGTAAACATAAATAAGTTACTAGAGTGCACCTACGATGCTACCCTGAATAACACCTCTCACTATTTCCGTCGTCGTAGATCTATAGTAGATTCCATCCATGTTCAACTCTACATATTGAAAGCGCCTTAATTTAATCTAGCTGTTATCTAGTATGTCATAGATTTCAAGCTCCATGTATAACCCTGTCGAAAATTTTAGTGAAGTCAAATACTCCAACAAGAAGTCATCTCCGTCCAAGCCATCAGTCAATGTCTCAATCAGTTTGTGCGAGGCTGTTTCAGTGCTTTTTATGGGAAGGAAGCCGTGTTGCTGACAACACACCAAACTTACTAAATAAACTATAGAGGGTTGGGATAAAGTTTTGCACCAAATTAATATCTTTGTAACGAAACTGGCGATGTTTTTGAAATTTCGCAGCTGAGTGTAATGGTCCACAAAGCATCTGATGAACATATTTTCATTAATGAGATAGTTCCGGTTCAACCGGAAATGACAAATTTTTTTATTCAAATGGGACAACCTGTATATATCTACAGATTCTGAAAGTGCGCTTTGTTTCAAATCTGTCCATATCGGGTTCCATGTAAAAATTCTCTGTGTAGTATAAGCAGCCTGTAGGATTGGATGTGCGCCCTTAGAATCAGGGTTACATCCGCTGGCACGTGCCGGCGAGCAAGGACTGATAATCATTTTATTTAATTGTATACAATGTCAACACGAGTAGAGGTCCAGATGGTCAGCAGCATTATAAATATGGGTATATTCATCCAGTGAGAGGTCGCAGTCCACCACAAAACCAAGATGGGATCAGGGCAGTCTAAGCAAGAGGAAGTAATCATTGCCCAAACAGGGAACAGCGCAGCCACTTCAGCAATTGCAGACACAGGCAAGACCTTATCGATCCCAGAAATCCTCGGAATAATAGCATTCCTGCTAGGATGTGTTGGCGCAGTAATGTACCTCTATTGGAAGGCTAAGAAAGCGATCGAGAAGAAGGTACAACAGGAAATCAGGAGGGGCCACCAGGACTTAGTGTAAAGGAAACCCGTAAGAGTTTTTTTTTCCTTTCCTTGTTATTATGGTCCATGGAATACAATGAACAATTTGCTGAGTTGTGCGGTGTGTCCCAAAAATTCCTCGAAAATATCAAAAAGAGCCACGTGATCGTAGGGAACGGGTCGACAGAGTCAATAAATTTTTAGATGAACTAAACATATTAGAGTACAAATTTAACAAATTAAATGAAATTGTCAAGTCGGAATCAAATTTTCTCGAAGCATCTAGTCCTAACCAAACAATCATACAAAATTCACTTGTAGAAGCTAGAAAATTGCTTCAAGAAAGATCCAAATTGATTGAGGATAAACGTAATTCAGGAAAATTAATTATGACTGAAAAATTTGACTTGAGGACGGCATCCTCTTTACTGCCATTTACTGCGATTTAACAATCGAGCAAGCAGATAATGCACCAGAAGCATTACCTGTTTTAGCGAACGTTAATGAAAAAATTGCTTTGAGCGCTTTTTCCAATGGATTACGGAATACGGAAATCAGGACGATTATTAAGGCAAGAAATTTCAACACACTTAAAGATGCTGTAGCATCAGCTAGGGAAGAGGAACTTGTTAAGAATACAGCTCAAACTAGTAGTCAAAAGGCTTTCCATATGAAACAGTTCAATACAACAGAAAGCATATTTTGCAGACGAGGGCACGAAATCTGTCTTGGAACAAAATCATGTAGGAGAAAAATTTTTTCGTGACCAACGCTCATGTTAGTTACAATTTAAATGCTTTAAATTATGTCTCAGTGACGTATGACAATAAGGAATTAAATTTTTAATTGATACAGGTGCAAGTATTAGTTGTATATTTCCCGAATATTTAGCTAAACGAGAATATTTAGATACTGAAGGAAAAATAGAAATTAAAGGTATAGCCAGATCCAGAAAAAATTGATGCTATTTCACGATATCCTGTACCCACTAGCGCGGAGGAAGTAAAACGTTTTGTTGCATTGGCTAATTATTATAGGAAATTCATAAAAAATTTTGCAGCAATTGCTCAACCTTTGAACAATTTGTCACGCAAAGGAAAAGTTTTCGAATGGACGAAAGATTGCGAAAACGCATTTCAAACCTTAAGGCAAGTCCTACTGGAAGCGCCTATTCTTCAATATCCAGATTTTTCAGAAAATAACGTATTCACCCTAAGAACGGACGCAAGTGGATTTGCGTTAGGTTCAGTTTTATCAAATTCAAATGACCATCCAATAGCCTTCGCGTCGCGGAGTTTGAATCCAGCAGAAAAGAACTATTGTACAATTGAGAAAGAGCTATTAGCAATAGTTTGGTCAGTCAAACACTTCAGACCTTATTTGTATGGACGGAAATTTAAAATCTTAACCGATCATAGACCACTGATCTATCTGTTTAATATGACTAATCCGTCTAGTAGACTAACCAAATTCCGTTTGATTCTAGAGGAATATAACTTCACGGTTCATTATGTAAAAGGTTCAGAAAATGTCACAGCAGATGCCTTATCGCGTATTAAAATAGATTCAGAAGAACTCAAAGAAATGACGAACGGGATAGTTGGAAACATAAGCGTCATGACAAGATCTCGAATTAAAAAGGAAGTAGGTTCTAAACAACACGAGACGAATGCCTCCGATGGCAAAGGAATTGATCAGCCTGTTGTCGTCGAAGTTTTAAAACGTCCAGCAGAAAGTGTTGAGTTGAGACCACTTTCAGAAAAAGAATTTCGTAATTTGAAAAATCAACATTCAGAGGATTACAATGAGAATTTAATATATAATGTGAATTCACAAATTATTTTCATTAACCAGGACATCCGATCAGCGTACGACTTAGGTACATCGTTGAGGAAACTGGAAAAATTATGGGCAGAAAATAATATATTAGAATTGTACCTCATAAAGCTAGCTAGCAATAAAAAAATTTTTGAATATGTTGACAAATTATAAAAATGAAATTCTAGGAACATCATTAAAAATTAATGTAATAAGAGATGTAACGCGAATCGAGGACAGAGAACTAAGGCAAATAATCCTAAATGATTTTCATATTCTCCCCACCGGCGGACACGCAGGTATCGAACGCATGTTTAACAATATCAAAAGAGAATATTTTTGGAATGGCTTAAGATCCGATGTTGGAAAATTTGTAAAGAAGTGTGATGATTGTCAACGTCATAAACATTCCTTACCTAGGAAAGAACCTATGACAATCACTACCACAGCTTCGTCTGCTTTTCAAAGAATTTTTTTAGATCTCGTAGGTCCATTACCTACCGATATCGAAAATAATAAATATATACTCACAATTCAATGCGACTTAACCAAATTCGTAGAGTGTTACCCTCTACCAAACAAAGAAGCAGAAACAGTTTCAAAATCTTTCATTCAAAACTTTGTTTTAAGGTATGGTATACCATCTGAAGTTGTTACAGATCAAGGCACAGAATTCTTATCAAGAATATTTAGTGAATCGTGTAAATTGCTCAAAATTAAGCGTTTCAATTCAACAGCTTATCACCACGAAACATTAGGTGCACTTTAAATTTCTAAAAAACACTTAGGAGCTTTCCTTCGTATGCACACAGCTAAGGAAAGAAACAACTGGAGTAATTGGATTCCGTTTTGCTGCTTCTCATATAACAATACCGTTAACTCTTCAACTCGCTATACTCCTCACGAATTAGTTTTCGGAAAACCTAGTAAATTTCCCCAAAATTTAAAATGCCAGGTAGATCCAATCTACAATTTTGACAACTATCCTATTGAACTAAAATAAAGATTGCAAACGGCATGGAAAGATGCTAGAGAAAACTTGGTAAAGACAAAATTGAAAAGAAAAGAGAGTTTCGACAAAAAATGTAATGAAATTAGCTATAAAGTATGAGATAAGGTGCTCTTGAATAATAATAAGGACATTGACAATAAACTTGACCCCTTATTCATCGGTCCCTACGAAATAGTGGAAGTGCAGAAACCCGAACATTATTGTGAAAACGGACAAAAATAAACTCAAAGAAGTGCACAAGAACAGAGTGAAATTGTACTTCTCATAAAAAACTTATGAAGAGTATCAAGTGATTAGAGATTAAGAGACTGATGTAAATAGTAAATATGTATTGTATATATAGATAATAAGTTATAGATAAAAAAAAAAAAAATTTTTGTATTTTCATAGAAAAAAATTTTTTTTTTCTCTCAAAGAGGAAGGTGTAGTATAGGCAGCCTGTATGATTGCATGTGCGCCCTTAGAATCAGGGTTACATCCGCTGGCACGTGCCGGCGAGCAAGGACCGATAATCATTTTATTTAATTGTTTACAATGTCAACCTTGTTTTATCAATACATTACGTGTTGAATAATAGACAGACAATATAAACAATATAGTATAAATAGTTATGATATTGTCTGGGAATTCGAACTCGACATTCATTCAAGACACAGACAATGTTCTTTGATCATTTCATTCATGTGTACCTCGTTGAAGTGTAATGAATATCTCCTGTAAAATAAACACCCTTCCGTGAGAGTGCTGAGTGTTATTCACCATCCCTCAATCGTGTAAACGATTGGCCGAACTGAGTACCCCCAGCCAGGTACGCTACATCTGTAAAAAGAAGAAATTCAGTGGTTTTGTACATTTGAGAAAAAATGCATTCAAATAAATGAATCGTTGTTATTTGTATCATTAGTGAGAAATAAAACGAAACACTTTGTAGTATATAACTCTATCTGCTTTTCATGACGTATTTTTTAGAAATCTATAAAAAGAAGAAATTTTACTAGTAAAAAACATCTATTAAACATAATTAAAACAAAAATCATTTTCAATGTTCGAAGAGCTTGCCATTCACCTCCTGATAAAAGGTATGCCAGTCTATTAACAAATTCTTGAGTAACTTTTCTCAAGACTTCTCCATGTATTAAAGCACATTCATAAAAATCCGTTGGCTCAATTCCTGCAAGCATGCTGGTCGATTAACATAATCACGAGATTTTAGATAACCCCAAAGAAAAAGTCCCATCTAAACATTCAACTTTTCTGGTCGCTGGGTTTGTGTTTCAACAATCCAATGAGGATTCTCAGTTGACCAATATCTTGAGTTATGGCGGTTAACCGTTCTATTCAAACAGAAAGTTGCCTCATCAGAAAACACTACATTGAAAGCAAAACGTTCGTCGTCATTACAGATGTTCATTAGCCGTTCACAAAATTCGAGCAGTCGATCAAAATCATCCTCTGACAATTCTTGGACTAATCGTACCTTATACGGATAAAAACTTTCCTTTTTAATATTTTTCCTACGGAACGTCGATGTGAAATATTCACATTCACGCCCCGAAACTACCCGTCTCGCAAAGCGTGTCGATTAATAAAAAGGCAATTAACAAATTCACCTCTTTATTTCACTCGTAACAATTCGTAGTTTTAAATAAGTACGATCACAAAAAGTGACAATATTTACAATGGATGCCTGGTAAACAAATATCTGACTTCAACCGAATTAGGAACACCGCGTCAATTCGAATATCTGTGAATAATACTTCGCGGTCTAATTACGGCTTACCGAAGTACTACTTGCTTCGAACAGGCTTTATAGTCCAGTCATTTTAGGTTTTATCTGCGGAAAAATTCCTAGTGAGCTGAATTTTTGTATACACCTTTATTACGGCTTTGTAATGAAGATGTGAAAAATCGACATTGATATCGTGCCGGCTAAAAAAAGTTGTAAAGGTCAAAAGGTCACGAAAATCAGTTTTTCGCAAATATCTCGCGATCTATTGCTCAGAGGTCAATAAAGGTCATTATAAAAATTGTTTGTCGTGAAATTGTCTACAAAAATGTCTCTTGCATTTTTCTGTAGAATTAACCGTTTTCGGAGTAGAGCGCCGAGAAAGCGACTATATTATAACCATGCACTCGTTTCCTCACCACCTTCGAGGTAGAATGCAGGGTGCGTTTTTTTTACATGGTTTCCCCGTAGGCATAATCTATAATATTTAATAAGAGGTTTTTTCATTTACGAGTGAATAATTTTTTATTTGAATACAAAAAAATGCAGAAAAATTAACTTTAGTATATAATTTTTTTTAATCATTCATTGTCGATATCTTCAGTTTCTGTGTCATCAACAGTTGCTGACAAAACGTCGAGCGGACTTATTCCTATATTTGAATCAACATCTTCATCGTTTTCATCATTGGTTGGCTCTGCGTCTAAGCATGACTGGCCACGGCAATGTCCACAAACTTTTGAACATCTTTTTCTGCATCCACATTTGCCGCTGCAACCTTTTGTACAATTACAGAAGATTGTGTTTAGTAGATTATCGAGTGCGGGTGCTGGTGGAAATAAAGTTGTTATTAGCTGCAGTATATTATTTTTTAACTCCCAACCCCACTGTTCTGGATCAATTTCTTTTACTAGCCAGGTTTGTATTTGATAATACACTCGGTAAATATGCTGTTGAGCTGCTGAAGAAGTAGGTGGTAATAATGAAAATTTTACAGCTGTACTTTGCCTTGTTAGTTTAGCAAAGCTACAGTATCTGTAACTATCTATCGAAAGTTCTGATTTTGGAGCACCGTACATTGCTAGTAAAAAATGTGTCCCAGCATTGACAATGACATCTCGAGAGCAATTTTCTTGTTGAAATATTTCTGCAGAATTGGTTAAATCGGGTCTTTCTTCAAACATCTTCATGATTTTCAATTTTCCTTTTCCAAAAAGTGCTGAAGTTGTATCACATCCGGTCATGGCATGTAGAAACAGAATATTTTTCTTGCAATGTGGATATTTGTTAAGGCTATCAGTCGAGTATATTTTTGTTTCAACATTATTTTTTCCTGGTTTTTTAAAAAAAATTGATGTAGGTTGATCAAGTATTTGTGTGCGTGCTATGAGAAGTACCAACAGATCTATGTCTTCTCCAACAATAATTGTAGTATTATTTATTGATTTTTCAATCGCTGTTTCAACTATTAAAACGTCAGCATCATCACGTGATTGTCTTGTAGCAATACCAACTTCTTCGAACTTCTTAATAAGCATTTCAATTAATTTTCTTTTGTTAAATCGATTAGATAAGAATTTTTCTTGACTGATAGGAACTTCCATCGATTCATTGAAGTGCACTTCACAAGATGTAGAAACAGCAGCGGTTCGTCTTAGTTGTTCCATCGCTTTGATATTTTTACTGGTATCAGAGTAACCATCAAAAATGACAACAGTATTTGTTCCGAAATTATTTGATAAATAATTAATATATTTGTGAATGACAATATGAAATGTATCATTCTTTTGCCATACGACACGGTGCAAAAGAAATCCACCATCGATTATGTATGTTGCATCACAAACTACTTGATAATTAATTGGCTCGAAGTAGTTGTATATTTTTGACTTTTGAGTTTTTCTCATGCCAACATTATCAAATAGTGCCGTTGGGTATGGACTTAATTCTTATTGTAAATATTCACAAAGATTTTCCTCAAATTTTTATTCAAACAAATTCGTTGAAATAGCAATAACGGATCGATCGTTACCTTGCAGTCATGAACCATGATAGAAGAGTTTACTGATGATAATGGAAGAACTCTGTCAGAGCGTTTTAATTTAATTTCGTCAAATGTTACTCCTATAATTTTTTTAATTGACTGCAGACCATTTTCTTTGGCATTATAACAGTTGATTTTATTATTGCCAACAATTCCTGTTGACACAGAAACTAGTTGATTGCAACTTGAAAAAGGATTATGCAAAGCAAACCACTCTACAAGTTTTTTAATGTCAGTATTATCTCTTTCAATACGTGAATCTCTTGAGTCTACATGTTGATCTGTGGTATCAAATGAAAGGTCGCAAAATTTTTCAATTTCTTCACAAATTGCGTTTGTTGCATGCATGCCATATATCCACTTAGATAAGACGCTTTCATGAGTACTCCTTCCTCGAGAAACTCCTCCTTCAGTCTTCATAGACTTCATCAAACTTTGTTCAATAGTCATGTCGGTCCAGGTTCCACAGTTGAATTTTTCTGTACGTCTCACTGCAAATGTTTTTGTAAAGTTTATATAGTCTTGGTGTCCCATTTTGTCTTTTAAAGCTAACATATCTTGCAAGTATAAATGTGCAGATTTAGCATACAGGAAATGACCAGATGCATGGAAATATGGAAGCATTCGCTGAACACTTGTAAGATGATCATTCCATAACCCTAGTCTCTCAGCGCGAATAAAATCATTAGCTATTGATATCATTTCAATGTATTGTAGCCATAACTGAGCAGTAGGACCATCATCCTTCAATTTAGCTACTTCGTCATTAAATAACTGTATTAATCCGTTCAAAACATCTTCAGATTCTTCAATGTTATCATAAGAAATCGTCCCTCTCAGAATATCCATGATGTAGCCATCCAAAAACTCCTGCAGATTTTGATCGATTGTTAATTTATCATATATAAGCTTCATTAGTGCAACTCTAACAAGTCCATGTCCTCTTACAATTCTTGCAAAAGCATGGCCATCTAACATTTTGTCTACTGAATTTGGAGCATAAATAACACTGAGAGCTTCCTTGAGTCCACTTCCTTCCATTATATATCCTATAGATCCAAGAAACGACATAAGCGAAAACCACCTAGTCTTACAATAACATTGGATATATCAGATTGAACATCAGCAGCAGCTACAATTGCGCGAGCTTTGTAGTAATGTGGCTGATCAAAAGTAATGATGCAACAATTTTGTCCATGTGATTTCGCACTACGTACTGCACAATGTAATGTGGTGTAAATTGTATCTTTATTACTTGCAGGATGATGAATGAAGGGTAGGAACATTATGGTCGATGTTGTAAAGTCTTTATTATTTTGTGTTAGCTTCTCTAAAAATCCATTTCACCCTGGTAGACCGTTGACATCTCTCCACTTTGCGTATGCCCACAATAAGTCGACTTTACTACAAATTGCTTCATTTAAAATAACATTATCATCGATTTCTTCAACTATAATCTTACTCATTCCAGCTACTTCATTATTTTCGTAAGTTAAAAGAGGTACGTGTGCAACTGTAGCTTAATCCTCAGCGCGTGGTTTACTCTTACATTTCACGATGGGCATATCAGCCACAACAGCGTTACTTGGAGAAATGATTTTTATTACACCCATTATATGCACAGTATTATGCCCATCAATAGTGGAAACATTAATGTCTGCATTATCTGCAGCACACTGTAAAATTACATCAGGCTGTGAAAGAATACGAGGTTGAGGATGATAAACAGTTGACACTTCATACGTCACAGCATCGGTATATGAAGCACAAAATCCAAAACTTGACAATACATCTAGTAATCTTTTTGAGGCATATTTTCTATGCAGGAATACAGAAAGGCTAAGTAGCAGCTGTGACGAAAACGATCGTGGACGCATTACACTCATTATAGCATGGGCTATGGCTGTACATTTTGCTTAATTTTTTTGTTTTGCCTTTTTATTCTTCACAATTAATTGATGCAAGAAATGTGTTAGAGTGTTAGGAATTTCGTCATTAATATTATCTAACATTCGACTTGGTGGTGGATATGAGTCATGAATAATTGTAACTGAACGAATATCTTCTTTAATTATTGATGCAGCAGCTTCTACAATTCGAAGACGTTCATCACAATGATTTTGTTTTTTTCTTCGTACCACGAATTTGTTAAAATATTACTTGCAGTATCTCGAAAGCAAATAATTGTTAATGATTTACTTTTCGTAGTAATTACAATATTACTCCCATATCGAGCAATCAATTTATTTATTATTGTTTTATCATCTGGAATGTAATCTTTCATTGTATCTTTTAACTCAGCCAATGTGAATTGACAATCGTCATTATTTTCTATGTAATGAAAAACACATTTTCCATGGCAATTCTAATATTTTCATCCAATGGACGGCCTTTGTCACCCTTTCCACTGACTAATAAAAAATTTGAGAAACATTTATCATGATACTTAGCTTCGACAGATACTAAGTCATACTCAAAATTCACACGCTCCTTTACACTTCTTCCATATTTATCATCACGCGCCTCTGCAGCTTTTAATACTGTGTCTTTAAATGAAAGAGTACTCACTTCTCTAATAACGCGTCTGTATTTTTTTTTTTTTTTCTCAATTGCCTTACTCGCTTCTTCTCCACAAAACAAACATAATTTTTGGAATCAAAAGAGCTGATTCTTTTCTTACTTGGAGACATTGATGTACTCGGTTCTTCTTGGCGTCGTTTAAAAGCCGCTATACTCAAAGTGTTCGTATAATTTTACGACAATTGCTATGAACACTTACAAAAGTCACAGTATCTAAATATTCAATATTACCATCACCTCTAGCGATACTAGCATTTTTTAATGTCTGAAGACCACGCCTAACTTCTACTACATCACCATCTGATAACACTTCTTTGCATATAAAACATGTATCACTCATTATGAAAACTGTTCAAGAGCAATACTACTAAAATAACGTCTTTAACACTCGAGAAATAATTTTTAACTGAGCTAAATACAGCCCGACAGGCAGTAGCAGGTATAAAGGTACAATGAAATACGGAACATCTGCCTACCAGTGGAGGTCGTTTGAGGCATTCACGGGCACGAATTGTCCTGTCTATACTAGTATTACTAGTGTTATATGTATGTGTATGGAGTAGATTTTACTAACAACACACTTACAAACATAAATAAAAAGCAATAGGGTGTACGCCTTCGTATACAATACTGTATGTGAGTGCATTCTAGTCTCTACTCCGAAAACGGTTAATTCTACAGAAAAATGCATGAGACATTTTTTGTAGACAATTTCACGACAAACAATTTTTATAATGACCTTTATTGACCTCTGAGCAATAGATCGCGAGATATTTGCGAAAAACTGATTTTCGTGACCATTTGACCTTTACAACTTTTTTAGCCGGCACGATATCAATGTCGATTTCTCACATCTTCATTACAATACCGTACCAAAATGCAGCTACTAGGAAATTTTCCGCAGATTGGGGTTTAAAATCGCTAAAATGACTGGACTATTATACAGAACTGAACTGTTCTCAGGTCAAATAAATAGGGATTCAATATCCAAAAAGGTTCCCTTGACCGGAGACGAAAAATAGTCAAATACTGGTGCCATGAGATATTTGTCTACCCCACATGTGAAATACATACCCCAGATGTCTCTTTGTCTCGAATAGACGCCAGAGATTTCACAAGAAAATGTAATACATATTCCAGATATCTCTTTGTCTCGAAGGTCAAAGAGGTGCTAGGGTATATGACAGAAAAATGTGGCCAGACCATATTATTATTCCCTGGCGCCAACAGTCGACTTATGCCGTAGTTCCGCGCCAGAACTGTGGTAGAAGTTTGAGGTGATTCCTCTAAATCATTAACGATATTTTGCCTCAGCGCTTCGTTCGTTACGTCCCGTGGTCTTCCAGATCTTGGCAAATCCTTGACCATTCCAGGTGCATTAAAACGTTGTAAAGTTCTAGTAACTGTTGATCGTGATATTAGATTTTTTGAGGATGCAAATCATTAAAAATATGACACATTTCTTCTAACATGATCACCATAATGATCATCATTAATATGTGAATACGATCTTTTCACTCAAATTGACCATTTTCAAACGCATTCAAGATTTATTTTCATAAACTAAACTTCAAAAAACGTGGAGACAGTTACCTACTACAAAATATTTCGTTTTATGTATTATTATGGATACGAACAACATCAATTTATTTATCTGAACGACTTTTTTCTCAATTAGACAAAAAAACTGTATTTCTTCTTTTTACAGATAATTTTACATGGAAACTGGTATGGACAGATCCGAAACGAGGTGTTTTTTCAGAATTTGCAGAAATATACACTCAGCAGCCAAATTTCAAAATCATCGTTCGTTCCGTTTAAAATATATTAACTTGGTGCCAAACTTTATCCCAACCCTGTATATATATATATATATATATATATATATATATATATATATATATATATATTTGTCCCACTATATTTAGGTCCTCCATCAACACCCGATTTACATATCATAGGTCCTCCGGGGTCGATAGGTCTTCCGTATATGGAGGACCTAACGCAATCAATGCTAAACGCTTACAAACATCACCCTGAGTCTACCATAAAATTTTCAGATGGACGACTGAAAACTGGAATTTCGCATTTTTGTATAATTTAGTTCAGCGCTTTGCACACTCGCTCATTGGTGGCGCTCTCGCTCGCGTATACCCTTATGAGTATATGCAATTTACATTTTACGGTGGATCACTCCTCCATGTATACGTCAGAACTAACTTACAGTGGATAGGTCCTCCGTAGAATTGACAACGTTGCATTCACCAAGAATGAATCCAAATTAAATGAGAATATCGCCTATTCTGCAAGTTTGGCGTGCGCTTGGAGAGATCGCCGAGTAGAAAGAAGTGCGTTCACGATATTTGTCCGACTTTCTTCTTCATAAGCGTCAAGATACTTTACTCTATTGAATAAATAATAAATAATTGAATAAATGTATAGTTGTATAGGGTTATGTTGGTCGCATGTGTTTTTGTTAGGTCGCAAGGGGTTATAAGAATGATTCATTTCGTCATAATTCCTAATCTACTGATGATACATAAAAACTAATAACAGATTAGGAATCCACGCCCTCGATCTGGTAAATAACGAGATCCACGTTTTCTTGAACAAAACATTGTAGTTTTCCAATTGGTAGTGAAACTCGAGAAACGTTTTTGTCAATTGACAAATTATCTAATTTCCCCATATCTCTCAAAAAGATAGGGATGCAGAAAACCTAAACACATAAAAATCAACAACGGGCTCTGACTAGTAATCAAGGAAAAATCGTTAATCGAGAAATATAAATTGTAGATTTCCGTCTAGGGAGTTTTTCGCTAATTCTCGGGTCCGAAGTGTCGAGTCGAAAAAATTTTTTCACTTTATATCGATGCAGGTCTCGTCATTTACTAAATCGAGGGCGTAGATTTCGAATATAGTTTTTTCGTGTTTTCAGCAATTTGGGAAATAATCCACTTTTAGTGAAAAATTTGTCAAAAATTGGTCAAATTTGATCAAACACACAGCTCAGATGAAGCTAAGTAGGAAGATGCTGATTTTTTGGATTCACATCGTTTCTTCATCTATCAAATAATTCTGAAAACGACACCTCTGGTCGGTACCTACCGTTCGAAAGTTACGGTTTTTTCCCAAAGGTCTTTTTCTCGGATAATTCAGATCGCGATAATTTCCTGGATTAATTATTGAAAAAAATTAGAAAAGCACTGACTTGAGGTTAGGACTACCGATTAAACGAGAGTAATTTTGCTCTGAGTTCAGTTCAGTACCCACATAAATATTTGCTAAATAATAATAATAATAATATTTATCTTTATTGATCCATTAAGACTACAAAAGTATAGGACAGATCGGCAAACCAAGGTATAAAGAGATACAGATAAAATAATCTCATATCACAAATCCAACATGGCGTCATTCGTGAATTCCGCCACCGAATTTTAACATCCATCATACAATAGGTGCTTTATTGCCTTCTTGAAATGAAGTTCACCCAATATCTTAATTTTTGTTGGAAGATGATTGAAAAGACGTATGCTCTGATATAAAGGAGAGCGCTCTTATTTAGATGTTGCATGAACTGGCACTTCCGAAACACTGTTATGTCTTGTAGAATAATGATGACGACTCGATAATTTGTGCATAAAGCTTTCATTATTCTTAACATAAAGGAGACACTTATATATACAGGGTGTTACTAAATTGAACGTACAAACGAAAAGGGGAGATTCCTTAAGTGATTTTAAAAAAAAGTCCCATAAACATGGGGTCGCGAACGTTTCGTTTTCGAGATACAGAGTGTTGAAGTTTGAATTTTTTTTCAAGTTTTTTCTCATAGTATCTACACTTCACAAGATATTCAACTGAAATTTGGCATAGATATTACATTTGAGAGTTCTCACCACGTGAGATGGCAATTTCGATAGATAATCTACAGGGTGATATTTTTTCTGGAACACTGCCACCTGTTCTTCCGCAGAACTTTTTTTTGGTGAGCAACTGTTAATTTGAAAAAATGTTAAAAGAAGTTCTGTTCTTATACTAAACTTTTCGGTCTCATGTAGTTTTGTCGTATCTACCAACGATTTCGAGAAAAAATTTTTGAACGATTCTCTCGAAATCCTCGTGAAAATCCAAATTATGATCGAAAGGTCAGTTTGTAAGCTGTGGTCAATGAATTCAGTGTCAGTTTTTATGGAAATTTTCCTGATCTGTATCGATGATTCATAAAGATTCGATAAACTCGTATAATCAACACAAGAAATGTATTACAACAGGAAACGTAAAACTAAAAAAATCATAACAAGACACCTCAACAAGTAACCGCAAAGGACTGAACTACAGCAATTGTTGAAAATGTCCTCTCCCAACTGTTATACAAGTTTCTGATCTTCGTCTCATAGACGACCGAACTCTTTCAAACACTCCCGGAATATTCCTAACTGTATCAAATGCGCCTATTTTCTCAGTTCTTCTACGGTGTTCACGGGTGTCTAGTATAGTAGAGATTTCAGGTGGCCCCATAAAAAGTAATCTAAACATTAAACTGAAAAATGAGCAGGAGCACCGTCATGCATGAACCACATTTCTCGTCGTAGCATAAGAGGTATCTTCCAATAACAAGGGCAAATCGTTTTCTAAAAATGTCTTTATGATTGACCTGTTAGTCGACCTGGCAAGAAGAAAGGACCAATCAAATCATCACCAATATTACCACCCCACACATTTTGTGAAAATTGCTCTTGAAAAAGGGTTTCTACTTATCCATGCGGATTCTCCTCAGCTCATACGTATTCATTATGAAAATTGATAATTGAAGTCCTTGAGAAACAGGCTTCATCAGTGGAAAGAATTTGGCAATCAAAATAAGGATTTATGAATAGTCTACTGACGTACCACTGACAAAAACTAACCCTCGGATGAAAATCTCGAGGCAGAAGAGCTTGCACCCTCTGAATGTGATAAGGATATAGCAGAGAATCCAGCAAGATCCGCCAAACAACTTGATGACGTGCATTCAAAAGTGCACCAATTTTTCTTGTACTAGTTCTTGGATGTTGTTCTATTTCGTTCATAACTGCCTCTTCGAGTTGTGGTGTTCTCACACTGCGTGGTCTCCCAGCATTAATTCTTTCCGTGGAAAAAGATCCAGCTTCTGAAAGACGCCTATGAATATCAGAGAACATTCGATGATTTGGTATCACTCTATTGGGATAGCGTTCCATGTAAAGACGCCTAGCTTCTCTTGCATTTCCATTTGCAAAACCATACATGAAATGCATATCAGTCATTTCGGAATTCGTGAAATTCGGCATGTTTTGGTATTGAAATGTGTAAAGGTTCTAATTTCTGATCAAATTATTGTTGTAACAGTCATAAAAATCGTAATGAAAATAGTAGTCTAACTACATTCAAAAAAATAAATAGCTACAAATGCAACCACCTTCACTTAAAAAAAAAACAAACGCTCAATAATTTGATGTGTCAAAACTGGCACTGAATTCATTCACCACAGACTACAAACTGGCCTACCAATCATAGTTACGAGAATTTCGATGGAATCGTTCAACATTTTTTTTCTCAAAATCGTTGGTAGATACGACAAAACTAAATGAAACCGAAAAGTTTAGTATAAGAACAAAGCTTCTATTCACATCTTTTAAAGTTAACAGTTTT
This sequence comes from Micraspis discolor, assembly GCA_030674115.1. Taxonomy (NCBI): domain Eukaryota; kingdom Metazoa; phylum Arthropoda; class Insecta; order Coleoptera; family Coccinellidae; genus Micraspis; species Micraspis discolor. Next base: position 1,545,531 of record JARTUT010000446.1, read on the forward strand.
TCACAAAAAAAAAAGTTCTGCAGAAGAACAGGTGGCAGTGTTCCAGAAAAGATTTCACCCTGTAGATCTTCTATCGAAATTGCCATGTCACGTAGTGAGAACTCTCAAATGTAATATGTATGCCAAATTTCAATTGAATATCTCGTGAAGTGTAAATACTATGAGAAAAAAATTGAATAAAATTCAAACTTCAACACTCTGTATCTCGAAAACGAAACGTTTGCGACCCCATGTTTATGGGACTTTTTTTCTTAAACTCACTTAAGGAATCTTCCCTTTTCGTTTGTACGTTCAATTTAGGAACGCCCTGTATAAATACATGACATGTCAGAATATTATTTGCTATATAATATGGTCGACAAGAAGGTAAATGTGACAAATTGAAAATTACTGGGATTATCCTCTTTTGACAAATCAACACCCTTTCCAGTTCGGTAGATCCTCCCCAGATAAGAACATTATATGCCATGTGTGGATAAGCTATACAATAATACACATTCAAGAGTGAATGCAGGGAAAACAAATTTTTGATCTTATTTATGGCAAAATATGAGTTGTTCAGTTATTTACAAACCGAATCAATATGGTGGTTCCATCGTAAGTATTCGTCAATTTGTACTCCAAGAAATCTAGGGGAGCCACTTGTAGTTACTGACGAGTTTTCACAAGTGAAGACAGATCGTTTTCCACCGAAATTTGTCAGTTTGAAGTGAATGCATACTATATTTTTCTGTGTTAACAATCAAATTATTCCTACGCCACCAAGTGGTAAACGTTTTAAGTAGTAGGGCTATCAGGTCCTCAAGCTCCCCAAAGCTCCCCGCAGTTACCAAAAATGATGAATCATCCGCGAAAAGTATGATCAAATGAGCAAGAACATAATCCGGCAAATCATTTATAAACATAAACGTGCCTAAAGAAGTTTTCACTTCAAAAAGAGTTCACAACTCCCAATTCAATAGTATGCTGATCATCTAATGAACGAGTGGGACTCCACGTCAGTGCATGTGGCATTCAAATGATATTCGAAGTTGAAAAATTTGTCTTGGTTCATGTGATTTCTGATTGCCTTTTGGACGAGAGCTATTGGCTTCAAGTGTCAACAATTTTCAATCAATTCAAGTTCCAGTGATTTATCAGTGATTTAGATATTGGGATGGGGATCAGAGTGACAATATGTTGGCGCTTTTCATATTGAAATAGAGGTGAAAAATATCAGTTGAAACCGTTTATTGAAGTGGATTGTTTTTGACAGTACGTCATTTCTATCGAATTTTAATATTTTCCCACCCTTCCGGGTTCGAACCTCACTCTCGAACTGAATTTTTTCATTCAATAAATAACCAATAATCTATTATTATTTGTAACTGGAAATATTTTTCAACTCTTCTTTATTTGCTGCCAAACTTCTTGCATCTTCCTGCGGCGTAGCACTCTCGCCTTCCAAATCTGCCTATCAGCTCTCTTCCTCCATTCTACGGTTCCTCTTAGATATTGCTTTCTGTATAACTCTCATCAAGGTAAATTTTGGTGGAAAAGACACTTCACTGTAGCTGTTGGGTACATGGTTTTAACGAAACGTTCATAATCACCTGTGATGGGTCCTACGATGACTGAAAAGAGCTTTGCCACATTCTGAACATTCGAAATTAGTGCTGAAGGGTTTCTACGTCTGATTGATATAGCCAAAAGAAGCACGCCCTTCCCGCAGCATTGGCTACAGGCGTGACATTTGGTTTATCCATGGCACAGAAGGTCTGCGACGATGAGCCTCTTGTCAGGCCTTGGGTAGCCTGGAGTCTTATTACTTATACTCCTTCGTGAGCTCTTGGGTTTGTTCACGGCAGAGCCTCGTTTTTAGATAAATGTGCACCACTTGAAAGTGAAGTTAGTATTTCGGTAGCAGGGGCTTGAGTTCGTATATTTACCCCTTGCTCTGGCAAAGTAGAAATTTAAATTCTCAGTGGACAATTAATAACTTCACTCATTATAAAAACTTAGCTTAAAATTAATACTACCATCACAGATACTTATAGATGATCACAGTGGTGTGAATCCATGGAGAAATATAATCTGTAACATCATTTTTAGAAAATCTCTTATATCTTCTGGAAATTGAACGCTATGATGATGAAACTTCAACATATGCTAAGTACCTATTTTGTTCATAAAACCCAAAATTTTGTTGTCTGTTCTGACTAATAACTGATGAGGTAACGAGTATTGAGAAAAATATTTTGGGATTTTTAAAAAATGTTCTATCGAGCCGATTCCTTCGAAACTCAACACACTCCTTTCTGCCAACGTTATGTAAACATTTTTTGAGTTTGAAATTGATTAGAGGAATATTCAAGGAATTATTACATGAACCAAATTTCAACGAACTCAACCGAGATATTTAGACAATCAACCTATTCTGAAAATATAAAAACTCTAGGTCCCTTCGTTCGGAAGATAGAAAGTACGCGACCGGCCGGAGGACCAGGAACACTCAAATTTTATCATGGATTCTTCATAAGGAAGTCAAACCCAATCGATTGAGAATATTTTCAACTCGATATTCGAAAATTAAAGAAATTTGGACAAAACGATAGCTCGCTGTTTCACTAGAAACAATGTAACCAAAAATGTAACCTGGTACCATATTTCACGATGTTTCTTCATAACTCAAATCTGCATAAAACATTTAACAACATTTGAAAGTAATTTCCTACTTGGAATCTTTCAGAGCTGCACCATACACTGACCATAGTTAACTGAATGATGTTTATAGGGCGACTATCAAGAGCCGAAACGTAGAATAACGATAAAATAGCGCGCCAAATTGTCTTGATCACATCATATGATTGAAAAGATGGCAACCATGTCGGTTGACCTAACCACTGTAAGGTGGATAATATTTACCCTCCGGAGGGATCAACGGTTTGCAGTGTAGTAATGGAAGTATACTCGAGGTGGACCTACATACTGTAGTTTGAATGGTTGACCTATGGATAGGAATTCTGAAGGAAAATGAATAAAAAAAGTCACTGATATTTCGTTGGATTCGTATTAAGGACATCAAATTATGTAATATACTTTGAGAATATTCTGCCTATACGCTTTCTTTCTGGTGGAGGATATATGTCTGCGTTTTAGGATGAGGACCTAAATATATGGGATGTAAATATATATATATATATATATATATATATATATATATATATATATATATATATATATATATATATATATATATATATATATATATATATATATATATATATATATATATATATATATATAGATTTGTTTGACTGCCTACACAGACCCAAATCGGTATACTCTACCGACTTTTCGGTCCAAAAGTGACGTTGTCAGACCCGGCTCCGGGTCTGACAACGTTTTTCAATGGAATCATAATCAGGGGGGTCAGGGGGTGTTAGATATGAATTTTGAGCCGGGTCCGAAAAGTCGGTGAAACATCATATTTTATACAGAAATACTTCGGGGAACGGCCAGTGCGAGGGCGCTTCCGGCGACCTCGTCTTGCTGTATGTAAACGGTATACTCGATCAACGTCTCCAATCCCTAAATTTGGCAACGCTGTGCCTTATGTATAAACCCGAAATTCTCATTTTTCTACAACTTATACAAACCCGATATAGGAGGCCGCCCTCCAGAAGATAGTTTATTCATTTCTTCCAAGCGGACCGAATATATGATCTCGTCTCACAGATATTTCATTCTTCAAACGAGTATAGTTGAAAGTCATAAGAATGGGGTACAATAGCTCGTCGTTAGAAGAAAACTACCTGGAAAATTTGTCGCATAAAAATTTTATTATCATTTATTGGATCACAACTGACTTACGAATCATATTCATAAGAGTCATGGAAATTTCAATTACCCTTTATAAGGAGTCGTTACGGAAAATTTTCGATATTTTTCTGAATTTGACGTTTCCGAATTTTTTTTATGTTCACCGAAATGAAATGAATCTGGTCAAAATTTTATTTGAGAAATGTACAGGGATATTGGATGGATCTTAAAAAATTTAGAAAAGCACTGACGTGGGGTCATGAGCATCAGCGTGCTATTCTTAATGCTGATGAATATCTAACGAGATATCAAGTATTTAGGAACGGTTTCTATAAAATTTGCAAACTTCTTTGTTTGAACGCTATCCGAACATCTTCCTAGTTACAAGTTTATCTGGTGGATATGTTAGTATGTTAGGAAATGTTGAGGAAACGAAATTCCAAATGCATAATTAATGCAGAACTATCCGACGTTTTTGGCCCAGATATTTGGACAATGGACAATCAATCGAGATTCGAAAGTTACAGGCATTTGAACAGACGATAGCTCGCTGTTCAACTAGGAACAAGCGCGTAAAAATTCCTGCCTAGCTTGTTTACTGAATTTGAGATTAAAAGGTGAATTGATTTTAGAAATTGAATGCTTTCCTCATTCGTCATCTTCAAATCTTAACTACAATTTTTTTTTTCAGTAAATACTAATTCTTATCACGTTTTTCCCACATTATTCAATCTGGTTTTAATATTGAAAACCAAATTTCTAATAATAATAGCTTTATTGTCCAACAGAAAATCCATTTACAGGACAAGTCACTATACAGGGATATAAATGTTACTATTAAGAATAACTGCTCCATAACCACCTACATACATATATTACACAAAATCAAAATTTAACTATGAATCGGACAGATGTTCAAGTGCAATTTTCATAAAAGTTGAGAGCACGAAAAAATATCACAACAGGTACAGCTACTATAATTATATAAGTTATTACACATTAAATTTATTGGAGCCTTACGCAGGATATTCTTTCTAGCTCTTTCACATTTAAAAACTGAAGCATTTCTCGAATTGAAACATGGTAGGTGGAAATTTAATTTGCTGAGAATTTCGGCAGAGTCGATTTTATTATTTAAGATTTTGTACAGAAACATAATTGATCCTAAAGTTATTCTTAGACTTAAACTTGGATAATTCAGTCGCTGATAAAGATAATTATTATCACATCCTCTAGGAGGATTGACACCGTCAATCTTGAATATCAAATACTTCCGTGAATACGATAGAGTTAGAGTTGAAATTTTCAGAGTAGATTTGAGTTATAAATATCTCGGCTGAGTTCGTTATTCGGATAAATCGGTAGAATAGTTTCGAAGTAACAAAATAAAATTTTCCAAATAAAAATTTTTTTATGGTGCACTTTTATCAGGCGTATACACCAATACCGTTTTCGACTTTGACAAACCAATAGTTTCCGAGATATGATTTTTCAAATTCTGAATAAATACTGGTGAAACTGAACTCTATTTATCCCTTGTTAATCATCTACCTACTCAGGGTCCAAGGGTCAGCGCTCTGACCTGTAAAGCGGAGTTTTAAAATTCAATATATCCCAACATGCTGGTTACAAAAACCAACGGTATCACTATGAGATGTTAAACCATTTTTGTTTTTTTAATACAATTTCACATTTATGACAACTTTCTTGGTCTCGTTAGAGTGAGATATCCCCATAGGAAATGCAAATTTCAAACGGTTTGATGCGATCTTCCTGATAAATCCTTAAAGAATTACGAGGGTTATTGCATTTGGTTTCAGGATATTAATTAGATTTGGGTTTATTACTATTGCTTGGTTGTTCCAAGTAGAACAGCAAGCTATTGTTCTACCAAAACAGATAAACTTTTCGACTAGCGAGTCAAAAATATTTCCAATCGATTGGGTTTATGAAGATATAAATAAGGTCATTTAATTTCATACCAATAAAACAATTTTTCCGATACAGCTTAGGAATAGGGCATCCCGAGTGCCTATAAAGCACTTCTGAAGAACTTAAATTATTTGAAACATTGAACATTAAAAAACTTTAACACCTGATGAATTTTCTTGAAGCTCGAATACTTCTAGTTATCCAGGTGAAAAAATGAGTAATTTGAAGAAGTTATCTCTCTCATGTTTTCTCTTCGTAAATGATATCTTAAAGATCTAGTTTCATATCGGCATTCGTCAAATTTTTTTAGAAAATATTTAATAATTTTTGTTTTTCAATAATGAATAAAGTTTATATTATTATTATGTCGTAATATATTGAAAATTTTCCTTAACAAAATCCTTTAGAAATAGATTGAAATTTCTATAGTTTTTCAAATATGATATGTCAGTTGTTATCGAAAAAAACTTTTTTATGCGGAAAATTTCTTACATACTGTCTGACGATTAGCAATTGTACCTGATTTTTATGAACTTCTTTAAATACCAGTGAACATGAGTTATTTCATTATCGGTCCGGTTCGAAGAATTAAATAAAGCAATCTTCTATACGACGGTTCTCTCTATTGGGATTGTGTAAGTTGTAAGAAGCGATAGATTTTGGGAGAATTCAGTGGATACATTTCATGTGACCTTCTACAGAAAAAAGTAAAAGATCCTCGTCAGTCACTTCTCAACATAAGATATGCAATTAGAGTTATTTGCGGTATAACTAACCGACGCGGTCAGTCCCAACGATCTGACAACACCGCAGGGACTGAAAAGGTTTGGAGAACATCACGTCGGCGTATAAGTGGGAATGAAAAGTCGGTTCAGGATATCGGGCTTCAAAACGTGAATCAAGTATATCACTTTTTTGAATGAAAAAAAATTTTTCCCCTCTAAAGTTGCCTGAGGAGTTATATTTCTTTAAAGCAGATTTTCCACATATATACACACGCAAAAACCATCTGGATCATACGGGTCTCAGGTAGCCTGTCGCATGTACCGGGACTGAACACGTCTGTTAGATAAATATATATATATATATATATATATATATATATATATATATATATTTACAGCCCACCTGTAAACTTGCGTCCGTACATTACGATTTTTACATGTAATTCTGCGTCCACCGCATTGCTGCGTCCGTATACGGACGCAGAAATACAAGTCAATGCTAAACGCTCTGTTATGACGTCATCGTTTGTTTCGTTATAATACGGCGAGGACGTCCCAATGATGAAATCGTGGACTTTTTCTGAATATTGTAGTTCGAACAATTTCCATTTGCGGCGCTGCAGTCGCTCAGTGTATATTCGAAATGCATATTACTGTCACACCATTCCGACATTGGTGCTTCAAAAAAACCGGCAACACTGCATTGGGTATCGCCTACGATCAAACCGATATTTCTGCGTCCTTTAATGATTTCCAGATGCGGGTTGTTTACGCTTTTTATATCGAATGATTCAAGGTCATTGAACAACTGCAGTAAAGAAGTTTTGCTCTTATGAACTCGAGTCTCGAGAATAGAATAATTGAGATCTATGATGAATCCCACTTTGCACATCGCGTCGCTTCAGGACACTTGGAGATCGAATGAGATATTCCTTGTATGATCAAGATCAAACTGATGTTACAATAATCTTGAAAGAAATGGTGGAATTTTTAAATAAGATTCGGCATCATTAGCATAGAATTACTTTGGTTAACTGAAATGACCGATTCAATGAAAATTGATTGATCATTTTATTCATTCAATACAGATTCGTCAACTAACTTGCTTTATGGTCTACATTATATTATGTTGAGTTGTTTTCCGAAGAATGAATTGAATATATTAAGACACTTTTTTGATGAATGAATGAATTTCGTCATTGACAGGTGATCATTTCTTATGTAGGTATTTTTTGTGATTTGAATATTTTCTTACAACACCGCAGATTTCTCTAGCCCTCAGTTCTTGAAATTATTCAATTAAATTTCTTGATATTGTAAAATATTTGATTGTCACGAAAACCACCCATGACTCAAAAGGTCGAGTCGCCCTCGCAGTAAGGAGATAAACTGTAAAAAATTTCATTAGTTTTGTGAGCAATTCATCATACTGATTAATTTCGAATAGGATCAGTTAGAACTTTCAATAATTCATTGTTTCACAATATCTAATAAATTGGGAAATATAACTTGTTTTCCTGAAATATTTTTTCGATTGCTATCTCCAAGAGAATATCAATGCACAAAGCGTACTGAGACTGAATCTAAAAAATTTCCTCAAAACCAATGTGACATTTTCATATCTTAGCCCAGTCGCAGCAGGAGCCAGAGATAGTTTTTGTTGACCAATTTTAACCTTAGCCATAATTTATGTGAATAGACACATTTGGCTGGGTTGTAAAGCATATTGATTGTCAGCTAGGACACTAGGCAGCGGAGGGTTTATCGACCTGATCATCAAAAACACGTAAAAGAAATTAGTTTAAGAAAATTTAACTCTGCTGAAATTTATAGAGATGATGGTTTATACAGGGTGTCTACTATAATAGGTACCAAACTTCAGTAGGTGATAGTACAAGTTATTTGCAATAAAAAATGTCCTAAACACTTTTTCGAAAAGTTTATAGTTATCGAGTTATTTAACACTTCTTGGTTTTTCGAAACTTCTTGCTTCACCCTTTAAAAACAAGAATATTTCTGTTATTCTTACAGCTACATCAAATCTGACCATAACATCGCAGAGGGCAATAAAGGCGCCATAAAATAGGTATTTACTTATGTTAAAAAATGTTTTATACCGGGTGTAGTAAAAGGGTATATGTAAAAATTGAAAACAGTGCAAACTTAGTGGTATTTTCTTGTAAGCTGTACCATAGAAAATTGGTGAATAAGTAGAGGTTTTTTCTCTACGAAAAATTAGTACATGTAATAGACTTTTAAACGGTATATCAACTTTTCACTTAACTTTTTGTTTTTCCAACAATATCTCTGTTTTAATTCAGAAAAACATAAAATTCAGACACGCAAATTTTATAACAATTCATCTTTTTCGTACAGAATCCACAACCTTTCGAAGTTCATTACGTTTTCGATGCATTGTATCACAACATTCCTGAATTCTGTTGATTAGTTCTTCTCGAACATTAATGCGATTTTTATTCACATTTTCTATCAAAGTGCCCCAAACATAAAAGTCTAATGGGGATTGATCGGGGCTTCTAGGTGGCCATCTCGAAGGACCATATCTTCCTATCCATTTCTCCCCAAAGCGTTGATTCATCCAGTCCCTCAAAATTCGACTATTAAGGGCAGGGCCTCCGTCCAGTTGAAATAAAAGTTGATATCTATCCGCTATGGAAATATCTTCAAGAATGTCAACCACGTTATTATTCAGTTAATTTGTGAATTCATTGAAATTGAGGCGATTGGGAAGTATTACGGGCTTGAATAGCCGCCAATCAGACGTTGACTCTTAATTCATGCTGATAATGAGATATAACAGTCGCATGTGGATTTTCCGTTTCCCACATATGGAAATTTCGTAAATATATTATTCCAATTTTACTGAATGTTACCACATCTGTCCATAATATTTGATCACATCCCTACTCTTCCAACTTATTTAGGTACCACCTATAGAATTCTACCTCATCATCCACAGGTAACAAATTCTGGACTTTATTTAAATGATATGGGTGTAAATTATTTTGCTTAAAAACTCTGTGTACTGTGGAATGGTGAAGCCCTAATGTGACACCAACACTCCGAGTGGGATCTTCTCTAATAGCGCGAAGTATTGCTGGTGCTTGCCTCCAGTGCTGAGCATTTCGACCACCTTCTCTATTTCGTAAACCTCGAAACTAACACTAACATTATCATACTATTAATAATATTCATAACTGTTTTGAACCTACAATGTATTGAAATAAATTATCATAAAATTTGCGTTTTTGATTTTTATGTCTTCCTGACTTGAAACCGTAATATTGTTGGAAAAATAAAAAGTTGAGTGAAAAGTTGATATACTGTTTAAAAGTCTATTACATGTACTAGTTTTTCCTAGAAAAAAACAATTACTTATTCACCAATTTTCAATGGTACAGCTAACAAGAAAATAACACTAAGTTTGTACTCTTTTCAATTTTTACATTTACCCTTTCACAACACCCGGTATGAAACATTTTTTTAACATTAGTAACTACCTATTTTATAGCACCTTCACTGCCCTTTGCGATGATATGGTCAGATTTGATGTAGCTGTAAGAAAAACAGAGATATTCTTGTTTTTAAAGGGAAAGCAAAAATTCCGAAAAACCAAGAAGTGTTGAGAAACTCGATAACTATCAAGTTTTCGAAAAAGTGTTATAGGACATTTTTGTTGCAAATGACTTGTACTATCACCTGCTGAAGTTTGGCACCTATTTTAGTAGACACCCTGTATAATTATTCAAATAAAAAAAGTCGTCAGCTCGCTGTATGTCGGTGGAATAACCGTCAGCTAGTCATAAAAATGTGTAAAAAGATAGACGCCCTCGTTCTATAGTCAAGTATGTACCATTCGTTTGGTCCTTTATACAGGGTGTCAACGGAATAAGGAAACATGCTCGCGTTTAGATACCCTTGAAGTTATCGACTTCGATTTTTTAATGTGAAATACGTTTTGATGAGTGATGAGCATAATTCGACGAAATAAAATGTCAGAAATACTTCCAGGAGACCATAAATGAAAATAATTTCTGATTCTTAGATGGCACACTAGGTATATTTTTTCGTATTTTCATCATACACGTCATTACGAGTACAACTATATGTCACTTGTCAATTTTGACAATTAATGTGAATTATTTTGAAATTTCATTTTTATATCTAGATGGGTGAAAATGAGTTCGATCGTTCAATTTTCAGTCCAGCATGAGAGTGAATTACATCTCTCCACTAAATATCCCAAATTTCGTAATTTATTCGACTTTTTATACTTCCGGAAAAAACTTTCCACAAAAAAATTATGTTTTCAAATGCAAGTATGTTGGGAACAGAGTATAATCTAAAAGGTTATTTCTTTCTGCTCAATTCGACCCAATTAGCTGAACTGAAAATTGAACGATTGGATCCATTTTCAACCATCTAGTAATTAGAATGGAATGTTCGAAATAATTCACATGATATGTCAAAAATCAACAAGTGACATACCTAGAGTGCCATTTGAATTTTTTTCATTTCCGTTCTTCCCGGAAATACTTCTGCCATTTTTTCTCAGTTGAAATATGCTAATCGGAACGTATTTCACTTTAAAAAAAAATCGAAGTCGATGACTCTAACGATATTCAAACGCAAGCATGTTTCCATATTCCGTTGACACCCTGTATAGGAACTCAAACAAGTAATAGAAAAAGTTCCAAATAAAAGTTGTTCGTCATAATGTGATCTTTTAATGTAAAAAATGTCGAAATGGCGTCGATTTTAGGTATTTACTATATTTTTGAGAGGAGCTCAAAACACGATTTCATTCATATACAACATTAATAGTCTATTATGTTCCGTTCCGGATTTATGAAAAAGACCAAAAATTTCCGAACTTTTCAGATTTTTTGCTGATAACTTCTAAACTAAGCGGTTACGACTATTTATTCAAATTTTCTGAACTTATACTCGGGCCTCGCGCTTCACGTTTAGCTCTACCAGCTGACGGGTTTTCCACCGATTTACATTCAGACGACAATTTGTTTTATTTGAATAAATACGAGTATATGAGCTGTCATCTCTATATGCTTCAGCAGGGTTGAAATAAGATTTTTTTTTAATTTTGTATCTCATATTTCCCACCTGGCACATAAATTGAAAATTTTGAATACAAGCCTGCAAGTTTTTTTTTCAATTTTTGCCAATTTGATGGAGAATATGTATTGTAACAAGCTTCATATTTGTCAACTATCAAGCAGAAAATTTGCCATTTTTACGAAGATTTGAGAGTTTATAGTTTCAGCATTTTTCAGAGAACACCATGTGAATCTGAAACATTTAAACCCGCAATCCTCACTCAGGTTTAGGTCCTTTATCTCTATTTAGCCGTTGTCTTTCACGAGACCACTCACCCTGTATATGTTTTTATTCATTCAATTGTTTTGTCTTCAGTTGAGGAATTTACTCTTCAATTCTTTTACTTGATTTTTGGCGCTCTTGTTCACCCTAACAAAGTGCCTATCATTTTGCCCGAATGTCTGTAATTTTGGAATATCGAGCCGAAAATGGTCTCAATCGATTGGGTTCGACTCCTGATGAAGAATTCGTGGCGAAAGTTGAGTCTGTCCGACCGGCCGGCAGTATCCTCTCTAGCATCAAAAAGAATCAGCTAGAGTTTTCATATTTTCAGAATAGGTTAATTGTCCAAATATCTCGGTCAATTTCATTATTGGGCCCAACCCGTCGGATGGTTCAGTAGTTATGAGCATCTGAAATTTTGTTTCCATAGTACGGGAAAAGACTATTGTTCACGTGATCAGAGTGCTTATAGATTTGTTATGGTTTGAATATTTACTCGCAAGTAACTCAACCAAAGCACCAAAGCAATCTGACCTCACGTCAGTGCTTTCTAAATTTTTATATGTCCAATTTAATTCAAAATCAATATGATTCAACCCGGTACGACAAGCATTTCTTACAAACAACATGTAACTTGTGCTTTCGCTTAAAAATTGTTATTCCTTCATATGCTAACTGCTCCCTATATCCAAAGTGGCGAAAAAGGAAAAAGCTACAAATTAAACAGCAATATTGGTTAGCATTCCCTTCGAATGGAATGTCACGGACAGTGAGTAGGTAGATTCAACAATGAAAATTCAATCATGAATTTGGCAACACCGCCTGTGCAGAATTGTCGGAATAGTTGACATGTATATTAGCGTATGGACGCAGAAATAACTAGATAATGTTCAAATAAATATACGGATGCAGAAACGATGGTGTTCTGTAAGGACGCAAGGTTGCTGGTAGAATTGAGAAAAAATTTGTCTCCTTCATTTTTCAAGTATACTGAGAACTGAAACTCGCAAAATGATTATGTGGTGTTGCCAACGTCATTCGGCTGAACAGATGTCGATATACACGAAGCTTTCTAGTGGACGCAATGATGATAGTATCATTGAATGACGCAGAAATGATGTCTAGATGTATATATATATATATATATATAAATGAATATATTTTCTTGGGATTGCGGTCACTAGTTCATTGAAACACGGTTTTCTATTAACCAAGCTTTCGGAACTTTATTGGTTCCTTCTTCAGGGCTAAAATACATACATTGTTTAATGGTACAGACATTGTGTAAAAACTTACAGATAGAATTAGTGTTTACAAAGGTTCATCTTCACAATTTTGAATAAATTCATTGGCATTTGTCAAAATTTGATCTTTGATATCTGGATGTAAAATATTATTATTATTGTGATCATTCCACATAGAATTTGATTTGTTCAAAGAATATTATTGTTATTTTTTAAAATAGTAATTTATTGAAAAGGATTCAATGAAAATAGGAAAATGCGAAAAGGTAAAATTTGATTTATGGTAGATTTGACTGTAATTTTATAGTTAATAGAATATTCTTTGAACAAATCAAATTCTATGTGGAATGATCACAATAATAATAATATTTTACATCCAGATATCAAAGATCAAATTTTGACAAATGCCAATGAATTTATTCAAAATTGTGAAGATGAACCTTGTAAACACTAATTCTATCTGTAAGTTTTTACACAATGTCTGTACCATTAAACAATGTATGTATTTTAGCCCTGAAGAAGGAACCAATAAAGTTCCAGAATATATATATATATATATATATATATATATATATATATATATATATATTTATGATGTTAGAACAACATTAAAGAAAACCAGCAACTGGTCTGCACCTGGGACCCGATGGGCTCCATAATTACTGGTGGAAACACTTCAGCTCCACACACAAAAAGATAACGAAGTTATTCCAGCAGGCCTTGGTGAATCCATCTCAATTACCAAACACCCTAACACTTGGCATAACTCACATGATTCCAAAGGGACCGAGAAACAATAATCCGAATAATTATAGGCCAATCACCTGCTTACCTGTCATATATAAAATCCTGACAGGAGTGATAACCAAAAAATCTGGAAACATGTAGGAAAAAACAAAATTCTAGCACGTGAACAGAATGGATGCCTGAAAGATGCAAAGGGTAGCAAGGAGTTGCTAATTATTGATTCGCTCATCACCAAACAAGCGAAAAAGAAACAACGTAACTTATCCATGGCATGGATTGATTATAGAAAGCTTTCGATTCCATACCACATTCATGGCTTCTAAAAACCTTAAAATTATATGGAATATCGGAAGCGATAATAAATCTCCTCAAATATCTTATGCTGACATGGAGAACAAGATTACACCTGAATACGAATACAGGTGAATATACAACAGCTGAAATCAACATCAGAAAGGGCTTTTCCAAGGAGACAAATTAAGCACACTCTGGTTCTGCCTCGCAATAAACTTCTTAAGCAAATTACTTAATAACACCAAATACGGCTACATCCTCGAGAAAAGAAACAACACAAAAATCAATCATCAGCTCTACATCGATGACCTCAAGTTGTACGCAGCAAATGAAAATCAACTTCTAAGACAGCTCAGAATCGTGACATCCTTCACAGAAACTGTGAAGATGGAGATGGGCTTGGATAAGTGTGCGGTGCTGTATGTAAGGAGAGGAAAGTTACTGGAGGAGAAGACATGCTTATACAAGAGGGCTTACAAATGCAGAGGATGGGACCAGATGGAACTTACAAATACCTGGGAATACAACAAGGGCTTGAAATTAAAACAAATGAAACAAGACATACCTTCAAAGCCAAGTTCATTAAGAGGCTAAAAAAGTATTGCAAAGCAAACTTAATGCGAAGTCAATGTTCACGGCAATTAAGGCCTGGGTAATGCCCTGTCTTACTTATTCCTTCGGCGTCGTCAAATGGTCAACAACGGAATTAAGAGCTCTAGACACACAAGTCAGGGTACTCCTAACCAGGCATGGAATGCACCACCCTCATGCATCAGTTATAAGATTGTATATGCCAAGGAATGAAGGAGGAAGAGGCCTACAGAAAATTGAACACACACATCACACTGTAATAAAACAGATGAGAGAGTATTTTCAATCAAGAGACTCACCTTTCTACCGAGCTATAGCCGAAGAAGACCACAACATCACAGCCCTGAACCTGGCATCAAGAACAGAACCAGCTGAAACCCAAAACATCGAGGAAATCACTCAGGAATGGCACGGTAAAGCCCTCCACGGAAGATATCCCACTGCCCTGAAATGGAATAAGATCAACAAAGAAAAGTCTATTTCGTACCTGAAAGCCGGTTATCTATTCCCAGAAACGGAAGGCAGACTAACAGCCATCCAAGACCAGGTGATACCTACAAGAGCCTACCTGAAAAATATAGTAAAAAAGAACTTACCAACAGATAGATGTCGCAAATGCTCACAATCCGTAGAAACAATCCAGCACGTCACTTCCTCCTGTGCAACTCTCGCTCCCAGAGAATACACGGATCGTCACAATGCCATGGCAAAAGTTTACCACCAGGCAATTGCCATAAAACATGGATTATTAAAACAACATAGAAAAATTCATGAATACTCACCACAAACTCTTATAGAGAATGAAAACCTGAAGCTCTACTGGGATCATCCACTAATCACTGATAGGTCAGTCTTGCACAACCGGCCGGACATTGTCATCTTCAACAAAAAAGAAAAGACGGCAACAATAATTGACATCACGGTTCCAGCGGATGACAACGCTGAGAAAGCTTACACTGAGAAAATAGTCAAATATCATGACCTGGCATTTGAACTTAAAGAAATTCACCAACTTACCTGTACTTCGATCCTTCCGCTCGTCATCACAACCAATGGACTTGTTGAAATCCATTTGACCCAACACACTACGCAGCTCGGACTAGATGAGAGTCTGATCAATGTGGCACAGAAGGAAGTCATTCTCTGGACTACAAGAATAGTCAGAAGGTTCCTCACCAGCAACTGAGAAATGCTTTGATCCTCGTGATCCGGCATAATCATGTGCCTGCCCAGAATGGTGATTAACAAAAAAAAAAAAAAAAAAAAAAATATATATATATATATTTACATCCCGCTATATTTCGGTCCTCATCCTAAAACGCAGACATATATCCTCCACCAGAAAGACAGCGTATAGGCAGAATATTCTCAAAGTATATTACATAATTTGATGTCCTTAATACGAATCCAACGAAATATCAGTGACTTTTTTTATTCATTTTCCTTCAGAATTCCTATCCATAGGTCAACCATTCAAACTACAGTATGTAGGTCCACCTCGAGTATACTTCCATTACTACACTGCAAACCGTTGGTCCTCCGGCGGGTAAATATTATCCACCTTACAGTGGTTAGGTCAACCGACATGGTTGCCATCTTTTCAATCATATGATGTTGTGATCACGACAATTTGGCGCGCTATTTTATCGTTATTCTACGTTTCGGCTCTTGATAGTCGCCCTATAAACATCATTCAGTTAACTATGGTCAGTGTATGGTGCAGCTCTGAAAGATTCCAAGTAGGAAATTACTTTCAAATGTTGTTAAATGTTTTATGCAGATTTGAGTTATGAAGAAACATCGTGAAATATGGTACCAGGTTACATTTTTGGTTACATTGTTTCTAGTGAAACAGCGAGCTATCGTTTTGTCCAAATGTCTTTAATTTTCGAATATCGAGTTGAAAATATTCTCAATCGATTGGGTTTGACTTCCTTATGAAGAATCCATGATAAAATTTGAGTGTTCCTGGTCCTCCGGCCGGTCGCGTACTTTCTATCTTCCGAACGAAGGGACCTAGAGTTTTTATATTTTCAGAATAGGTTGATTGTCTAAATATCTCGGTTGAGTTCGTTGAAATTTGGTTCATGTAATAATTCCTTGAATATTCCTCTAATCAATTTCAAACTCAAAAATATTTACATAACGTTGGCAGAAAGGAGTGTGTTGAGTTTCGAAGGAATCGGCTCGATAGAACATTTTTTTAAAAATCCCAAAATATTTTTCTCAATACTCGTTACCTCATCAGTTATTAGTCAGAACAGACAACAAAATTTTGGGTTTTATGAACAAAATAGGTACTTAGCATATGTTGAAGTTTCATCATCATAGCGTTCAATTTCCAGAAGATACAAGAGATTTTCTAAAAATGATGTTACAGATTATATTTCTCCATGGATTCACACCACTGTGATCATCTATAAGTATCTGTGATGGTAGTATTAATTTTAAGCTAAGTTTTTATAATGAGTGAAGTTATTAATTGTCCACTGAGAATTTAAATTTCTACTTTGCCAGAGCAAGGGGTAAATATACGAACTCAAGCCCCTGCTACCGAAATACTAACTTCACTTTCAAGTGGTGCACATTTATCCAAAAACGAGGCTCTGCCGTGAACAAACCCAAGAGCTCATGAAGGGAGTATAAGTAATAAGACTCCAGGCTACCCAAGGCCTGACAAGAGGCTCATCGTCGCAGACCTTCTGTGCCATGGATAAACCAAATGTCACGCCTGTAGCCAATGCTGCGGGAAGGGCGTGCTTCTTTTGGCTATATCAATCAGACGTAGAAACCCTTCAGCACTAATTTCGAATGTTCAGAATGTGGCAAAGCTCTTTTCAGTCATCGTAGGACCCATCACAGGTGATTATGAACGTTTCGTTAAAACCATGTACCCAACAGCTACAGTGAAGTGTCTTTTCCACCAAAATTTAGCTTGATGAGAGTTATACAGAAAGCAATATCTAAGAGGAACCGTAGAATGGAGGAAGAGAGCTGATAGGCAGATTTGGAAGGCGAGAGTGCTACGCCGCAGGAAGATGCAAGAAGTTTGGCAGCAAATAAAGAAGAGTTGAAAAAATATTTCCAGTTACAAATAATAATAGATTATTGGTTATTTATTGAATGAAAAAATTCAGTTCGAGAGTGAGGTTCGAACCCGGAAGAGTGGGAAAATATTAAAATTCGATAGAAATGACGTACTGTCAAAAACAATCTACTTCAATAAACGGTTTCAACTGATATTTTTCACCTCTATTTCAATATGAAAAGCGCCAACATATTGTCACTCTGATCCCCATCCCAATATCTAAATCACTGATAAATCACTGGAACTTGAATTGATTGAAAATTGTTGACACTTGAAGCCAATAGCTTTCGTCAAAAGGCAATCAGAAATCACATGAACCAAGACAAATTTTTCAACTTCGAATATCATTTGAATGCCACATGCACTGACGTGGAGTCCCACTCGTTCATTAGATGATCAGCATACTATTGAATTGGGAGTTGTGAACTCTTTTTGAAGTGAAAACTTCTTTAGGCACGTTTATGTTTATAAATGATTTGCCGGATTATGTTCTTGCTCATTTGATCATACTTTTCGCGGATGATTCATCATTTTTGGTAACTGCGGGGATCTTTGGGAGCTTGAGGACCTGATAGCCCTACTACTTCAAACGTTTACCACTTGGTGGCGTAGGAATAATTTGATTGTTAACACAGAAAAAATATTATGCATTCACTTCAAACTGACAAATTTCGGTGGAAAACGATCTGTCTTCACTTGTGAAAACTCGTCAGTAACTACAAGTGGCTCCCCTAGATTTCTTGGAGTACAAATTGACGAATACTTACGATGGAACCACCATATTGATTCGGTTTGTAAATAACTGAACAAGTCATATTTTGCCATAAATAAGATCAAAAATTTGTTTTCCTGCATTCACTCTTGAATGTGTATTATTGTATAGCTTATCCACACATGGCATATAATGTTCTTATCTGGGGAGGATCTACCGAACTGGAAAGGGTGTTGATTTGTCAAAAGAGGATAATCCCAGTAATTTTCAATTTGTCACATTTACCTTCTTGTCGACCATATTATATAGCAAATAATATTCTGACATGTCATTTATTTATACAGGGCGTTCCTAAATTGAACGTACAAACGAAAAGGAAGATTCCTTAAGTGAGTTTAAGAAAAAAACCATAAACATGGGGTCGCAAACGTTTCGTTTTCGAGATACAGAGTGTTGAAGTTTGAATTTTATTCAATTTTTTCTCATAGTATTTACACTTCACGAGATATTCAATTGAAATTTGGCATACATATTACATTTGAGAGTTCTCACTACGTGACATGGCAATTTCGATAGAAGATCTACAGGGTGAAATCTTTTCTGGAACACTGCCACCTGTTCTTCTGCAGAACTTTTTTTTTGTGAAAAACTGTTAACTTTAAAAGATGTGAATAGAAGCTTTGTTCTTATACTAAACTTTTCGGTTTCATTTAGTTTTGTCGTATCTACCAACGATTTTGAGAAAAAAATGTTGAACAATTCCATCGAAATTCTCGTAACTATGATTGGTAGGCCAGTTTGTAGTCTGTGGTGAATGAATTCAGTGCCAGTTTTGACACATCAAATTATTGAGCGTTTGTTTTTTTTTAAAGTGAAGGTGGTTGCATTTGTAGCTATTTATTTTTTTGAATGTAGTTAGACTACTATTTTCATTACGATTTTTATGACTGTTACAACAATAATTTGATCAGAAATTAGAACCTTTACACATTTCAATACCAAAACATGCCGAATTTCACGAATTCCGAAATGACTGATATGCATTTCATGTATGGTTTTGCAAATGGAAATGCAAGAGAAGCTAGGCGTCTTTACATGGAACGCTATCCCAATAGAGTGATACCAAATCATCGAATGTTCTCTGATATTCATAGGCGTCTTTCAGAAGCTGGATCTTTTCCACGGAAAGAATTAATGCTGGGAGACCACGCAGTGTGAGAACACCACAACTCGAGGCAGTTATGAACGAAATAGAACAACATCCAAGAACTAGTACAAGAAAAATTGGTGCACTTTTGAATGCACGTCATCAAGTTGTTTGGCGGATCTTGCTGGATTCTCTGCTATATCCTTATCACATTCAGAGGGTGCAAGCTCTTCTGCCTCGAGATTTTCATCCGAGGGTTAGTTTTTGTCAGTGGTACGTCAGTAGACTATTCATAAATCCTTATTTTGATTGCCAAATTCTTTTCACTGATGAAGCCTGTTTCTCAAGGACTTCAATTATCAATTTTCATAATGAATACGTATGAGCTGAGGAGAATCCGCATGGATAAGTAGAAACCCTTTTTCAAGAGCAATTTTCACAGAATGTGTGGGGTGGTAATATTGGTGATGATTTGATTGGTCCTTTCTTCTTGCCAGGTCGACTAACAGGTCAATCAAAAAGACATTTTTAGAAAACGATTTGGCCTTGTTATTGGAAGATACCTCTTATGCTACGACGAGAAATGTGGTTCATGCATGACGGTGCTCCTGCTCATTTTTCAGTTTTGGCAAGAAAGTATTTGGACGAAAATTATGAAAACAGGTGGATTGGACGGGGTAGTCCTCAGTCATGGCCCGCCAGATCCCCAGACTTAAATGTTTAGATTACTTTTTATGGGGCCACCTGAAATCTCTACTATACTCGACACCCGTGAACATCGTAGAAGAACTGAGAAAATAGGCGCATTTGATACAGTTAGGAATATTCCGGGAGTGTTTGAAAGAGTTCGGTCGTCTATGAGACGAAGATCAGAAACTTGTATAACAGTTGGGAGAGGACATTTTCAACAATTGCTGTAGTTCAGTCTTTTGCGGTTACTTGATGAGGTGTCTTGTTATGATTTTTTTAGTTTTACGTTTCCTGTTGTAATACATTTCTTGTGTTGATTATACGAGTTTATCGAATCTTTATGAATCATCGATACAGATCAGGAAAATTTCCATAAAAACTGACACTGAATTCATTGACCACAGCTTACAAACTGACCTTTCGATCATAATTTGGATTATCACGAGGATTTCGAGAGAATCGATCAAAAATTTTTTCTCGAAATCGTTGGTAGATACGACAAAACTACATGAGACCGAAAAGTTTAGTATAAGAACAAAGCTTCTTTTAACATTTTTTCAAATTAACAGTTGCTCACCAAAAAAAGTTCTGCAGAAGAACAGGTGGCAGTGTTCCAGAATAAATATCACCCTGTAGATTATCTATCGAAATTGCAATCTCACGTGGTGAGAACTCTCAAATGTAATATCTATGCCAAATTTCAGTTGAATATCTCGTGAAGTGTAGATACTATGAGAAAAAACTTGAAAAAAATTCAAACTTCAACACTCTGTATCTCGAAAACGAAACGTTTGCGACCCCATGTTTATGGGACTCTTTTTCTTAAAATCACTTAAGGAATCTCCCTTTTCGTTTGTACGTTCAATTTATGAACACCCTGTATATATAAGTATCTCCTTTATGTTAAGAATAATGAAAGCTTTATGCACAAATTATCGAGTCGTCATCATTATTCTACAAGACATAACAGTGTTTCGGAAGTGCCAGTTCATGCAAAATCTAAATAAGAGCGCTCTCCTTTATATCAGAGCATACGTCTTTTCAATCATCTTCCAACAAAAATTAAGATATTGGGTGAACTTCATTTCAAGAAGGCAATAAAGCACCTATTGTATGATGGATGTTAAAATTCGGTGGCGGAATTCACGAATGACGCCATGTTGGATTTGTGATATGAGATTATTTTATCTGTATCTCTTTATACCTTGGTTTGCCGATCTGTCCTATACTTTTGTAGTCTTAATGGATCAATAAAGATAAATATTATTATTATTATTTAGCAAATATTTATGTGGGTACTGAACTGAACTCAGAGCAAAATTACTCTCGTTTAATCGGTAGTCCTGACCTCAAGTCAGTGCTTTTCTACTTTTTTCAATAATTAATCCAGGAAATTATCGCGATCTGAATTATCCGAGAAAAAGACCTTTGGGAAAAAACCGTAAGTTTCGAACGGTAGGTACCGACCAGAGGTGTCGTTTTCAGAATTATTTGATAGATGAAGAAACGATGTGAATCCAAAAAATCAGCATCTTTCTACTTAGCTTCATCTGAGCTGTGTGTTCGATCAAATTTGACCAATTTTTGACAAATTTTTCACTAAAAGTGGATTATTTCCCAAATTGCTGAAAACACGAAAAAACTATATTCGAAATCTACGCCCTCGATTTAGTAAATGACGAGACCTGCATCGATATAAAGTGAAAAAATTTTTTCGACTCGACACTTCGGACCCGAAAATTAGCGAAAAAACTCCCTAGACGGAAATCTACAATTTATATTTCTCGATTAACGATTTTTCCTTGATTACTAGTCAGAGCCCGTTGTTGATTTTTATGTGTTTAGGTTTTCTGCATCCCTATCTTTTTGAGAGATATGGGGAAATTAGATAATTTGTCAATTGACAAAAACGTTTCTCGAGTTTCACTACCAATTGGAAAACTACAATGTTTTGTTCAAGAAAACGTGGATCTCGTTATTTACCAGATCGAGGGCGTGGATTCCTAATCTGTTATTAGTTTTTATGTATCATCAGTAGATTAGGAATTATGACGAAATGAATCATTCTTATAACCCCTTGCGACCTAACAAAAACACATGCGACCAACATAACCCTATACAACTATACATTTATTCAATTATTTATTATTTATTCAATAGAGTAAAGTATCTTTACGCTTATGAAGAAGAAAGTCGGACAAATATCGTGAACGCACTTCTTTCTACTCGGCGATCTCTCCAAGCTCACGCCAAACTTGCAGAATAGGCGATATTCTCATCTAATTTGGATTCATTCTTGGTGAATGCAACGTTGTCAATTCTACGGAGGACCTATCCACTGTAAGTTAGTTCTGACGTATACATGGAGGAGTGATCCACCGTAAAATGTAAATTGCATATACTCATAAGGGTATACGCGAGCGAGAGCGCCACCAATGAGCGAGTGTGCAAAGCGCTGAACTAAATTATATAAAAATGCGAAATTCCAGTTTTCAGTCGTCCATCTGAAAATTTTATGGTAGACTCAGGGTGATGTTTGTAAGCGTTTAGCATTGATTGTGTTACGTCCTCCATATACGACCTATCGACCCCGGAGGACCTATGATATGTAAATCGGGTGTTGATGGAGGACCTAAATATAGTGGGACAAATATATGTATATTTGAATTCATTTTTACCTAGTTATCTATATATATCAACGTGTTGAATTTGTTTGTTGGGTGACACCCAACAAACAAATTGAACACGTTGATATATATATATATATATATATATATATAGTAGAAGTAAAAGTACCATATAATGATTATACAAAATTTTTCAGATGCTGTATTTCTTCATTTTTCAAATGAAAATGTTACGGAGGTCACCATAATCAAGGCGATCCAAGATTGGCTGAGATTAGCTAACCAGAGGTATTTTCACTCAAAAAATAAAAAATAAAGATGTGATTTTTATTCTTGAATGTAAAATTCATTTAAATCAATAGAATATGACACTACTTTCATCTTGTAAATCCTCACCAAATTGACACTACACCTTCATTGATTTTTTTTTTGGAAAGTCTTTGGGATGACCTGATAAATACAAAATTTCGTTGAAAATGTCCTGAAATTGTTTTGAAATTAATCAATTATGTTTTATGGTCATGAAAATTTATCTGTCTTTATGAACTCATTTCAATGACTCTGGAAAAAAGGCTATTAACGTAAGAGAATATTCAATAAAGATTTACGTCAAATGTTGAGATCTAGTTGAAACAAGGATACTGAAAATATAACCTTAATTTGAGATTTATAGAAAATGTTTAAAATTAATTTGATCATGATATAAATGGAGTTTTAAAGATTTGCATTTCATACATACATTATAACAATGAATATATCCACTCGTTTAGAAAGATCTATAGAGACAGATTAAAAACGTTTCTTCATTACATAAACTAGGGTGTTCATAAAAGGCATTTCGACATACATTTTATGAAGGAATATTCTCTCTATTAGATATCTATAAAAACTGATGAAAAAACGTTTCCCCATTACATTAATAAGAGTATTCAAAACACGTATATCAGACATTCATTATACCAATGATTAAACGTGTATTAAACATAAATATTCGTCATAATTTTAGATTCCCTCTATCAAATAACCTCTATTTAGCATCTGGAAAAATTATGAGAAATACATAAATTAGATGGACATTTAGATATCGTTTTGATAAACCGAATCTTTTGACATATGACTATCATTATATGATCTGGTGAACATCTATTATACATCTCAATTATGTATGTGTGTTACTTGGGTAATGAAATGGTGGCATGCGTAGTTTTTAGTTTTGATTTGTGGTTATGTTTAAAATTTGTTTCTTGTAAGCAAACTATGCCTGGTGAAGTATCTGATATCAATTGTTGGATCCTCTCTAGATGTTAGTAGAATCCACCATAATTCCACTGAATAAGAGTCAATGCGATTTATCTTAATGATTTTGTGATAGCTGTGAGGAATTATCTGAGGGTCGTCATCATCTGTAACGGTGTCTATTTAGGCTACCAGTATCTATCAAATTTTCGATAAGTTTGAGTCTGATTTCTCTGGATATTCGAGTGATTCTGTTCTTTGTGGATCTTTCGACATATAAATAAATATTGTGTAAGTCTTGAAGAAGTGATTTAATTTGATGTTAATTTTTCTGCTTCAGTGTACGGAGAGGTGCTACCATAGGAGTTTTCCAAGAATGCAATGAGAATATTATAGGGAAGATGAAAGCTTTCGGTCTCTTCTAAAAATTTGCCCTTGAGATTGGGGGAGGCATAGTAGTATTTTCGGTGGGTTCGGACTCTATTTGATTTTCAGATTGATTTCTTAGGTCGCTGGATGATAAAATCTCTGATATTCCTCTATTGAGACCTAGTTTATCACGTACTTCACCCACAAGAGGTATCGGTGTACGTGCGATGTCATCTTGTATTTCATTCATTGAGGTTTGCTACATTGGTTGTATATTATTTGGTCCTTCAGGTTGTGGGATCGGACAGTGTGATGCTATATGACCTGTCTGTCGACAGATGAAGCATTCCATCTTGTTTGTCGACAGAAAGATCCTGATGTCATTTCCGTCGTAATGATTTAGCGTCGACGTTTGAAGTTCATAATTTTCGTTAGGTGGGAAAACGTAAACCTGTCTTCGGAAGCTAAGGATATGTGAGTACTCTTCTCCAGCTCTAAGAAATAAAACAGGAGAGGAAAGTTTCGGTCCAAGATACAAGTATAACTTCGGTGACCATCTCATGAGGAATACAGGGTGAAATATTTGAAATCACTATTATTTTGGTCTAAGAAAGTAGTCTTCTGATGTTCAGGTTCATATCTCCTATAGAGACGGTTGGATTGGTTTTAATCAGCTGTTCGACATGTTCCGTGGATGCCAGATAAATGCATATTCTATTGTTCGAAATTCTTGAAGCAAAGCAAATGTTTTTCGGCTGTACAATTCTACCAATTGCTTGAACGGAATCTTGAAGTTTTAGATTGTCTTCTTCATGGATTATGGAAGCATGGATCGTATCACTTAGGAAATGAGCGTTCGAGAGCTCACTACAGTGCTTCTCACGATTTCTTCAAATACGAAAAATATACTGAACAACCTGTTATAATTTTGGGTTGAACAAAAATTATGGAAATCACGAATTGCTTGAACAAGTTTTTAATATAAAATATAGATACGCTCTCCTCACTTGAAAATACATAATACTTAAACGTAAATTTACAATAGGTTTCAACAAGTTATTCTCACACTAAATTTATTTTATATTTCATCGCTCAACTTTATGTACTAATCCATATAGTGCCCTGAGTCCTCTGTAAGAATACAAAAATACGAAGTATAAGAATAAACCTTTACAAAACCGATCAAGCGCCCACAATCTGCACAAAAATTAATAAATTTAAAGAAAATAATGAACAGAAATGATCAAAAATAAATTAAATGTAAAAAAAAACTCGAACATATATCTTCATGTTTCTCCTTGCAGCTGGCAGCATATCGATTCACATCGATACACAAATTTCGTCGGAAAATTCAGATAATTGAAGATAGATCGATGTGATATACACTGACTGTAGTAAAGAGTTCGAATGAGAATCACATAGATTGCTGTTGAAAGAGTTTTGGTAGTTCACCGATTATTGTAATGTTATGGGATCTGTTCTCAATAATAGACATTTATATGTATAGAATTGAAAGGCGTTTAATCGTTTTATTTTATTGCGGACTCGGGGGTACCATATTGTTTCAATTTGAGGCCCCTCTTTTTATAATATTCATTGATGATCTATGCAAGGTAATTAGCTCGAAAAAACTTTTGTTTGAGAATGATTTCAAAGTTTTCAGAGAGATTCGCGACATAAATGATTTTTATAGGCTGCAGGAAGATATTTAACGCTCCTATGGAAGGTGTACTGTGAATGAACTACTACTACTATTACTAAATAATATAAGTAAAAGCAAAGTTATTACTTATTCAATAAAACTAACCACCGAAGAATTCTTTTACAGTGTCGAAAAAAGGTGTTGAAGAGCGTGAACGAATGTAAGGATTTGGGTGTTTTGGTTGATAGCAAGCTTTCATTCGACCTACACATTATAAGGATTATCTGTGAAGCCAATACTCTGGGTTTTGTTTAGCGCAATTGTAGAGTATTTTCGAATATGCTAGCTATTCAGTCTGTATATTTCAGATTAGTAAGTACCAAACTGGAATACTGTGCTTTATAAGTATAAATATCCTTTTTTAGGCCATAGCACAAAAATTCTGAGTCTAAAAGATGGCTTTACGCGTTTTTTACCAGAATGTTCGTGGTTTACGTACAAAAGTTGCCAACTTCAAAAATAATTTACTATCTAACAATCATGATATTGGGTTCGTTGCCGAAACCTGGCTGAATGAGTGTATGGCGGATGGAGAATTGGTCGACGAGAAACTTCTTCAGTCTATAGAAGGGACAGGGCCTCTACCGCCTCTGGTAAAAGCGATGGGGGTGGTGTTATGCTTGTGATCCGCAGTGACCTTGAGTCTGCTGCTCTTCCGGAGTTCCAGAGTGATGCTGAGGATGTTTGGGTTCGTGTTTCGTGTGGTGATATTCGGCTGTACTTGTGCTGTGTATATTTGCCTCCGGGTGATAGTTTCCCAGCCTCAAGTTTTCTTAGTAAGCTGGAGATAAATTTCCGCGATATCAGAGAGGGTGATCGCGTGCTAATATGTGGCGATTTTAACTGTGCCGGAATCGAATGGACGAGGTGTGCCTCTGGTTCGTATTTGGAACCAATGAACATTGAGGGCAAGTGCTCGGAATTGATCGACTCACTGACCTTCTCGGGTTTGATCCAGTTTAACCCTATAACAAATCATCGAAACCGAATTTTGGACCTTATTTTATGTAACGAGGTGAAAGTCTCTGACGTCTGTCACTGCAATAATCCTCTTGTCCCTGAGGATACATATCATCCCAGCGTGGAATTGTTATTGGACATTAAGAAGTATTCCTTTCAAAGGAAGATTAAAAGATCAGTTAGACTATTCAATAGAGCCGATTATCATGCTATCAATTTAAAACTTTCAGGGATTAATTGGGATTATTTGCTTAGTGATACTGATGTTAATATTAATGTTCAGAATTTCTATCATGTACTTGATGATGTTATCTCTCAATTTGTACCACTTATGACCACCAACTCTAGATTTCCGGTATATTTCTCTTGTAAAACTATCAAATTAATACGCCAAAAGAACAAATTTCATACAAAGTGGAAGATGTACCGTAAGGAGGAGGATCTCACTAGATCCAGAGAATTGCGAACATTGTCGAAAAACCTCATTGCTGCTGACTATCGAAAATATCTCTCATACATTGAGGAAAGCCTTTTGTCGGACCCTAAATGTCTTTTCAAAATTTTGAACCACAAAAAAACCCATGGTTACCCTGCGCGTATTTTCATACGGCATACGGCATGATGGCCTTGATGCGGATTCTCCTCGAGCTACTGCTCACCTTTTCGCCAGTTACTTCGAATCTGTTTTTGAACCAACAGGCAACACCGACAACTCTACCTATGGCTCCGAGAATGTTCTTGATGGCCAAATATTAAGTAACATTCAACTGTCCTTGGAGGAGGTTCAACAGGCACTGTTATTAGTTAACGTTCAGAAGGGTCCTGGGCCCGATGGAATTCCGCCTCTTTTTGCAAAAATTGTGCACTGAACTTAGCCTACCCCCTCTATATCATCTTCAATAAATCCTTATCCTCGTCAATTTTCCCAAACATCTGGAAGTTGTCATCTATTGTACCAGTTTTTAAAGGCGGACACAGAGATCTCATCGAAAACTACCGTCCTATAAGCATCTTATCAGTATTTCCCAAGCAATTCGAGCGTTTAGTTCATGAATACCTATCATTTCATCTGAAGATCATTATTATCAATGAACAGCACGGTTTTCGAGGGGGTAGAAGTGTTGAGACAAACTCGCTCACCTTTCTGCATTTTCTTGAATGTGGAGGTGAGTCCTGTGTTCAAATGGATGCCGTGTACACTGACTTCACAAAGGCCTTTGATAAACTGTGTCATACGGTTATGTCGGTACGGTTTCCTGAGGGGGTATGTGGAAATCTGAGGCTGTGGCTGATGTCTTATATCGAGGGTGGGAGCCAATACGTTTTGATCGATGGCTGCGAATCTAGGAAGTTTCGCAATACCTCTGGAGTTCAGCAGGGCTCTCATCTCGGACCCTTACTCTTCTTAATTTATGTTAATAACATTGGAAATTGCTTTAGATATTGTAGGTTCCTACTTTTTGCTGATGACCTGTTCATGATGATTCGATCGATTGAGGACTGTCCTAATCTCCAGAGCGATATGGATGGATTAGCCCAATACTGTATAGATAATAGCTTGTTCCTCCACTGGATAAATGTGTGAAATTTTCGTATACTAGGAACACCAACAAAATCTCCTTCCAGTACACACTTGACAACCGTCAGTTGAAGGAGACAAGCATTGTCAAAGACTTGGGAATAACACTCGACTCCAAACTAATCTTTGGTGCTCACATTAGTAACGTCGTGACATCCTGTTCCAGAATGCTTGGCTTTGTGCTTAGGCATGGAAAAGCCTTTCAAAAAAATGAGACTATCATAACACTCTACCATGCATTTGTCTCCTTACGATTGAACTTTGCATCCATCATATGGAACCCGAGATACGACTGCTATATTCGACGCCTGGAGTCTGTTCAGAATAGGTTCATTCGATTTCTGGCCTACAAAAATAAAATTATAATTGAAAATCATGACTACACGTATTCTCGTAAGATTGTTCAGCTTCCCAGGCTAGTCGATGTAAGATTCATGAATGATGTTTCATTCATGTTCAAGCTGTTAAATGGTTTGATCATTGCTCCTGGTATTTTGGAGGAGATACGCTTAAGGGTGCTTGATCTAAAGCTCAGGTCAGATAACATATTTCAGGTGTCCCCGAGGAGAAAAAACTATACCGCAAATTCCTCACTCGTCAGAATGATGACAGCCGCAGGTGTTGTCTGGCCATACGTCGATTTCTTTTCTTGTTCGCTGACCACTTTCAAGAAATGTCTGAAACGTCATCTTTTGTTTTCGATTTTTCCGGGTTAATTGTATGTATATTTGAATACTGTATTTTACATGTGATTTTTGTATTGTTTTGTTTGTTTAGTTGATAGATATATTACATGTATAATTGAGGTTTTATTTGTAACTGAGTGAACACTGCCTCTGGGACTAGTTCCTGTTAGTGTTCCAGTGAGAATAAATAAATAAAAATCCTTTTCACAAAAAAATACAATATTGCGTTAGAATATATAAAAAAATTTTGAAATTTTCGTACTACAAAAATCATAAAATTTTCCCTGTTTGCAGTGGCGTATATAGGGGGCCCAGGGGCCCGGGCCCCCGTAATGGATAAAGAAAACTGAACTACTATAATAAATAAAACAGGCTCGGGAAGCATGGCTCCGGCGTCTGATGTGAACATACAAAAACTGCTTGTTCGCGTGACGATTTCTAAACTGGTTGGGAACCTATACGCAGGCTCAGATCTTAAAATTCGGAACTATGCGGGTACCAGTTACAAATCTTCGAAGCTCTGATCATATCTTTGAATCCGCGAACGGTTCTTTTCTATCTGCGCTTGCGTAAATAAACCTAATAATAATCTGTAATACGCACGACACGGCTGAAGCCGCTAGGACAGTAGTTGATGGTTACCTAAATCTCACGGTTGCGTTCTAAGATCGTAAGAGTATTTTAGTGTTCTCGGGTCGTAATTGAAAGCTGATTAGTGAAAGAAAATCACAATGAAGAGACAAAGTTCAATTCAAGATTTTTCACGAAAAGACAAAATGTGGATAGGCCTGAAGTTGAAAATTTGGAAGCCCGCGTTGCCGTGGAAGGTCAAAGTGAAATTGCTTGTGCAATTTCTTCAAACGAGCTCCTCTGGTCAAGATATGGAAGGTATTTTTCAAGTTATTAAAAATGTAAACGACATTGGAAATTACTGTCAAAGGAGTTATATTTGTTCATTAACAAATGATGAAAAAGTTTCATTGTTAGAAAATGTATGGAAACCTCAGTCTGGATACAAATTTCCTACCACTTCGATTTCAAACCACACGAGATCCCTTCAAGCGAAATGGCTTGAAGAATTTGAGTGGTTAACTTATTCAGAGGAGAAATGCGGTGCATTTTGTAAATACTGCGTGTTTTTCTCTCGGATCGAAAATGTAGGGAAAGGAGATCACCAATCATTGGGAATATTTGTAAGCCAACCTTTCATCAATTTCAAAAAAGCAAAGGAAATGTTCAAGAATCATCAAGATTCAAAATACCATAGACAATCTATTTTGATTGCTGAAAATACAAAATCCTTGATTAAAGAAAAACGTAATAGTATTATCGATCAAGTAAATTCTCAAAGAAAATAAGATATTGAAAATATAGAAAAAAATTGGTTGCTATAATTCAAACTATTAAGTTTTGCGGAAGGCAAATGATTGCTCTCAGAGGTTACAATGATTCTGGACGAGTAAGTCTTGAAGAACCTGATGAAAATGACAGAAATTTCCCATCATTGTTGAGATACCGAGCTAACAGCGGAGATAATCTTCTCAAGGACCAATTGATCAGTGCTGGTGGAAAGACAATGTACACAAATCCCGTCATTCAGAACGACATCATCAATACATTCGGTTCTTTGATTCAAACCAAAATTGTGGCAAAAGTTAGAAATTCTATTTTTTATTCCGTTTTAGCGGATGAAACCACCGATATAAGCCAAATAGAACAATTTTCACTTTGCATTCGCTATGTTGAGGATGAAACTTTTAAAATCAGAGAAGATTTCTAACATTTGTTCCCGTTCATGATGTAACTGGTGCAGGTTTGGCGAAAACAGTACTAGAGACCTTGTCAAATTTAGGTCTTGACTTGAACAAATTGAGAGGCCAAGGATACGATGGTGCTGCCACTATGAGTGGCAAGTTGAGAGGAGTTCAAGCTGCTATCAGAGAAAAACTACCATTGGCCCTTTATACACATTGTTCTTCACATACACTCAACTTGTGCTTGTCAGATGCAAGTAGCATTTCCTCTATTAGAAACTGCATGGGTGTCATTAAAGAAATATGTGCATTCTTTCATGCATCAGCTAAGAACACAGAGATTTTAAAATGCACGATTTCAGAGTGCTTTCCTGATGAAAAGAGAAGGAAACTGATTTCATTGTGCGAAACGCGATGGGTGGAAAGACCTAACTCAGTTATTCTATTTAAAGAAATTTTAGAAGCTATCATACTCTCCTAAATAAGATAGAAGAATCGAGTGTTTCATCAACTAAAGGATTTGCTTCAAGTCGTGCCATTTGTACTTTCCCATTTATTGTTAATCTTT
This sequence comes from Micraspis discolor, assembly GCA_030674115.1. Lineage (NCBI taxonomy): Eukaryota > Metazoa > Arthropoda > Insecta > Coleoptera > Coccinellidae > Micraspis > Micraspis discolor. The sequence continues at coordinate 1,577,341 of JARTUT010000446.1, forward strand.
TCATTTTGAGCCAGATGCTGTCGACTACACACAACTTGTCTGAAACCCTTCAGAAAAAAATATTGACCTTAGTCAGGCTATAAGCAACATCACAACTGTTTTAGACCTACTGTCAAAATAGAGATCAAATGCCGAGCAAACCTTCAAACTATTATATGAACAGGTGAAAGCAATAGCCTCAAAACTTTTTGTCACAGAGGAGCTTCCACGATTTTGTCGGCTTCAAACAACACGCAACAATGTACCTCATACCACAGAAGAAGAATATTATAGACGAGCAGTTTACGTGCCATACCTGGATGATTGTTGTGAAGCGTTAAGGGAAAGATTCCAATCTCATAAAGACACAATAATATCTTTACAAAACATTCTTCCACAATTTTGTATCAGAACAGACATGACTTCATTAGACGCTGCATTGAAATTATATGAAACAGATTTGTCATTTAACGACATTGTGCGAAGGAGTTTGAGCTGTGGCAAGAAAAGTGGAAACAGGAAAGACCTGAAGTTCTGCCAAAAACGGCTTTTAGTTATCTAGAAAAATGTGACAAAGATTTATTCCCCAACATGTATATCCTTCTGAAAATACTAGCTGTCCTTCCCGTGTCAGTCGCTACCGTTGAAAGGACTTTCTCTAGCCTACGAAGACTGAAAACTTACCTAAGGAACACAACATCTGAGAATAGACTAAATGTCTTGCATTGCTCTCTATTCACAGAAACATCACAGTTGGCGATGAGGAAGTTCTTGATAAGTTTGCTAGTGTACCGAGAAAACTGGAGTTTGTTTTGTAACCATTTATGTAAGCGAATGTTCAGCTAACCTCGTCTTCAATATATTTTTTAACTTATAATCAAATAAAATTTCTCAATGTCGTTTTTTGTGAAAACCTCACTACTCTATCAATTTCTCGTCACCTTGCAGGAGTTCGTTAAATGGGGATAGTTTACAGACGTGAGTGAGGCTAGAAATAGCAACAAATGGTAATTTCTCTGCATCGAAACAATATGAACATAATTTGTATGAGATATTGATGAAAAGCAGGGAGACTATGCCCAAAGTTATCCTTTGATTCTCAATAAAAAAATTGCATCTAACCTAATCTAACCATTGGATCATTTGATGGTACAAGCATCTCGGCCCCCGAAAATATTTTCTATATACGCCACTGCCTGTTTGCCACTATATCTATAACTCACTACTGATCGAATTAAGTTTGCCTTCAAGCTAGTCAATGGTCTGGTCAATTCAAAGTATCTGCTGTCTATATTAACTTTCAATGCACCTTGCATTATATCTAGAACAATTTTAACTTTTTGAATTAATGTACTCAACATCATTTCTATAGTCCCGTGGCTTTCATGTGCAGAAGCTTTAATGGTTGACACTTAGTTGATTTATTTTTCTAAATATTATTCAATATAGAAAGCAATTGTTTTATTGACAAGAAACTAATTTTTATTTTGTTTCACCTCGGCTGACGACAGCTTGGGATATGATACATGTATGTAGATATTTACTAATTGTTCACACCTTGTTTACACCAATTGGGCATGTGCCTGTTGGATGTAAAAAATATGATGAAATGAATAAATAAGTATTTGTTTATGTTTTCGTTTTTATTAATGTATCAGGCCCAATTTGCTAGTTATAACAAGAGATAACAGAGATAAGTGGTAGAACACCTCTGAGGAAACTTCCCAATTCAATAGAAGTAAAAACCTTAATTATAATTATTATATCATAATCAAAGGCAATTATGGAACAGTGAAAACCATGAGTTGCAGAATTCACCCTCTTACATTCTGATATTAACACGAGAATTCATTATGTTTGTAACTGGTCAACATTAGTTTAAAGGCTGGATTGTGGGCCCACTCTGAACGAATCTCATCTCGACACTCTAATCATCACTTCTTCTTCGCTAGAATTCAGCTTTCACTCGTTTGAAATAATCGTTTTGTGTTGGAGTACAAAACGATGAAAGGAAAAGGTTCAGATGTTTTATGTACTTTTAGAGTTGATTGGACTTCACTAGGAACTGGCGCACCGCAACATTGGTATTCAAATGTAGCAAATTTTTTCTGCATATATTATATTTAATCTTCCCGATAAAAATAGCGTTTTCATTGGTATTCAAAGTAATCTTTATAGGGAGTGGCTCATCATTTGGTCTATATTTCCGAATTCTGAAAACCTGCTGGATCGCCAGCTGAGCATCAAGATCCACAAATTTCAATACATCCACCAAACCATAAAACATTATATTGTTCTTGAGTTGCAAACGATCTCAGCTCCAGTACAATTTCATAGAAAGATTCATCTTGCATATTTATTGCCTGTGAAGGAGAGATGATCAATATCACTCACCGCCTTTTGTGAAGAAACAGTTATACTTTTGAGTGACATAGTATCACTTCCAATACTCTCACATTTACAACAAGTCCACAATTTCGATTTCTTCGAATTTAGTCACAATTCTAAATACGCAGGAATTCCCTTACAAATGCTGACAAACAGAACATGTCATTGAATGATGATTCTCTCAAACGCTTCGCGTCGTTCGGGTAACGGCAGTTTCGTGCGGGAAAAACACTTTCCGCACGAGTTAGGAACAATATTTTTTCTACAAGCGCTTATACGAGATCGATTTCAACACACAGATCAAATGTGAATTGATCATTCTAAATACACATGAATGACAAAAGTCTCTGACAAGTCGTTACCATGGTACTCTCATTGTTGACGTTCGGTCTATAGAGACTACAAGCCTATGAAATAAATTTAAACTGTAATAATATTCATAAATTCTTTATTAATTGAAAAGAAAACTAGACTAACAGCACATAAAAATGAATTTTGATAAGGAATCTATGTACATTCTGTTTCTTCCCATTATTATCAATATATTCATTAGAAATATTCAGTTATTAGTTATATTTATTGTAAACGTGCAGTTGGTCGCGTTATGCAAATTTATAGCAGAAGCCATCATATTGGTCGAAGTCAGCTGCTCCTTGGAAGATAATGATTCTGTATTACAGTTTGAAGAGGAAGAACCATTCAAATTAAGAATTATAGTGGACATTTTTTTCTGGTTAATAGTTTGTAGCGTGCTACACGTAAATTGTTTACCCTGTATTTATTTTCCATCTGATATCCCTAAGAAATAAAACGTACTTGTGCGATGGCAGTGCATATGTCTTATCTTTGACACATGCATGTGCGAATATCTGATTGACGTGGAACCTTCTTTTCAATTTCGATCGTCATTGAGAACATTGAAAAGTATATAAAATCGAGATTTTACCTCATATCTTTTGTGTCTATCTTGAAAACCCTTTAAGGGGTAAGTGTAAACTAATTTTACTCAATTTGTTATGTATTTTCTGATATATACTTACTGAACTTTTGAACGCATGATTTACCTGAATTTTGCAATACATTTCGTAAAAGTTTTCAAATCGAATTTTGTTGATTTTATTGCACGATTGTTTTAATAAGCATGGCTTGCTGCGAAGTTTCTTCATTTTTGCATGATCAATAATTGGCAAAGCTTGTTTGAGGCTATATTTTTCTGAGACAATCTGGGTGTGATTGCTTTTAGAATTCAAGTGCTCATTTTCTTATTCATTGAAGTTTTTTTAATGTATATACAAGTGTTTATGAATTTTTTATTTATATAGTTTATATGAACCAAAGCATGTTTCATGGATTGTTTCAGAGACAGATGTAGTATTTAATCAATTTTGACGTATCGGTGATTTTTGTTTCTGTTTCACAGTTTTTTTTTTGGGAGAAATTTTTTTCGAAAAGAAAGTTTTCTGCAACATAGTTTTCAATTCTATACATTCTTAAGACTTGTATTGATACTGGATTCCTGAAGAAATTCATATTTTCCGAACATCTTGGAATAACTGAATTTGACTTAATACTGGAGATTTCCTCAACCTATATACAGGGAGGTCCGAAAGAAATAAAAAGTTTCACCAACCTAACTTCCTGGCCATTAATATACAGGAGTTCCCAAACAGAGGAGATATTTTGCCAACCATTTTCGTCTTCACCAGATATGCAGGGAAGTCAATTTTAGTGAATATTTTCTAATAGAAAGAATTGAAATTATATTATATTAACAAAATTTTCTCCGTTTGCCGAAAACTTGTTTGTAAATATTTTACTGGTACCAGATTTTTTGTATTCAATGTAAATAAATACTTGTATTCGTGAGGATTGTGATTTGCTTGGGTTTCTTGTTCCCTCCATTCTCAGAACTCAGAGATTAGACCTGCGACCACTCATAACGACTGAGCTCAGGTAATTAAAACCAATTTGAAGCCGGAAAGGCTAAATTTTGGCGCCCAACGTGGGGCAACGTTTTTTTAAGATTTTTTTTTATCTCTGAGTTTTTGGATGGGGTGACTTGAGCCTGGTGGCGCATCACTTTCTCCTTCGTTGTCGGATTTTGGAGCTATCTTCAAGTTTTTGATTGATTCTATCGGCGACCATACCTGATTGCTCAGTTTCATTTTCTTTAGTTTCCAATTTGATCGTATATAGATTTATCTTCAATTGTGTTATTTTGCTTGACTAATAATTTTGTTTTCATTACGATGATCAATCCAAATTTCTTGAAACAAAATGAATTATCATATGAAATTGCGATTCGTGGAATTGAAGTGCCGTCATCAGTGGACGACAAGCGAAAAATTTTAAGGGGTTTGCTATCCCAGGAATCTTCAGATCGTAGTTTCGTAGTTTTATCTGATCCTTATTCGTTCGTAGAGAACATTGAAGGTATTAAGGAAAGTTTAGATGACCTCAGAGATGTTTGCAATAGGTTCAGCTCAAAATCTCCCCATACAGATTATAAGCGTTTAATCTCTCGTTTAACTCATGTATCAGGTAGAATACATCGGTTATCGTCTGCAAACGATGATGAATCTGGTATTAAGCAAAATCTTTTTAGAGAGGTTCTTCTGATTGAATCTGATATTGCTGAGAAAATTTCTGTTCCAGAAACACAAGCTCCTTCTACTTCCACTCCTGTGAAATCCACAGGATTGCAGAATCCCCTTTGCTCTCTCAATGTTCAAGCTAACTCCAAATGTGTTCCTGTATACAAATGGGGTCTGAAGAAATTTTCCGGGAAGGAACCATTGATTCCGTTCTTAGAGTTGGTTGAATCCCTAAAAATCTCTAGGGGTTGCACAGATTCCGATCTTTTCGAATCTGCTGGAGATTTGTTCGAAAGCGAAGCCTGGACTTGGTGACATAACAACCACATAAAGAACCGTTATTCCAACTGGAGCGATCTAGTAACTGGTTTGAAATCTACTTTCCTTCATAGCAATCATGATTCCGTCATGCTCAGTGATATAAAGTCACGAAAACAGAACCCTCGAGAGCCTGTTGCCATTTTTATCACTTCCATGGAAGCTCAATTTTATAGATTGAATAATTGTCCACCAGAGACCGAAATGGTCAATATTATTAGAAATAATCTACTTTCAGATTATGTTATGGCTCTTGTTTTGCAGGAAATTGATTCGATATCTCAGTTAACATCTATCTGCAGGAAAGTAGAGGACGCTCTCTGTTTGAATGTTTCAAATCAGTCGAAAAAGCTGGTAGTATCGGAAATGAGTTCTAATGTCGAATGTTGGAATTGTGGAGAAAAAAACCATCGTTATAACGCATGTCGTAAGCAGAGAAAACGTTTTTGCTATGGTTGTGGTCAAAAGAACGTAATCAAGTCCAATTGCCCACTTTGCTCAAAAAACGTAAAATCGGACCACGATTCCGCAGGTATTGGAGGTCCTTCCGGTCGAAAACCTGCACAAAAACAAAAGGTAAAATTGAACCAGAACAAAAACTAACATATTCTCCAAATATAACTTTTGATGAATCAAGTTCGTCTCACATTTATGGAAATTTATTTCCTTCTAATTCTCTCCAAGATTATCAAATTTCCTCACCACCAGAAACTAATCCGCTCTTAGAACTCCGCCAAAAGGACAATCGTCCTTACCTAACTGTCTATATTGGAGGTGAACCCATATCATGCCTAGTTGATAGTGGTAGCAATGTAACCATTTTGGGTCAGTCTTCCATTCATCTGTTGAGAAAATTGAATTTATCTCTTAACTACGATGTATCGATTAACCTAACTACGGCTGATGGAAGATCTCAGAACACCCTTGGCTACGTTAATCTCCCAATAAGTTTGAATGATATTGTCAAAACTCTCAAAGTACTTGTCGTTCCCTCTATTACTCATGACCTTATATTGGGTATGGACTTCATTCATACGTTCAACTTAACTCTTGATTTCGAAAATTTTACCTATGATTCCTCTTCCTTATTCTCGGATCCCTCGGTGGCTGTTGTGAGAGCCCTTCTCAGTTCTGATTCATTGTCTGATTCTCAAAGATTCGAATTGGATTTTGTTACTGACCTGTTCAAGACACTTGCACCTTCTGATAGGTTAGGTAGAACTCATTTGTACCAACATCATATCGATACAGGTAATGCAAAGCCTATTAGGCAGAGACAGTATCCTCTTTCTCCGGCAATGCAGAAAGTTCTGAACGCAGAAATTGACAAAATGTTGGAACTCGACGTGGTTAAACCAATTTCTGGGTGTAGCCCATGGTTGTCTCCCCTCTGGATAGTTCCAAAGAAAGATGGAACCCATAGAGTTGTGTTTGATGCCAGGAAATTAAATTCGGTTACATTAGCTGATAGTTACCCTATGCTTACTATTGATTCCATTATAAGAAAGTTCGTGATGCTTCTTATCTGAGTTCTATCGATTTGAAACAGGCATTTTTTCAAATTCCTTTAGATGAAGAATCTAAAATAAAAACAACCTTCGGAGTCCCAGGTAGAGGCTTATTCTGTTTCAACGTATTACCTTTCGGTTTGAATTGTGCCTGTCAAGCAATGGTAAGACTTATGGACATGGTAATTGGTCTTTCATTAGAGCCCTATGTGTTTTATTATGTTGATGACATAATTGTATGTACTCCCACCTTTGAAATGCATCTCGCTGTGCTCAGAAAACTCTTTCACTGTCTCCAAGCAGCAAATCTGACGATAAATTTTGATAAATGTCAATTTTGTAGACCATCCCTTAAGTTCTTGGGTTTTGTGGTGGATGCAGATGGCTTGAGGACTGATCCATCTAAAGTTCAAGACATCCTAGATTATCCCACTCCGAAAAATACAACTCAAATCAGACGTTTGATAGGTCTCATAGGTTATTACCGCAGGTTCTTACGGAATTTTGCTTCAGTGTGTAGTCCTATCACTGATTTGTTAAAAGGTAGAAAAAAGGGACAAGCTATTGTATGGACAGATGAGGCAAATGAAGCGTTCCTCCAGATAAAGTCATTATTGACATCGGCTCCTATTTTAGCGAGTCCTAATTTCTCAAAACCATTTTGTATCGCTTGTGATGCTAGTGATAAAGGCATCGGAGCAGTTCTTTTCCAGGAGGAAGATGGGTTAGAACATCCAGTGGCTTATTACAGTAAAATCTTGAATAAAAGTCAACGCAACTATTCAACCACTGAGAAGGAACTGTTGGCTATTGTCTTGTCGATTGAGAAATTTCGACCTTATGTCGAAGGTACCGAGTTTACAGTCATTACAGACCATTCATCATTAGTTTGGCTTAATTCGATGAAAAACCCTAACCAGCGCATCTCTAGGTGGATCATGAGACTATCATCATACCGTTTTAAAATTGTGCACCGCAGTGGATCTCTCAACACTGTGGCTGATTCTTTGTCTCGTCTTGCAACCGAAAGTGTGGAAGTTTCATTTTTGAATCTCTCTGAGATGAGAACTGATAAATGGTATAAGAACTTGCAATCTAAAGTAATTGATAAACCTGAACTGTATCCCGAATTTCAAGTTAGCAATGGTATTTTATATAAACATATTTTGCCCAGGTTCCGACTGATAAATGATTCTCCTGAATGGAAAATTGTTGTTCCAACTCCTCACAGACTGGAGATTATGAAGAAGTTTCATGATGAGCCAACTGCAGGACATTTTGGCGTTTACAAGACATTACATCGAATATCTGTCTTATATTACTGGCCTCGGATGAAAAACTCTGTGATCAAATATGTCAAAAACTGCAGGATATGTGCTTCTTGTAAGTCGGGAAACTTACCGCAAGCAGGATTAATGGGCAAGTATCGTAACATCAACTTCCCTTTTCAGTTTTTAAGTGCTGATTTGCTAGGGCCCTATACACGTTCACGATCAGGGAACCAGTATCTTCTTGTTGTAACTGATTGGTTCACAAAGTTTGTTTTTGTACAGCCTCTATCCAAGGCTAACAGTAAAGCGATAGTGAAATTTATAGAAAATAATATTTTTCTCATTTTTGGTGTGCCTCAGATTTTTGCTGTGGATAATGGATCACAATTCATATCCTCCGAATTTAAGAATCTGATGAAACGGTATAAGGTGCAGAGAATATTCTATAATGCACGGTTCCACCCGCAAATAAACCCTACCGAAAGGGTGAACAAAACTATCGTTACCGCCATCAGATCATTCATAGATGGTGATCACAGACTTTGGGACCAAAACATTCAGCAAATTGCACAGGCTATCAGACTTGCAAGATCTGAGAGTTTGAAATATAGTCCCTCATTTTTAGTATTTCTTAGAAATATAGCCACTGATGGATCGTTTTTGGTCTTATTTCAGAAAATGTTGATAATTCTATCACCATAGGGAATAAAGTGTTGGACTCGAATTTGGTACAACAACTACCAGAGCTCTATGAAGAAGTTCGAAAACGTCTGGAACATTCTTATGAGATCAACGCTCGTAGATACAACCTCAGAAGACGTGAAGTTCGTTTGAATGTTGGTGATAGGATTTGGAAGAGAAATTTCGTACTTTCAGATGCTTCTAAAAATTTCACGTCAAAGCTTGCTCCCAAATTCGTCCCTTGTATAGTAAATAAGGTATTATCTCCCCTCGTTTACAGTTTAGTCGACCTATCGGGTAAGGAATTGGGAAATTTTCATATTAAAGATTTGAAGCCTGATCTAACCGAAGATGATAATGATTTTTTGGATATTGAGTCTGAATAATTTAGACAACCATTTACAGATTTATTTGTTTCCTGTGTACTTTCCCCTATTGATTTCATTTCTTCCCATTTTTGAAAATGTTTTTGCTTCAGTTTGGACTCAATTGCTATTTGAAGTATTCAGGGATATGTATCTTTATCGATACGTTTATCTTCTATCTATTTGGACCTTATGCATTTACCTTTCTTTAATGGGGTGACCAATCTTCTACATCATTACCTGATCTATATCTCCCCATTAATATTACCTTTATCTTGTGCCTTGGTTGAATTTCTGCTTGGGCAATTACCTTTCTGTATTGGAGTGACCTATCTTCTATATCATTACATGATGTATATCTCTTCATTACAATTATCTTTGTTTTCTGCCTAGGATCAAATTTTTCTTCAATCCCTGATTATTTCTACCTCTTTTTAGAACAACGTGTTGATATGCGGTATCTAATATACATGTATATGTGTTAATTTTGTGTATCTACTAAATTGTTCTGAAGTAATTAATTTTGTGTCTTTCAGATGCAGGATGATGTCCATTCGAAGCCTATCTCACCCTTTTATATCTTGTGATCCGATGGATCACTGGCGCCTAATTTTTCCTCTTAACATCTGGAACTGAAAATAAAAAGCTCTTTGAGAGCAAAGACCTTTTTCTGGGGGATATGGGGTAGTGTAGCGTGCTACACGTAAATTGTTTACCCCTGTATTTATTTTCCATCTGATATCCCTAAGAAATAAAACGTACTTGTGCGATGGCAGTGCATATGTCTTATCTTTGACACATGCATGTGCGAATATCTGATTGACGTGGAACCTTCTTTTCAATTTCGATCGTCATTGAGAACATTGAAAAGAATATAAAATCGAGATTTTACCTCATATCTTTTGTGTCTATCTTGAAAACCCTTTAAGGGGTAAGTGTAAACTAATTTTACTCAATTTGTTATGTATTTTCTGATATATACTTACTGAACTTTTGAACGCATGATTTACCTGAATTTTGCAATACATTTCGTAAAAGTTTTCAAATCGAATTTTGTTGATTTTATTGCATGATTGTTTTAATAAGCATGGCTTGCTGCGAAGTTCTTCATGTTTGCATGATCAATAATTGGCAAAGCTTGTTTGAGGCTATATTTTTCTGAGACAATCTGGGTGTGATTGCTTTTAGAATTCAAGTGCTCATTTTCTTATTCACTGAAGTGTTTTTAATGTATATACAAGTGTTTATGAATTTTTATTTATATAGTTTATATGAACCAAAGCATGTTTCATGGATTGTTTCAGAGACAGATGTAGTATTTAATCAATTTTGACGTATCGGTGATTTTTGTTTCTGTTTCACAGTTTTTTTTTGGAAGAAAATTTTTCGAGAAGAAAGTTTTCTGCAACATAGTTTTCAATTCTATACATTCTTAAGACTTGTATTGATACTGGATTCCTGAAGAAATTCATATTTTCCGAACATCTTGGAATAACTGAATTTGACTTAATACTGGAGATTTCCTCAACCTATATACAGGGAGGTCCGAAAGAAATAAAAAGTTTCACCAACCTAACTTCCTGGCCATTGATATACAGGAGTTCCCAAACAGAGGAGATATTTTGCCAACCATTTTCGTCTTCACCATATATACAGGAAAGTCAATTTTAGTGAATATTTTCTAATAGAAAGAATTGAAATTATATTATATTAACAAAATTTTCTCCGTTTGCCGAAATCTTGTTTGTAAATATTTTACTGGTACCAGATTTTTGTATTCAATGTAAATAAATACTTGTATTCGTGAGGATTGTGATTTGCTTGGGTTTCTTGTTCCCTCCATTCTCAGAACTCAGAGATTAGACCTGCGACCACTCATAACGACTGAGCTCAGGTAATTAAAACCAATTTGAAGCCGGAAAGGCTACAAGTTCTTCCAAGTATCCCTCAGCAACAGCAGTTGACTTCCATCCTCCTAAACGTTTAATATTTGTGATACCTTCTCCACAATTGGCTTGGAAAGTAGCCGAGGAGCGCCTAAAACTGTGTCCTGTGTATAATTCCGGATTTTGTAGGCGTAAGTAAGCTGCAATTTCGGACGGTATTTTTCCTATTGTATTGATTCCGACAGGTTGAATCTTACATTTGCGTCGAATACAGTTTATGAAAATTCGGCGATGAGGTATTTCCTCTGGACGTAAATTCATATATTTTCTGTATATGTTCAGAAAATATCCATTATTGGTGTCTTGGGATATAACAAACGATCTTGGTGAATGATTTATCCAGTCCTTAATATTGACGATGATCAAGTTTCCTTTATCATCTATATCGTCAATGGTGTGTTCTGTAAGTTCCTCTCGTCTGCAGGCGCCAGCTAATCCAAAAATTGATACCATCATCAAGTAAATTTCATCAGATGCCTCACTCATGAATTTTGTTATTTCCTCTTCATTAAAAGTTTTGGCCTTTTTTGGACGAAATCCTATGTTCTGTCGTTTAATGAAGGCAGTTAATTTATGGGTTTTTCCAATATCCAAATCCTGTTTCAGTTTACAAAAACTCTTTATCATTGAATATCGGGACCATAATGTGTTTGGTCTCCAAATTTTGGACATTTCCAAAAAATACGCCGAAAACACTTCCTCCATCCTCGGTTGAACCTTTTTGGAATTACACCAATCAATGAATTCTGAATATTGCTTCACATATTTTATCTTCGACTTGGCCGGTAACAAATTTAAACTCGCTTCATAAGAAGCTGCTAATATTTCTTCGGGCAGGCCATCATCAGATCCCGAAGTATCCATTTTACCGGAGCATACTGATTGAATTCGAGTTGATATTATTTATATTTAAACACAATTTCATAATATAATGGCAATGTATTAATTCTTATTCACATGCCGTTTTCATAGTAACGTCGTCGGTGGCATAGAGATATATCTTTATTCAGTTTATTCTTTAGAAAAAGCGTGCGAGAAAAACCCTTGCTAATCCATTACCACGCGCATTTGCGTGCGGTAATGGAATAGCAGGGGTTTTTCTCACACTGTTTGGCAATGTGACTCTTTACGAATTGAAATACGTGCGGAAAAGAGAATGAAAGTGCACGCTTGTAGAAAAAACTCATTTTTAATATACTCAGTGAAATATGTCAAATTTCCATGAAGTATAAAGATATGCTACCTCTGATATTCAGTAAGAAAAAGTCAAATGATCAAACCAGTTATTTCTAAAGTATTTATTTAACAGTTCATTGAGATGGTGATATGCACAAGGCAAAGTTATTCGGACATATATCAGGAAGCATTCCTATTTGTGCATTATTTCCCTGATATCCGTTCATCACAACCATGTTATCACCTGCGGGAGAGAATGGTTGGGAAAATTGGGTATGTCCATTTTGATTTATGTTATTCATTTGTACTTGACTGGCCGCCTCCTTTTTTACATGCAAGCTTTCTTTTGATTCGTGGTGATTCGTTAATGAAGACTCACTAGGGTACATTCCTGTTAATGGATTATTTCCAGGATAATAATTTTGATTAACTCCTACGAGCTTTCCTATGGCTTCTGATTGATACATTGGATTTCCCACTACTCCAGACTGATGGATCGAATTCTGAGGGTTAAACAATTGATCCTTCATAAAGATTTGGTTCAGTCCATTCTGGTTCAAAGAATTAGTTCCAGCAGACATCGTTTTAGATGCCTCTTTTTGACTGACCAATTTTTTCATGGAGGACTCTTGTAGAGTCGAGGCAACATTTCCCAAGTGAGAGAATGGATTCATAATTCCTTGTGAAATACCACCAATGTTCGATTGATTTCCTACTGCTGAAGCAGAAGTGGATTTCATTGCTTCTTTTTTTGCTTCCATGTTCTGTACCGATGAATATTGAAGTTGTTGATTTTGCGAATTTAGTCCATTCAAATTGTTCATACCGAATGGATTAGATTGTATATTTCCAGAAGATGAAGCAGCTAGGGAATGTTGTTTCTTATGAACTTGATTAACCGATATTTTTTGAAGCTGTAGATTATTATTTGAATTCCCAAAGGGACCAAAAGAATCCAATTGCTTTGAGTTTGATTGATGAGAGGCCATGCTTTCTTTATTCATAACTTGACTTAAACTTCCTAAGGGTCCCAATTGCCCACCAAATGGAGATGATGATATTGATACTTGAAGAGGATTATGAATATTTGCACCATTTGGAAATGAAGGTGATGTCTGTATAACTGTTCCATCTTGAGGAAGTTTCAGATTTTGTGATAGTGTTAATTGTGGTACATTGCACCAAGGGCATACATTTTTAAGTTCGGGAAAGTTGAATGGAGGCAAATTTATACCAGGGTATAGCTGTAATATCAATTTTATATATTCTCCTACTGCTTGGCCACAATATCCTCCGACGAGTGTTGTCCCTCTTATGGTCGAAAAGTATGCAGAAAGATTAAATAATATTATCTGAAATATAAATATCGAATTAGAAATCGATTTTTGCATCATTCATCGAGAAATTTATTTATGTTAAGAATTTGTTATGAATGTTACTGAATGAACCGATGTGAAGTTGTAAGCATGAGTGCAATCGTTCATCTATCGTCATGTATAACATTTCTGTACGCTATTCTTACAGAATAGTGAGCTATCATTTTACCCTAAGTCTGTGTGCCAGAAATGGTCTCAATCGATTGGGTTTGATGAAGAATACAGGTTCAATCTTTTTTTTTTTCAATCAGTTTCTTATTGTTAAATTGTTAGTAGTCGCAATTTATTGCATTTTATCAATTTCCGACTGCAGATTATTCATGGATAAAGGTATGATAAATGCTGCCCCACATTCTACGGAACCACTCCTTGAGTACATTGCGGGAATTATTAGTACATCCTTCCAATCGTTTTTCTCACTCTTATTTGAGGAAACGAGGCTAGAAATATTCAACCTCAAAAGTGAGGTCTCCGATCTGAGATATTGATATTGAACACAAAAGCAATAAGTCCACGAACACATCTGAAATTAAGGAAGTGGTAATACCATGAGATGATAGTAATCGCATTAATCCTGAACTAAAATCTCAAAGTGATTGCTGCAAGGACGATTATAGACCACGAAACAGGAAGATGAATTCATTCCGGTGAGGAACAAGTAAACGAGAACTTGGTGAAACATCTCAGCAGTAATAGATTCGACGGCGTAGTCTGTGACAAATTGTAGTCCAAAAGACCAAACGAATACCGGTCATTCAAGCTGACTATGCCAACTCTGAAGTTCGAAGAATTGAAGCATCTAATCTGTGGTCAGAAGGTACCAAAATGAATTATTTTTTATTCACAGAAGATTTAGAAGCATTGAATATCAATAGATTCGAATTGGAGCCTGAATATTGTAGATCAATTCGTTGTGCACGTTTGTTGGGTGGATCCTGTTACAACTCAGCAGGATCTAGTGAATCATTTGAAAAATCATTTTCCCGAAGTTACTTGTGAATTATTAACCTCCAGACAACCTACCATCTATTCCTCATTTAAGGTAGGAGTATACGAGAAAAACTTTAAAACTGCAATGAATCCAGATTTGTGGCCGAATGGTTGTTATATAAGTCGTTTTTTATATCATCGCCAGAATATTAATCAAGTGCACCGTTAATCAGCCCTCATATTTTGCTGCTAAATGTAAATACTTTCAATTTTGACAAAGTTGATCATTTCTCAACTGAATTTAATTGTTACAAAAGTTTGCAGTTTTTGTGTATAACAGAAATAGGTGTCAGGCCGGATATGCTACAGAATATTGTAATTCCGGGATTTAACTTAGGCTCCCAATACTGTAGACAAACTAAACTAAAAGGTGGAGTTGCTATTTGGGTAAAACAGCAAGTTGACTTTGCTGCAGTTGATTTAAACGAATATTGCATTGAGCAGGATTTCGAAATATGTGCTGTGTCATACGAGATCGAAAAACTTAAATCATTAATCTTAATTGTTACAGATCACCTTCTGGAAATGTGGATGTATTTTTGCTCAAATGAGGCTTGTGATTGAGTACATATTCAAGCCTGGTTTACATTTCACAGTGTGTGGTGATTTTAAATTTGATTTGTACAGTAATTCAAATTTTAACGTGTTGTGTTCTCTGATGTGTTGTCTTAACGTTGAGCCAATGGTGAGATGGCCCACAAGAGTTACCAATAATAGTTGCACCATCATAGATCAGATATTTACAGGCGGCCGGCATACCTGTATTGTTTTAGATAATGAATTGTCAGATCATCGGGTGGTATTACTTGAACCTACCGGTAAAACTCAGAATATAGGGCTCTCAATCAGTGAAGTTAGGAGATTGTTTTCCAAATCAAATATAGACAATTTTCATGAAGCATTGCGGATGGAGGATTGGTCTAAGGTCTACCGGGTGAATTCTTTTGAGGCGGCATTTGACGAATTTTATGGTGTTTTACTTCATGATTTTGGACTTGTGTTTCCCAAAGCAAAAATACTACATTAAACAAAACGACAAATGGATTAATTCAGATATCAAAGAGTCTGGTGCTCTTTTGAGGGGGTTGTTCAATTTGAAGACGCTTGATGTTTCTTTGGCGGATGTTTATAGGAAAGCAAAAAAGGATCATGAAAAATTGATCAAGGAGACCAAAAGAAGATATTATCAGAATAGAATAGCAAATGCTGAGAATGATTCTAAAGCCTTGTGGAATGTTGTGTCCGATATAACAGGCCAAAAAAAGAACATAATAATATAACTGTCACTAGAGGAGGTCAGTTAATCGATCATCCTCAGGTTATCGTTGATGAATTCAATTCCTATTTTATAGAAAGCTCAAAGCGACTTGTGTCACATAATGACACACCTAATGTTTCAGTTATGGTATCCGTTAATGATTCTAACTCTCATTCTATGTTTTTGCGGCCTTTCAGCGAAATTGAACTTTTCAATACATTGGTAACAAAAATTAAAAGTAGAAAATCTTCTGGTATGCATGAAATACCAGCATTTGTCATTGAAAAAGTTCTACACGTAGTTATAGAACCGATAACGCATTTGGTTAACATGTCATTCGAACAAGGTGTTTTTCCTTCGAAATTGAAACTTGGAAAAGTGACGCCTCTTCGAAAGAGTAAGACAATGAATAGTTTTGAAAATTTCAGACCTATCACGGTACCGCAGACTCTGTCAAAAATTTTCGAGTATGCTTTTCTAGATCGAATGTTGGATTTTATAATCAAACATAATATTTTAAATTCGTCACAACACGGTTTTCTCAGGGGTAAATCCACTCAGTCGGCTTTACTGCATTTTTATAATGCACTTGTGGATTTTCTTAATGATGGCGAATGCCCTGCCGCAGTTTTATGTGACTTAAGCAAGGCTTTCGACTGTGTTAATCATCCGAAACTATTAGATATTTTGGAATCTTACGGTTTTAGAGGTAAGCCTTATAACTGGATGAAAACTTTTTTTGAGAGTCGAAGCCAGTGCGTTGTCTTGAGGTTTGAGGCAGATGGTTCGATGTCTCTAGTGACATCGAAGGAGCAGTTAGTGTGTATGGGAGTTCCTCAAGGGTCCATATTGGGGCCCATCCTCTTTTTGTTATATATCAATGGACTTTGGGCCGAGGTACCCAATCTGGATCTTTTTGCATATGCGAACGATATATCCTTTTTGAAGTCTTCGACAAGTGCATTTTTGTTGAGGGAGGAAATCAGGAAACTGCTGTACACCGCTTGTAGGTTTTTGGACAGCCACAATCTCCACTTGAATGCGGGGAAAACCCAGGTGATTCGTTTTCATAATTGTAAACAGCAGTCTGTTGAACTGGGACTGGATTTTGATGATACGCACTTGTCCTATAAGAGTACGGTCAGGTTTCTTGGAGTAGAGTTTGATGAGCACGTCAGCTGGGTGTCTCACTGTGGGGGTGTGGTTTCTAGGTTACACTCTTTGTATTACATGTTTAGGAACTTGGCGACGGTACTGCGTGTTGACCGGTTGGTTAGTATATATTATGCACAGGTAGAATCTCGTCTTCGATGTGGAATCTGCTTGTGGGGCATCTCGACAAGGGCAAAGGACGTGTTTAGTGCTCAGAAGGGAATTTTGAGGTGTATTTTCAGCATTCCTAGAAGATAAACTTGCAGACTAGCTTTCAAGTGCGGTAATATTTTAACGCTAGCTAGTGTATATATTCTTGAAATTGCATGTTACATTTATTGCAACAAGACTTCATTCAAACGTAATGAAAAAGTTCACAACATGAATATACGACAGAAAGGCTTGATTCACACACGGGTTTCAAAGTACAAAGTAACTCAAGGTGCACCTAACTATATTGGACCACGTATTTTCAAACATTTACCTGAAAAAATTAGGTCAAGTTAAACTCTTAAGCTATTTAAGAAGCGTCTCAGAGCATTTCTGGTGCAGAATAGTTTTTACACCGTACAAGATTTTTTTAACTGTCCGGTACCTGCTGTAATATAAGTTTCGATATTGTATTGTGCTTTTCTGTTGAAGTTTAATTGTATAGTGATACTTTAAGATGTTTCCAGGTTTTTTATGGAATTTTGACGTTTCTGACACAATAATTATTGTCTTATGGAAATAAATGTTTTTGATTTGATTTGATTTGATTTGTCGTGGCGGAACTGCCATTTATTGCAAAAATGAAATGAATCATGTAGAGCGTTCAGATCTTGTAAATGGTAGCATTCCTTATATCTTTGAGTATTCTGCGATAGAAGAATATATTAACAATGTGAAATAAATAATAGTCCCTATATATCAATCCAATTCATTTCCTAGAAGCGATACTGATATATTCTTTGAAAGAATTCATCAGCTATTACAATTTTTCACAAATAGCAACTGTAATTAAATAATAGGTGGGGACGTCAATGATGACATAGTTTGTAATAAACCTGTGTTTTAAATTTTTGCATCAATTTTGGAAGGATTCGGGGCAGCTTCACAATTCACTAACCAACGAGAATAACATCTATCAGACCATACAGCACAAATGCTAGGATTTTTTGCTGGTGCGGCTCAATCGAAGACTATTATGGTAGCAGTACACTCTCGCCGAGACAAGACGAGAGCAAACTCGTGTGATTAACCAATCAACTATTGAGAATTTTCTGGAACTTTTGTCACATGAAAATCGGGATGGCATCTAGCGAAATTCCCCGAATATAGAGTCCATGTGGAAGCTCGTTTTTGATAAATACAAATCTATAATCGATATGTGATTTCCACTGGTGTGGAGCAAGCCTACATCTCGGGAAAAATGCATAGATAACCCACTAGACCCGTTCATAATAACCCGGACCCGCCCGCAATTTACCAGCTCTAACCTAGCTACAAAGAAATTATACGACAATACTATCAAACGTTATGAGAAGAAATTCACCAATGATCAAATCAGCAAGTCCAATAACAAACCTTACACGAGATGAAAGGTAATCAATAAAATAACTGGCAAAAAGAGTTGAACTTTGCTAATGCTTTTAGTGTGCCTTGGTATCATTCTCGTTGTAACCTCAGGTCTCTACGTAAACTATCGATCCTTGGATAATCAAAACCAAAATGGGAACTTATTCTTTCTTTTCGAAATAATCCGGAAGGAAGTAATCCCTTTGGCCGGATGCATGAAGAATAATTGGTTTTTTGGATACGATGGAATTGAAGTCAAGAGGTCCGTTGCAATAATCTCGAAGCCTCGGCTCACATAATGTACACGGCATTCGAATGTAGTATTTTTCCAAATTCTCTCAGAATAGAAAATTTCATTTTTTTGGCGTGAAGGGAAAAGAAATAGCTGAAAATTCAAGACGAAAAACAGTTTTTTGTGAATAACTCAGGAAATATCCACTTTAGGGCAAGGGTGTGATGCATACACTCACATTATTTTTTAACGTAGATTCAATATCTGCCATAAAAAAATGGGGTTCTAATTTGAAAAAATTGATTTTTCACGATTTTGTCATCCCTAACTTTGAAAGCGATTTTTTCACCCCCTGTATCATGAATCGCGATTTCGATTTTTGAAGTGGATACATCAATCTTACATCCGGGAATTTGCTTTTGCGCCATATTCGGAACGGGGCGTCTAAAAGGAGCGGGAACGGATTCGTGGCGTCCGCAATTTTTTGGAGTTTTAGTCACGATGAAACAGTACTTCGGTCACATTGCACAGTTTGCGTACTAGCATATTATCGTAAGGGTGATTCAATAGTGACTGCTCAACGTCTCTATCGTGTGGAATATCGTACACGTCACGTGCCAAGTGACGATAGCATTAGGAAATAAAAATACAGATGTGTTAGTTAAAATTCAAAACTTCCGGTGGTCCTCGTTCAGATCGCGATGAAGAAACAATTGAAGAAGTTTCGACTCAAGAACGTGGTTGTAGCAAGATGGGGCGGAGCCATTTGCCATACCTCAAATGATTCAATGCAAGTTGTTAACGAATTCTTCCCTAATAAAGTCATTTTACGTAGGGGTAACATCAACTGGCCTTCCAGAAACCCCGACCTTAGACCGTTTGACTATTTTGCATTCGGATACCTTAAAAATAAGATTTATCAAAATAATCCGACGAATCTAACCCAGTTGAAGCAAACGGGTGTGATCTTAGCCACTACCACAAAACCGATAAAGGTCGCACACACGATCCGACTTATATATTTCAGGATACGAATATACAGGGTGGCCATTTGAAAACGAAACAGACGAGATTACAGACAAAATAAGTTTTTTCGATAGAAATGCTCAGACAGGTCGATTTCTGTTTTTAGGGGGACAACTTAAGATGTAGGTTACGGACGCATAGCGCTTCAACCCTTGCTGCTATAACCCCCACCCCCAATTTTTGAATAGGGAAGATGGGGTGAGTGATACCTCAATTCAAAGGTATTTTTATACTGATTTCAGCACAGTAATTTTTTTTTCATTTTATGCATTTGTTCTCGAAATATTCATGCGTTAGTTAATTTTATCACTTAAATTAATTTTTTGCGAATAATTGACATTTCGTCCTTCTGAAACACCAAAATTTCCTTACTTGTATTTGAAATTGCGAAACATCTACCACTGGGCAAATGAAGTCATACCGTACGTGTTAATGCTACTAGGGTCAGATGTTCGACTAGCTGTTTCATTCACTGAAATCATTCTCCAACTGTACGGTATCAGAACGATTTGAAATATTGATCTAAGAAATAAGAATTTTCAAAGTAATTGATGACGAGATATTGTTAATAATGGAGCTCGCGTTGAATGATTGTTTGGGCTATTACCATCATCTATTGTGGATGTAATGATTTCCGACGTTTCGATAGACATCTTCTATCTTTATCAAGGAGAAAACAAAGCCAAATTACTTACAACATGCGAGAACCTTAGATGTAGCATTCAATCAAAAACTTATGCTGAAGATTATGAAAATATTCTGGGAGCTATTAAACATAGCTATGAAAGAATATATGAACAACAAGTCCAAAAAAGGAAAACGGAGAAACTTATGAAGGAGTCAAGAAAATATGAACCCTTAGATCATTCAAAAACCGTGATCAATTTATCTGGTAAGAACTCAAGTGAAGATCAGATATCTCTCCTCAACGAGGGTCTCAAGTTCTCTATAGCCCTTAAGACGATACCAAAAATTGAAATCATGTTGGCGGCAGAAGAAACTGCACAGAAAATTCGAGAACCTGAAAAAACCGAAGAGTACAGATCGAAAATCAGAACCTTGTTAGACAGGAATAACAAAACACCTCTACCCAATATAAATAAAGCTGAAGAGAGGGCATTAAAAGATCTTAACTCGGATAGTTCCATAAAGATACTTCCAGCAGACAAAGGAAACGCCACTGTAATTCTAGATGTTGGCTCTTATAATCAAAAAATCAATGAATTATTAGAAGCAGGAAAATACGCATGCCACCAATTGGCTAAATTTCTGCTGAAAATTATATCACCATTGAAAAGTAATTCAACATCGATGATAAGAAACACGAAACACTTCATAGAAATAATGAAACATCAAGAAATCATGGAAGAAGACGTTATGGTCAGCTTCGACATTACCAGTTTGTTCACTAATATTCCGACAGATAAAACACTTATCATAGTTAGGAAAAAGCTTGAAGAAGATCAAACCCTTAGTGAAAGAACTACACTAAGCGTGAATGCAATTATGAAAATGCTTTCTATTTGTATTGAAACAACATATTTCCAATTTGAAGACATCTTTTATCAACAAAAATTTGGAATGGCCATGGGTTCAGCACTATCACCAATTTTAGCTGATTTATATATGGAAATTTTCGAACAGAAGGCATTAGAAAAATATGTACTTAAACCCAAACTGTGGAAAAGATATGTAGATGACACTTTCATTTTTTGGCAACATGGAAGAGACACTATAGATGGATTCCTTCAATATCTAAACAATCAAGAGGAATCAATTAAATTCACAATATATATATATATATATTCTTTTGAACTTTTGGCTTACAATTGAAATCGAGAAGGACAGACAACTTCCATTCTTAGATGTACTCGTTCATAAACAAAATGGAATCCCAAGAACCACTGTGTATAAAAAGCCAACGAACACAGGACAATATCTACACTTTGATTCAAACCACCAACTAAACACTAAATTGGGAGTAGCAAAATGTTTATTTGATAGAGCAATAAATATTTCTTGCACTGAAGAAGACCAAAATGAAGAAATAAATAACATCTCGAGAACTCTTAGAAGCAATGACTACCCCAAAAAGATATTAGAAAAAACTAGACGAACAAGAGAAAGTCAACCTGAACCAACAGATATAAATCAGACCATTAAAACCGTAATTCCTTATGTAAAAGGTTTGTTGGAGAAAATGAGAAGAATTGGAAATAAATACAACATAACGACTGCATTCAAAACTCAAGACACTATCAGAGCTAAACTTACAAAAGTTAATAATGCCTAATAATGAGACACAAAGGACAAAGAACTGCATATATGAATTACCTTGCGAGTGCGGTAGATCTTACATCGGAGAAACTAAACGCCCTCTGAATGTACGAATAAAAGAACATCAGAAGCTTCTACGAGTACTAGACAGCGACAAATCCAGGTTGGTCCAACATGCTGTAGATGAGAATCATCGTATAAAGTGGGATGAAGCATCAATAATATCCAAAGAAGAAAAACTTGCAAGAAGTAAAATCAAAGAAGCAGCATTTATGAAAATAACACCTGATTCCATAAGTGCTCCATCTATAGATCTGCCAGAAGTTTGGACGCCGATAGTTCGATCCAACTAAAAAAGATCATCATATCCATGATGAGTATATAACATCGTTCATTTTCTTTCATGACTTCTGTCAATATTGACTTCTTGAAAATTGATAATTTTCAAAAGGCTTCTTACTTTTCTCCTTGATAAAGATAGAAGATGTCTATCGAAACGTCGGAAATCATTACATCCAGAATAGATGATGGTAATAGCCCAAACAATTTTTCAAAGTAAAGTAAATAATTTATCAAAAACTCACATCAATTAATTAAATATTCAAATTGTTCACCATTAGCTTCCATACAATGAAATTAGTTTTGTTCGAAACGATGGCTCACATTTTGCAGCATTTCTGGAGTGATTTGACGAAATTCGTTCACTATACGTCTTCTTAAATCTTCTATGGAATCGGGCTGTGTAGAGTAAATTTTACTCTTCAAGCGGCCCCAAAGAAAGAAATGTAGTGGTGACAGATCTGGCGATCTGGCTGGCCATTCAGTGGGACCCCTTCTTCCAATCCACCGATTTGGAAATCTTTGATCCAGATATTCTCGAACTGTTAAGGAGTAGTGTGGAGGAGCTCCATCCTCCTGAAACACAATATGATCTTCCACATAATTTCCAGCATTGTTTTCAATAATTTCCGTCAAAATTGATATTGAAGTCAACTGAGAAAACACTTCATAATTAAGTCGGAAATCGTTTCACGAATTGGGAGTGGAATATTTCTGTGGCATAATTAATGATTTGATGATTTCTTACCTGGTAATCTGATTAGAGATATGTACGTAATTGCACTTTTGGGAGATTTCTATCGATCAAGTGTTACCGCATGTTATTGGAAATTCTGCAAATTATATCGAAGATAATTTAGATTGACTTTTACCAAGATTGAGCTCCTTCGCAATACGCTTTGTTGTTCGACATCTTGATTAAAGATTTCTATGTCAGTGGATTGGAGGAAGGAAGCCACAGTCATGGTTGTTTCGAAGCTCAGTATGCTGATTTTTCACAAAAAAAAAACTACAAGTGCCACGAAAACACTACTTCATTTTCAAATACTTAGTTAAGAATATTTCGAGAACTAATGCATAAAATGAAAAAACAATTACTGTGGTGAAATCAGTATAAAAATACCTTTCAAATGAGGTATCACTCAGCGCATCTTCCCTATTCGAAATTTGGGGGTGAGGGTTGTAGCAGCAAGGGTTGAAGCGCTATGCATCCGTAACCTACATCTTAAGTTGTCCCCCTTTAAACAGAAATCGACCTGTCCGAGCATTTCTATTGAAAAAAATTATTTTGTCTGTAATCTCGTCTGTTTCGTTTTCAAATGGCCACCCTGTATAATAAATCGATTCTAAATGTTACTTGAATTAGGGTTCATCACTGTGAAAATAATGTGGAATATGCCTTCAATATACCAGAAAGCCTATCGAATGAATTGAAGTGAGGAAACTTGGAAATCCATGTCTCTCGAGATACAAGGAGCTAATGTTGAAAAAATGGACATCCGTCATGACGTGCTACAAGGGGTGGCAAATAGTTTAATGGATATTCAAAAAGTTCAAAATTTTCGATGTAATCGGCTTTGTCAGGCAGTAAAGGCAATTAGATTATGTTTCTATTGTTCCTACGTGCTCACAGACGCAATTAAAAAAACATGGACATCCGTCAGTGACGTGCTACAGGGGTCGAAAGTACTGTTATGAATATTCAAAGGGATCGAAATTTTCGATTAAATCGGTTTTGTAAGGCAAAAAAAGCAACTGGATTATATTTCTATTGATCATACCAGCTCACAGACGAAATTAGAAAAAATGAACATCTGTCAGTGACTAAATCTTCTCAGCTTCGCGAGAGGACGCGAGGCTGAAAAAGCTCGTTTCTCGCTCCTCAAAAGCCCTTGCTTCCTTCTATATCAGAAACTGAACTTCGGCGTTCTCTATGGTCCTGACGGAGATATAAAACTCGGCTAAAATAATTTTCTCAACGACCGTTGAAATATTCAAACATGAAACTGTGAAAATATTCAAATAAGGTCCAAACACGTAGGTTCACTATATTTTTCAACATGGTCTAGCTAAAAACCGCACAAACCCGCAAAACTTTTTCTGCAATTAGTCGATACCTTAGTCGCTTTGCAGTCTAGAATCTAGGCGCCCCAAGAGCGTTCCAATCTGTACTAGCCTTTTGTAGTCAAGCACCCCCGGGGTCATACGCACCTGACTGAAAAGTGACTCCTAGAATTATCATCAAATGTCGATGAAATTTTGTGTGTGTGTTTGAGTGTGAGTGTGATATTCTGAAATTTTATCGCTGTTATATGAAAGCACCATATGATGAAGATGTTTTGTGTCTTTGACAAGATCACAGGAGTTTCAGGAAGAGCTAAAATGACCTTCGCCGAAAGAAAGTTCGAGACGTGCCTGTTTTCAAGACAGAAAACACGTCCTTCGTATTCGTCTCCGAATCTTTCATACTATTATTCAATATTTCAAAATAAGAGACACTGTTGCAAATTGATGAAAGAAGTGCATAAAAAAAGAAGTGAATAAGTTTTCCGAAATAATGGATCATATACTCACAAGATATTTTTTCGTCCCCATTTAATGAAAATTCTTATTTCAGCCAAATCGTAACAAGGAATGTGGTCACTAGAAACATTAACGATCCAATTTATTCATATATTTGAATGACTTAATCAAAATAAATAAAATATTGCCAATAAAAAAGCTTTTAATGAAGTCCCGGTTCATTCAAATTCAGTATTTACGACGGCACACTCAAGAAGCACCATGAAAATTGGAAAATTAAAGAATTGTTATCAACGACTTGTTGTAATGTAGAGAGACTTTGAGGTGTATCGCTGACAATACAAGTCGATTAAACAATGTGTACTTTTTGTGCGCAAGTTCTAGTTTCTTAAACAAGTGAAACAGCATGCTAACGTTCTGCCGAAATGTTTTTAGTACACGAACATCGAGCTGAAAAAGGTCTCGGTAGATTGGGTTCAATTTATTTTAATATTTTACTTCGGAAATCGCAATCTCCTTTGCGCATGCGTGGATCGTGGTCGAAAGTTTCGCTTCTGTTGAATTAACCTACGGCGTTATGGCTATAGGTTTTCCCTTTCAAATTAGACCAACCGGCAAGAAGTTCCAGAATGGAATATTGACTCGCAAAGTTGGTCTCTCACTTCAATCTACACTCCTTGGTATCAACTAACTCTAGATCGATTGGTTCGGAAATCGCAATCTCATCTGCGCATGCGCAGATCGTGGCCAAATGTTTTGTATCTGTTAAATTAGTCTACGGCGTTGTGGCTTCAGGTTTTCCTTTTCAGATTGGACCAACCGTTCAGTAGTTCTCGAATGAGATAATTGCGCATGCGCAGACTGGCAAAGTTGGTTTTTTTACTTCAATCAACAGTCCTTGGCATCAACAAACTCTAGATCGATCGATCCGATGCTTAGGAAATCGCGCAGTTGCGCCTACGCGGATGATAGCCAAAAGTTGTTTTAGTTTCTCAAACTAGTGAAACAGCGTGCTATCGTTCTGTCGAAATGTTTTTAATACACGAATATCGAGCTGAAAAAGGTCTCGATCGATTGGGTTCTAATTCTTGATCAAGAATCCATGGTCAAATTTGAATATAAAAGCAATAACGACAATTCCAATTTTAGATACCAAAATACACAAGAAATGAGCTCAATAAAGAAAAAATCAGATTACAATTCGAAGTTCATATAATTAAAAAATGTAGGAATGAGCTGACGTGAGGTCGGAAGCTTTTACATACTTGTTCTGAGGTATTTTTCCGTACTCTTTATCAGTGTGATTTAGATAATTTTCAGGTTCAGATAATGGTGTATGTGAATAAACTGGCAAATATTCAGGGATCGCGAGGAGTTAAGGAATATATTGTAACTCGTTTTTTCAATTCCTCACAGGATTATCCAGTTTTTGTGCAGTGACTCTTCCTTATTATGTTTTACGGCTTTTCACACATGATATTCTAAACCAAAAACTGTTTCTCATTCATTAGGATAAAAAACTATCATTTCATTCATACACACACACATATATATATTGAGACGTGCTTTCCAGGCTATGAAATTAAAGAAATCAGTAATATACTCGTATAACTCAATACTAGAAATATTGTTTATTTATCAGGCGGGGTTTATTTTCCCTCTCTAGTGAACCTAGGAATGGCCTAAACTAAAGTTTCCATTATACTATTTATTAACAAAATCAATGTTTTACTTACAACAGTACCAGGTTACTAAGATTCTGACAATAAAAAAAAGTTGAACCTGAAATTGGAATGGTAATTTTTAACCTATTTCTACTGACAATAGGTCAGCTTCCACATCAATAATTCTACAGTTTGAAAAAATTCAGAAAAAACTTAAATCAATTACCATGAAAAATTTGTTTCACAAATGCAATGTACTGAAAGTTTGATCAGCAACAATTTGTTTCAATTTAAAAAAAAATAAACTACAAGAAAAGTGATGAAGGTAGGTAAGGGAAAAAAGCAATAAAAAGGACGAGATTTCAAACTTAACTTTGAACGGAGAACTTAGCTGGAACAATTTGTCTTCTCCACAGGAAAAACGTGATGAGGTGTTGACTGCGTGATAACAGATGAAAAAAATATGATGTCTTCCAAAATCCTCTAATTAATGATGTTACAAGGTGGATAATGCCCCGTTCAGAATTCTTCCTAGCCAAATTGATTCTTATCGACTCCAAGAATAATACGGAAAAAAAATCTAAAGGATTGAATATTAAAATTATTAACAAAAAACTTCTGATGAGTAAAAAGAATTATTAACTTACCCCCGAATTACGAGGATTTAAGTAGCCAAAGGGTGATTCAGGCAATCCGAATTTAATCGTTATATTAAACAATATACGCCTTTCAAAAGAAATATAATCTTCAAATATATCATAAATCTACTACTACTACTTCTTTTGAATTCACCACTTCTATTCTACGTCTGTATTCCATGAAATTATTAACAAGAAAGAAAGATACTCGAACATCTGAATTACTGGATTCATGAAAAAAAACTTAGAACCTTAGACAAAAAAAAATCTGGCATATCTTGATAACGCAACGAAGAATTTGTTTATTAACACAATAATAATTTGAAATGAAAGGTGTCGACATCTATAAATTTTTCCGAAAACTAGGATTAGTTAAAAGAAATGAAAAGAAGAAATTTTGAAATATGTTAAGATATCTGTTATTAAAAGTTTAATTGAAGTTTACGTTAAAATAATGTATTAATCGAATTCTGAGCCGTAACAATATATATATAAATATAAATACTCCTTTGAACTTTTTGCTTAAAAAACAAGTTATGACATCAGTCGATAATTTTTACCAAGTTATATATTAAATGAAGAAAGTATTATATCTCAACCTTCTCTAACTATGGATGATGCTCTTCCTTTGAATGGGTTCCATAGCAGACTTCAAACATCAGAAGATCCCAAAATCGTTACTTGGATTCCAAGACTCTATTCGCAGAATCCTCCTTGAAGGTTGGCGACAAATTTTATGTATTGAATTTTGAATTTGAATATAGAGGGTATTTCTAAAGACAAGAGTGATTATATTTCTAAATTCTTTATAAACATTAATCAAATGTCAGATTTCTTTTAGTTGTCAAATAGTAAAAGCAAGTAATAGTAGAACTGAATTTATAAAAGATTTTCCTAAATTATCATCGTAGATTTGTTTAAAATTGAAGATTTGTCGTGACATATATTAATGTGAATGCCATATTTGAGGATACCCTCAACTTCAGTAAGAAATAATTTTTTATGTGTTTACAATGATTGTGATGTTGATGTTACTATTGCAGAAGCACTGATGAAGCAATAAAATTTAATTGCGAAAGCTAGGCATAGAAAAAAGAGTTTAACTACCTGCTCACATATAGAGTCTAATACCCTTATACAAAAAATTATAATTATACAAAGGCTCTGAATCTAACAAATTGTATATATATAATTAGATATTATCCACCCTGTATTCTGATCATTGCAACAATGTATTAATCCATTAGGAAATGAATATTACCATGTTGTATTTTGTCAGTCAGCATATTGCTTATCGCATTAATTTGTTATCGCGTCAATGTGTTGTTTGCGACGCCTCTCCACAATGCTCTCATTGTTCTAAATTATTATAAATAGGAGAGACGTCTAATGATGCATGAAAAAAATAGATTTGATCTTCTCACGTAGTACATTGCTTGTACAGTTGTTTTCTAAATAAAGTAGAATTTTTAAAAACACAAGTTTCTCCTAAAATGACATTATTGGCGACGAGGTCTGGGATTGTGCCAGTTTTAAGAAAACCTGCGTGTGTTCCTGACAGTGTAAAGATACAGAGGTCCACCCAGAGAGTCTGAAACTGTTGGTATCCACCATTCAGCACAAGGAGAATTCACGAGGAGAAGCAAGAAGTACGATTGTCGAGTAGCGCCTTCAACGACTCCAAGATCTACATTGGTAAATCAACGGTGAGAGATTCCTTTCTATTTTCCCCAGTTTCTAATAATTCTGGCCCAAAAATTATCTTTTTCTAGTTTTGAGCGCAAAACTTGTATGAAGTTTTTTGAAGGTTCTTATTAAAAAACCTATTACATAACTATTTAATTATTTGACAAGACATCGAATAAAGTCTTAATTTTTATAGTTGAAATCTGATAACGATTTTTTTTTTCAATTGAATTGACACGATTACGTCAATAAAACATTTTCGTGAACGTAAACAAAAAAATTCTAGAAGAATGGCAAACGAAAGAGTAGACCTGACTATGGCAGAGAAATTTGGATTTTTGCTTCCAAAATTCTCAGGAAAAGAAAATGAATTACACACATTCATAAAAAGCGTTCAAAGTTACTTTGACATGTTCAGATTGGAAAATGATGTGGTTGAAAGATACTGCTTCTCGGTAGTAAAATCAAAATTAACGGACAGGGCATTAGCCGATGTGTCAACCTCTGATATCCCTGATGAATTAGACGTTTTGAAACAATTTCTGTATAATAAATTTGGTGATCAAATAAACTTAGACGTTCTGGTTCATAATTTGCAGTTTATGAGCAAAAAACAGAACCAAGATTTACTGAATTTTATCGAGCAAATAATTGCTATGAAAATACGAATAAACTATAGAATCGATGCCGATAATATGGCAGACCCGGAAAAATTGTTATATAAAACAAATAATCTAAAAATTTGTAAAACAGTATTAATATCAAATTCGCCAATGGCAATTTGGAAAGCACTTAATAACTAATAATAATTTGTCGTTCGACAAAACAGTCAACGCAGTGAAAGATTACATTACTAACATGACTCAGTATGAGTTATTAGATAAAAGCCGTCGTAACAAATTTCAGCAAACTCCGCAGAAGTCTGGTACTTTTACTTTCAATAGACCTATTAATACTTCGAGGAATTTTTATTCGAATTCCTTTGATTCAAATAGAGCGACGCATCAGAATGCAAATTATTCAAATAAACCAATGTACCAAAGAGTACATAATTCAAATGTATTTCAACCAAACTCAAATGTATTTCAGCCAAATCCAAACTATAAAAATACAACACCACCTGAAAAAATATCAATTCAGACTAGGAATTATCCGCAAAAAAGAACCCAATACTCTACCCAATATCAGAATAATAATCAACAAAAATATTTTAATCCTCAACGTAATTTCGTTTCGGAAGAGTTAACAAATATTCAAAGAGATGCTCCTCAACCATCTACCTCTAAAGGTTTTCACCATGTTAAATGTTTTTACCAAAATAAAGGTTTTTATCAAAATAAACGATTCGATCAAAGTAAGCAAAATTTTCGCGACGCAAAAGAAAAAGATACATTGACTTGAATAATTCTTTTGATAATATTAATCACTTATTGTATGTAGAATTTCAGAACCCCAAGTGTAAACTGTTAATAGATAGTGGGTGTTCAGTTTGTCTCATTGACCCGAAATTTGCATACAATAATTTTAAACAAAATATTTTTAATGAAGATACTACCCTCACGGCATGCTTTAAATCTCAAAGTTCGAATGAAAAAGTTTCAATACCTCTATTTTCAGAATTCAATATGAACGATTATCATCCCTTCATTCTATATAAATTTCATAAAAATTATGATGGTCTCATTGGGACAGACTTTCTAAACAAATATAATTTGAGAATCGAGTTCAAGAATGGAGTATTAGAGAATGAATATTGTAAGATACCATTCAAAAACCAACAGGTTTGTCAAAAGCCTATTGACATACCAATTGATCTTTCTCATTTGGAACCCAAAATTTCTACTCAATTAATGGAAATTTTTCAAACAAATATCGATGCATTGCAATTACCTGGACAACCTTTAAATTTTTCAAATCAAGTGAAACACAAAATTCGAACGGTAGACGAAGTTCCTGTACATTCTAAAATCTATAGATATCCCGAATGTCAACGTGAAGAAATACAAAGACAAATGAATGATATGCTAAAAAAAAATCATTCGACATAGTTGTTCCCCTTGGACATTTCCGGTAGTCTTAGTACCGAAAAAACCAGATTTGTCAGGAAAAAAGAAATGGCGTATGGCAATTGATTACAGAAAACTAAACGATAAAACTATTGATGACAAATACCCTCTTCCACAAATTGAAGCTATTTTGGATAAATTAGGAAATAAAAAATATTTTACGACACTAGATCTTGCATCCGGATTCCATCAAATCGAATTAGATGAAGAATCCATTGAGAAAACAGCTTTTTTTGTTGATAACGGACATTATGAATTTTTAAGAATGCCCTTTGGTTTAAAAAACGCGCCAGCAACATTCAAAAGATTAATGAATAATGTATTAAAAAATTTTATAGGTAAATGTTGTTACGTGTATATGGACGATGTAGTTATTTTTTCGGAAACGATGATAAAATCCCTCAAGAAAAATAAGAGCTCGGCAGTGGATTCAATATCTGCAAGGATTGCCTCGGATATTTGCCATCACTTCGCCCACTGCATCAATATTTCTGTTAGCTCAGGAATATTTCCTTCTATCCTCAAAAAAGCCTTAGTCGTTCCCATTCCCAAAAAACAGGATATTCACAGCATCACTAATTATCGACCTATTTCCATACTCAGCATATTCTCTAAGATCTTCGAGAGAATCGTGCTGAACAGAATGATGAACTACCCTGACCGTTTCAATATACTGGCTGACTCCCAGCATGGTTTCCGATCCAGTCGCTCAACTCAGACGGCAGCAGTTGACTTTGTTAACTACGTTTATGATTGTCTTGATAACGGACTTCATGGAGCCGGGCTATTTTTTGACCTTTCCAAGGCATTTGACAGTCTGTCCTTTCAATTTATTTTAAATAAATGCTATAACCTCGGCTTTCCAGGTATATTTTTAGATTGGATTCATAGTTACCTGGAGGGTAGATCTATGCGTGTCAAGGTTGAAGGTTCTCTATCAACTGAACATAATGTGAACGCCTAACAACTTCATGATGAGCTTATTCGCTGATGACGCATCTATGGCAATTACAGCGTCATCTCTTGAGGAGCTTCAAGGGTTGTGTGAGCTTCTCGTACAGAATTTTGTGAACTGGTGTCATAATAATAACCTGATTATTAACGTTGATAAAACTGAGTGCATTTATTTTACAGTGAGGCAGAATGATGTCAAGTTGGTCACTCGTTATCTCGATAATGTAATATTATCTAACTAGTAAGCGGGTAGATCAATAGGCCCGTAGATCCATAGGCCAGTAGTTCAATAGGCCAGTAGTTCAATAGGCCAGTAGTTCAATTGGCCCATGGATCAATATAGACCATAGATCAATAGGGCCCATACATCAATGAAGAGCGCAGAAACACGAAACACGTCAAAATACCCGTTGAAAGCGAAAAAACTTGAAAGAACTGGAAAAAATACGAAGAAACGCGAAAAAACACGAAAGAATCCGAATAAACACGAAAGAAACCGAAGTTACACGAAAGAAACCTAAATTACACGAAACAACGCGAGAAAACACGAAAGAACACCAAGTAACACAAAAAATCTAAAGGAACCTGAAAAAACCCGAAACACAAAAGTACTTGTAAATTGCACACCCCGTATATCACCCGATCGCAAATTCATTGTAAATCGCACACCCTGTATGACATTATACCGAAATCAGCTCCCATTTGCGAGAAAACTTGAAGAAAAATGCATATGGGACACCCCGTATATAATTGATTCGCAGTGGGTGCTTTCATCATAAAAAACAAACCGAAAGAATATCGTTTATAACTCTATCGTTTCAAGTTCAGTGCATTTCACAAAGAAAGAACCCGACCAAATACGAAAAAACGCGAAAAAACATGATAGAACCCAAAGTAACACGAAAGAACGAAAAAAATCCAAAGGAAATCAAAAAACCCCAAAGGAGCACAAAATCAACGAAAGCGCGCAAAAAAACTCGAAGGAAAGCTTAAAACCCCGAGGGAGCACACAAAAAACCGAAAGCGTGCAAAAATAATGTAAAACTTTTAAATTGCACGCCCTGTATATCAATCGATCGCAAAATCATTGTTAATGGCACACCCTGTATGAGATTTCATTGAATTTAGCTTCCTTAAGCGGAAAAGCACGAAAGCTAGAGAAAACTCTGGTGAATGTCAGCGCTACTCAGATCTGACACCCTGTATATGAATCGAAAATATTTTATCGAATTAAGAACCCGTAAGTCGAACAGCCGAAATAACTCGATGGAAAGTATTTGTTAATAATAGATTACGCACATGGGACACCCTGTATACAATTGAATCACATTGGGTGCTTTTTCCAATAAAAAAAACCAAAGTAATGTCCTTTCAATTCGATCAATTCGCAATCGGTGAATTTCACAAAGATAAAATAAAAATTATTCGATAATGGTCCGAAGATGTAATAGGGAACTTGGAATTTCGTGAACCGAGTAGATCCGATCGTCGATCGGAAGTTTTGTGTTTCCAACTATTTATTCAGTGATTCTATACAATTGCCTCAAGGTCTATGATTTCAAGACGATTGAATCGCGAAACCCGTTCGGGTTTCTCCGTGGGAAAATTGTGACAGAATGAAATGAATGAATTCAAAACGGAAAATCTCGGTCTATCCGTGATTTCTGAGGCCGTTTGAACTGAATTAAAAGAAGGGTTACACTTTATGTAAAGAAAATCCTACCTGCTTGAAGGTTCTTTTGAGAATATCCGTTGTTTACATGTATGTAACGCATATGCGTTCATTCTTGAGAGATAACTGAAATGAATCGATACGCTTGATTGATTTACCTTTGATTTATAATCGAATAAATACCTGAGAACCTCTCTCTAAACCAATTTCGAGCTAATTTTTCAACTCCAGATCGTCTTTACATAATATCGTCGTATTGACATCGATTGTATTATTTTTTGATATTCCTTCATGTTATTTACTGAAAATAAAGGGAATAAATCGTTATGAGACACGAATATAATGCATAATATTACCTATAACGGTCCAATTCCACCAATTTTATACTTGAAATGATCTATTCCTCGTTCGTCGTTTGACGTTTTATGATAACTGACCGGGCTCGAACGAACATCGAAATATATCACTTCAAGATGGAAAAAATGAATTAGCGCGAAAATGGACTGAAAAAGGACGATTTTCAAACGCTTATTTGAGGTGTTTTTCTTTCGATTCGTGAATCGTAGGTGCTGTCTAGAGATTCGGAATCTCCTGTAGATTCTTATTCGAGTGCTTGGAAAACGCAAACAATCTTCAACCGCCCATATCGAGCGAAAAATTGATGCCGTATTTTCAAATTTGGAGCTCGCGTTCGGCTATCATCGGAATCGTATGATAAAATATGACACTTCTCCTCGAATTATCGAGAAAATTGCCGAATTTGGAATGAATATCCCCGGCCTTGACTCGCTACTTGGATATGAAGATTGGTACCCAGAGATGGGAAATTTCACGTAGATTCGTTTTCTACCGATCGCGGGGCGATTTATATCGTTTTCGACCGGCACGGAGGGAAAACGTAGGTGCGGTTTTTGACGTTTCAGGGAAGTCGCGAGTCTAAAAATTGCCGTTTTATATGCATAATTTTCGTATAGATTTCGAGGGGCTCCGCGGCTGAGCTCGTAGCCACGCATGGGGACGTTCCTCGTCCAGAAAAAGCGACCCCCCCCTTCCCGCGAGATGCTCCGGCTTCATAGGAGTACTTTCGCCCGTTTTTCGCCTTTGGGCGATTTCGCGAAAATGGCCGATTTCGCGATTTTCGTTTGAAAATTTCGGGCACTTTGAGAGCGCCCGGGGGGTGCTTCGGGGTCGCTTCTCCTAGAAGAGGATACGCCTTTTCGATCTGTTTTAAGATTCCCTCTCGAGCGGCCCTGCGGGCCGCTCGGAAAGCTACGCTTTCCGGGTCCCTAACGGGACCCGTTTCGATTTTTTTCTCTGGTCCCCGATCTTATTACTTTATTATATAGACTAGTAAGCGGGTAGATCAATAGGCCCGTAGATCCTTAGGCCCGTAGATCCATAGGCCAGTAGTTCAATAGGCCAGTAGTTCAATTGGCCCATGGATCAATATAGACCATAGATCAATATAGACCGCAGATCAATATAGACCATAGATCAATAGGGCCCATACATCAATGAAGCGCGCAGAAACACGAAACACGTCAAATTACCAGTTGAAAGCGAAAAAGCTAGAAAGAACTGGAAAAAACACGGAGAAACGCGAAAAAACACGAAGAAAACCGAAGAAACACGAAAGAAACCGAAGTTATACGAAAGAAACCGAAATTACACGAAACAACGCGAGAAAACACGAAAGAACACCAAGTAACACAAAAAATCTAAAGGAACCTGAAAAAACCCGAAACACAAAAGTACTTGTAAATTGCACACCCCGTATATCACCCGACCGTAAACTTATTGTAAATTGCACACCCTGTATGACATTTTATCGAAATCCGCTCCCATTCGCGAGAAAACTTGAAGGAGAATGCATATGAGACACTCAGTATACAATTGATTAGCAGTGAAAAAAAAAAAACCAAAAGAATATCGTTGTAACTCCATCTATTCGAGTTCAGTAATTACCACGAAGGAAGTATCAAAATTATTCTATGGAGCTCGTATGTAACACCCCGTATATGTTTCGAAGATAATTTTTCCGTAAAAAACCCGAAGGAACACAAAAACTTGAAAAAACTTGAGAGCGCGCAAAAAAACAGAAGAACTTGTAAAGTGCTCACCCCGTATATCACCCGATCGCAAATTCATTGTAAATCGCACACCCTGTAAGACATTTTACCGAAATTAGCTTTCACACGTGAAAAACATGATGAAAAATGCATATGGGACACCCAGTATATAATTAATTTGCAGTGGGTGCTTTCATCATAAGAAACAAACCGAAAGAATATCGTTTTAACTCTATCGTTTCAAGTTCGGTGCATTCCACGAAGAAAGAACCCGAGGAAACACTGAAAAACTTGAAAGAACCCGAAGTACCAAGAATAAACGAAAAATATCCAAAGGAACCGAAAAAACCCCGAAGGAGCACAAAATCACCGAAAGCGCGCAAAAAAACTCGAAGGAAAGCTTAAAACCCCGAGGGAGCACAAAAAACCGAAAGCGTGCAAAAAATAATGAAAGAACTTTTAAATTGCACACCCTGTATATCAATCGATCGCGAAATCATTGTTAATGGCACACCCTGTATGGGATTTCATTGAATTAAGCTCCGTTTACGCGGAAAAGCACAAAAGCTGGAGAAAAACTCTGGTGAATGTCAGCGCTACTCAGATCTGACACCCTGTATATGAATCGAATATATTTTATCGAATTAAGATCCAAAACTCCCCGAAACAACACAAAGACTCGAATTTGCGTAAAAAAAATCAAATTAACTTGTAAATTGCACACCCCGTATATCACCCGATCGCAAATTCATTGTGAATCGCACACCCTGTATGACATTATACCGAAATCAGCTCCCATTCGCGAGAGAACTTGAAGAAAAATGCATATGGGACACCCTGTATATAATTGATTCGCAGTGGGTGCTTTCTTCATGAAAAACAAACCGAAAGAATATCGTTTATAACTCTATCGTTTCGAGTTCAGTGCATTCCACCAAGAAAGAAACCGACCAAATACGAAAAAACGCGGAAAACATGATAGAACCCTAAGTAACACGAAATCTCTCGAAGAAAGAATCTGGTGAAAATCAGTGCTTTCCATAAGCACAGCCTGTATAGCGATTTTTTCGAGATAGCATAGCCTGTATAGCGATTCATCGCGATCTGTGTGCATTCTTCAAGGACGAAAATGAATTAGCGCGAAAATAGAGCCTGAAATGACGATTTTCAAACGCATATTTGAGGTGTTTTTCTTGCGATTCACGAAAAGTGGTAGGTATCTAGAGATTCGGAATCTCCTGTAGATTCTTATTCGAGTGCTTAGAAGGCGCAAACAATCTTTCACCGGCCATATCGAGCGAAAAATTGATGCCGTATTGTCAAATTTGGAGCTCGCGTTCGGCTATCATCGGAATCGTATGAGAAATTCTGACATTTTGCCTCATTTCACCGTATAAATTGCCGAATTTCGAATGAAGAATTCGCGGCCTTGACTCGCTACTTGCATGTGAAAATTGGTACCCAGAGATGGGAAATTTCACGTAGATTCGTTTTCTACCGATCGCGGGGCGATTTATATCGTTTTCGAGCGGCACGGAGGGAAAACGTAGGTGTGGTTTTTGACGTTTCAGGAAGTCGCGAGTCTAAAATTGCCGTTTTATATGCATAATTTTCGTATAGATTCCGGGGGCTCCGCGGCTGAGCTCGTAGCCACGTATGGGGACGTTCTTCGTCCAGAAAAAGCGACCCCCTCCCCGCGAGATGCTCCGGCTTCATAGGAGTACTTTCGCCCGTTTTTCGCCTTTGGGCGATTTCGCGAAAATGGCCGATTTCGCGATTTTCTTTCGAAAATTTCGGGCACTTTAAGAGCGCCCGGAGGGGGTTTCGGGGTCGCTTCTCCTAGAGGAGGATTCGCCTTTTCGATCTGTTTTAAGATTCCTCTCGAGCGGCCCTGCGGGTCGCTCGAAAGTTACGCTTTCCGGGTCCCTGACGGGACCCGTTTCGATTTTTTTCTCTGGTCCCCGATCTTATTACTTTATTATATAGACTAGTAAGCGGGTAGATCAATAGGCCCGTAGATCCATAGGCCCGTAGATCCATAGGCCAGTAGTTCAATAGGCCAGTAGTTCAATAGGCCCATGGATCAATATAGACCATAAATCAATATAGATCGCAGATCAATTGGGCCCATACATCAATGAAGCGCGCAGAAACACGAAACACGTCAAATTACCCGTTGAAAGCGAAAAAGCTAGAAAGAACTGGAAAAAACACGGAGAAACGCGAAAAAAACACGAAGGAGTCCGAAGAAACACGAAAGAAACCGAAGTTATACGAAAGAAACCGAAATTACACGAAACAACGCGAGAAAACACGAAAGAACACCAAGTAACACAAAAATCTAAAGGAACCTGAAAAAACCCGAAACACAAAAGTACTTGTAAATTGCACACCCGTATATCACCCGACCGTAAACTTATTGTAAATTGCACACCCTGTATGACATTTTATCGAAATCCGCTCCCATTCGCGAGAAAACTTGAAGGAGAATGCATATGAGACACTCAGTATACAATTGATTAGCAGTGAAAAAAAAAAACCAAAAGAATATCGTTGTAACTCCATCTATTCGAGTTCAGTAATTACCACGAAGGAAGTATCAAAATTATTCTATGGAGCTCCTATGTAACACCCCGTATATGTTTCGAAGATAATTTTTCCTCAAAAAACCCGAAGAAACGCAAAAAACTTGAAAAAACTTGAGAGCGCGCAAAAAAACAGAAGAACTTGTAAAGTGCTCACCCCGTATATCACCCGATCGCAAATTCATTGTAAATCGCACACCCTGTATGACATTTTACCGAAATTAGCTTTCACACGTGAAAAAACATGATGAAAAATGCATATGGGACACCCAGTATATAATTGATTTGCAGTGGGTGCTTTCATCATAAGAAACAAACCGAAAGAATATCGTTTTAATTCTATCGTTTCAAGTTCGGTGCATTCCACGAAGAAAGAACCCGACGAAACACGGAAAAACTTGAAAGAACCCGAAGTACCACGAATGAACGAAAAATATCCAAAGGAACCGAAAAAACCCCGAAGGAGCACAAAATCACCGAAAGCGTGCAAAAAATAATGAAAGAACTTTTAAATTGCACAACCTGTATATCAATCGATCGCGAAATCATTGTTAATGGCACACCCTGTATGGGATTTCATTGAATTAAGCTCCCTTACGCGGAAAAGCACAAAAGCTGGAGAAAAACTCTGATGAATGTCAGCGCTACTCAGATCTGACACCCTGTATATGAATCGAATATATTTTATCGAATTAAGATCCAAAACTCCCCGAAACAACACAAAAACTCGAATTTGCGCAAAAAAAATCAAATTAACTTGTAAATTCCA
This sequence comes from Micraspis discolor, assembly GCA_030674115.1. Taxonomy (NCBI): domain Eukaryota; kingdom Metazoa; phylum Arthropoda; class Insecta; order Coleoptera; family Coccinellidae; genus Micraspis; species Micraspis discolor. The sequence continues at coordinate 1,616,400 of JARTUT010000446.1, forward strand.
CACCCCGTATATCACACGATCGCAAATTCATTGTGAATCGCACACCCTGTATGACATTATACCGAAATCAGCTCCCATTCGCGAGAGAACTTGAAAAAAAGCATATGGGACACCTGTATATAATTGATTCGCAGTGGGTGCTTTCTTCATAAAAACAAACCGAAAGAATATCGTTTATAACTCTATCGTTTCGAGTTCAGTGCATTCCACCAAGAAAGAAACCGACCAAATACGAAAAAACGCGGAAAACATGATAGAACCCTAAGTAACACGAAATCTCTCGAAGAAAGAATCTGGTGAAAATCAGTGCTTTCCATAAGCACAGCCTGTATAGCGATTTTTTCGAGATAGCACAGCCTGTATAGCGATTCATCGCGATCTGTGTGCATTCTTCAAGGACGAAAATGAATTAGCGCGAAAATAGAGCCTGAAATGACGATTTTCAAACGCATATTTGAGGTGTTTTTCTTGCGATTCTTGAACTGCGGGTGCTGTCTAGAGATTCGGAATCTCCTGTAGATTCTTAATCGAGCACTCGGAAGGCCTGAAAATCTTCGACCGCCCATATCGAGCGAAAAATTGATGCCGTATTTTCAAATTTGGAGCTCGCGTTCGGCTATCATCGGAATCGTATGAGAAACTATGACACTTCTGATCGAAATATCGAGGAAATTGCCGAATTTTGAATGAAGAATTCGCGGCCTTATATCGCTACTTGGATATGAAAATTGGTACCCAGAGATGGGAAATTTCACGTAGATTCGTTTTCTACCGATCGCGGGGCGATTTGTTTCGTTTTCGACCGGCACGGAGGGAAAACGTAGGTGTGGTTTTTGACGTTTCAGGGAAGTCGCGAGTCTAAAAATTGCCGTTTTATATGCATATTTTTCGTATAGATTTCGAGGGGCTCCGCGGCTGAGCTCGTAGCCACGCATGGGGACGTTCCTCGTCCAGAAAAAGCGACCCCCCCCTCCCCGCGAGATGCTCCGGCTTCGTAGGAGTACTTTCGCCCGTTTTTCGCCTTTGGGCGATTTCGCGAAAATGGCCGATTTCGCGATTTTCGTTTGAAAATTTCGGGCACTTTGAGAGCGCCCGGGGGGTGCTTCGGGGTCGCTTCTCCTAGAAGAGGATACGCCTTTTCGATCTGTTTTAAGATTCCCTCTCGAGCGGCCCTGCGGGCCGCTCGGAAAGCTACGCTTTCCGGGTCCCTGGCGGGACCCGTTTCGATTTTTTTCTCTGGTCCCCGATCTTATTACTTTATTATATAGACTAGTAAGCGGGTAGATCAATAGGCCCGTAGATCCATAGGCCAGTAGTTCAATAGGCCAGTAGTTCAATAGGCCAGTAGTTCAATTGGCCCATGGATCTATATAGACCATAGATCAATATAGACCATAGATCAATAGGGCCCATACATCAATGAAGCGCGCAGAAACACGAAACACGTCAAAAAACCCGTTGAAAGCGAAAAAACATGAAAGAACTGGAAAAAACACAGAGAAACGCGAAAAACACGGAAGAATCCGAAGAAACACGAAAGAATCCGGAGTTACACGAAAAAACCGAAATTACACGAAACAACGCGAGAAAACACGAAAGAACATCAAGTAACACAAAAATCTAAAGGAACCTGAAAAAACCCGAAACACAAAAGTACTTGTAAATTGCACACCCCGTATATCACCCGATCGTAAACTCATTGTAAATTGCACACCCCGTATATCACCCGATCATAAACTCATTGTGAATTGCACACCCTGTATGTTATTTTATCGAAATCAGCGAGAAAATTTGAAGAAAAATGCATATGAGACACTCAGTATACAATTGATTAGCAGTGAAAAATAAAACCAAAAGAATATCGTTGTAACTCCATCTATTCGAGTTCAGTAATTACCACGAAGGAAGTATCAAAATTATTCTACAGAGCTCCTATGTAACACCCCGTATATATTTCGAAAATAATTTTTCCGTAAAAAAACTCGAAGGAACACAAAAACTTGAAAAAACTCGAGAGCGCGCAAAAAACAGAAGAACTTATAAAGTGCTCACCCCGTTTATCACCCGATCGCAAATTCATTGTAAATCGCACACCCTGTATGACATTATACCGAAATCAGCTCCCATTCGCGAGAAAACTCGAAGAAAAATGCATATGGGACACCCCGTATATAATTGATTCGCAGTGGGTGCTTTCATCATAAAAAACAAACCGAACGAATATCGTTTATAACTCTATCGTTTCAAGTTCAGTGCATTCCACCAAGAAAGGACCCGACCAAATACGAAAAAAACGCGAAAAACATGATAGAACCCAAAGTAACACGAAAGAACGAAAAAATCCAAAGGAAATCAAAAACCCCGAAGGAGCACAAAATCAACTTAAGCGCGCAAAAAAACTCGAAGGAAAGCTTAAAACCCCGAGGAGCACACAAAAATCGAAAGCGTGCAAAAAATAATGAAAAAACTTTTAAATTGCACGCCCTGTATATCAATCGATCGCGAAATCATTGTTAATGGCACACCCTGTATGAGATTTCATTGAATCCCTCCCTTACGCGGGAAAGCATGAAAATTTGAGAAAAACTCTGGTGAATGTCAGCGCTACTCGGATCTGACACCCTGTATATGAATCGAAAATATTTTATCGAATTAAGAACCCGTAAGTCGAACAGCCGAAATAACTCGATGGAAAGTATCTGTTAATAATAGATTACGCACATGGGACACCCTGTATACAATTGAATCACATTGGGTGCTTTTTCCAATAAAAAAAACCAAAGTAATATCCTTTCAATTCGATCGATTCGCGATTGGTGAATTTCACAAAGATAAAATAAAAATTATTCGATAATGGTCCGAAGATGTAACAGGGAACTTGGAATTTCGTGAACCGAGTAGATCCGATCGTCGATCGGAAGTTTTGCGTTTCCAACTATTTATTCTGTGATTGCCTCAAGGTCTATGATTTCAAGACGATTGAATCGCGAAACCCGTTCGGGTTTCTCCGTGGGGAATTTGTGACAGAATGGAAAGAACGAATATTAGCAAATTCAAAACGTAAAATCTCGGTCTATCCGTGATTTCTGAGGCCGTTTGAACTGAATTAAAAGAAGGGTTACACTTTATGAGAGGAAAATCCTACCTGCTTGAAGGTTCTTTTGAGAATATCCGTTGTTTACATATATGAACAATATATTCATATTTCGCTTATTCGTTCATTCTTGAGAGATAACTGAAATGAATCGATACGCTTGATTGATTTATCTTTGATTTATAATCGAATAAATACCTGAGAACCTCTCTTTGAACCAATTTCGAGCTAATTTTTCAACTCCAGATCGTGTTTACAAAATATGTAGTATTGACATCCATTTTATTATTCCTTGATATTCCTGATATTATTTACTGAAAATAAAGGGAATAAATCGTTATGAGACACGAATATAATGCATAATATTACCTATAACGGTCCAATTCCACCAATTTTATACTTGAAATGATCTATTCCTCGTTCGTCGTTTGACGTTTTATGATAACTGACCGGGCTCGAACGAACATCGAAATATATCACTTCAAGATGGAAAAAATGAATTAGCGCGAAAATGGACTGAAAAAGGACGATTTTCAAACGCTTATTTGAGGTGTTTTTCTTTCGATTCGTGAATCGCAGGTGCTGTCTAGAGATTCGGAATCTCCTGTAGATTCTTATCCGAGTGCTTGGAAAACGCAAATAATCTTTCACCGCCCATATCGAGCGAAAAATTGATGCCGTATTTTCAAATTTGGAGCTCGCGTTCGGCTATCATCGGAATCGTATGATAAAATATGACACTTCTCCTCGAATTATCGAGAAAATTGCCGAATTTGGAATGAATATTCCCGGCCTTGACTCGCTACTTGGATGTGAAAATTGGTACCCAGAGATGGGAAATTTCACGTAGATTCGTTTTCTACCGATCGCGGGGCGATTTATATCGTTTTCGAGCGGCACGGAGGGAAAACGTAGGTGTGGTTTTTGACGTTTCAGGAAGTCGCGAGTCTAAAATTGCCGTTTTATATGCATATTTTCGTATAGATTTCGAGGGCTCCGCGGCTGAGCTCGTAGCCACGCATGGGGACGTTCCTCGTCCAGAAAAAGCGACCCCCTCCCCGCGAGATGCTCCGGCTTCATAGGAGTACTTTCGCCCGTTTTTCGCCTTTGGGCGATTTCGCGAAAATGGCCGATTTCGCGATTTTCTTTCGAAAATTTCGGGCACTTTAAGAGCGCCCGGGGGGGTTTTCGCGGTCGCTTCTCCTAGAGGAGGATTCGCCTTTTCGATCTGTTTTAAGATTCAATAGGCCTCTCGAGCGGCCCTGCGGGCTGGCCGCTCGGAAATCAATTAGACCGCTTTCCGGGTCCCTTACGGGACCCGTTTCGATTTTTTTCTCTGGTCCCCGATCTTATTACTTTATTATATAGACTAGTAAGCGGGTAGATCAATAGGCCCGTAGATCCATAGGCCAGTAGTTCAATAGGCCAGTAGTTCAATTGGCCCATGGATCTATATAGAGCATAGATCAATATAGACCATAGATCAATAGGGCCCATACATCAATGAAGCGCGCAGAAACACGAAACACGTCAAAAAACCCGTTGAAAGCGAAAAAACATGATAGAACCCAAAGTAACACGAAAGAACGAAAAAAATCCAAAGGAAATCAAAAAACCCCGAAGGAGCACAAAATCAACTTAAGCGCGCAAAAAAACTCGAAGGAAAGCTTAAAACCCCGAGGGAGCACACAAAAATCGAAAGCGTGCAAAAATAATAATGAAAAACTTTTAAATTGCACGCCCTGTATATCAATCGATCGCGAAATCATTGTTAATGGCACACCCTGTATGAGATTTCATTGAATCCCTCCCTTACGCGGGAAAGCATGAAAATTTGAGAAAAACTCTGGTGAATGTCAGCGCTACTCGGATCTGACACCCTGTATATGAATCGAAAATATTTTATCGAATTAAGAACCCGTAAGTCGAACAGCCGAAATAACTCGATGGAAAGTATTTGTTAATAATAGATTACGCACATGGGACACCCTGTATACAATTGAATCACATTGGGTGCTTTTTCCAAAAAAAAACCAAAGTAATATCCTTTCAATTCGATCGATTCGCGATTGGTGAATTTCACAAAGATAAAATAAAAATTATTCGATAATGGTCCGAAGATGTAACAGGGAACTTGGAATTTCGTGAACTGAGTAGATCCGATCGTCGATCGGAAGTTTTGCGTTTCCAACTATTTATTCTGTGATTCTATACAATTGCCTCAAGGTCTATGATTTCAAGACGATTGAATCGCGAAACCCGTTCGGGTTTCTCCGTGGGAAATTTGTGACAGAATGGAATGAAGGAATATTAGCAAATTCAAAACGTAAAATCTCGGTCTATCCGTGATTTCTGAGGCCGTTTGAACTGAATTGAAAGAAGGGTTACACTTTATGAGAGGAAAATCCTACCTGCTTGAAGGTTCTTTTGAGAATATCCGTTGTTTACATATATGAACAATATATTCATATTTCGCTTATTCGTTCATTCTTGAGAGATAACTGAAATGAATCGATACGCTTGATTGATTTATCTTTGATTTATAATCGAATAAATACCTGAGAACCTCTGTTTGAACCAATTTCGAGCTAATTTTTCAACTCCAGATCGTGTTCACAAAATATGTAGTATTGACATCCATTTTATTATTCCTTGATATTCCTGATATTATTTACTGAAAATAAAGGGAATAAATCGTTATGAGACACGAATATAATGCATAATATTACCTATAACGGTCCAATTCCACCAATTTTATACTTGAAATGATCTATTCCTCGTTCGTCGTTTGACGTTTTATGATAACTGACCGGGCTCGAACGAACATCGAAATATATCACTTCAAGATGGAAAAAATGAATTAGCGCGAAAATGGACTGAAAAAGGACGATTTTCAAACGCTTATTTGAGGTGTTTTTCTTTCGATTCTTGAATCGCAGGTGCTGTCTAGAGATTCGGAATCTCCTGTAGATTCTTATTCGAGTGCTTGGAAAACGCAAACAATCTTCAACCGCCCATATCGAGCGAAAAATTGATGCCGTATTTTCAAATTTGGAGCTCGCGTTCGGCTATCATCGGAATCGTATGATAAAATATGACACTTCTCCTCGAATTATCGAGAAAATTGCCGAATTTGGAATGAATATCCCCGGCCTTGACTCGCTACTTGGATGTGAAAATTGGTACCCAGAGATAGGAAATTTCACGTAGATTCGTTTTCTACAGATCGCGGGGCGATTTATATCGTTTTCGAGCGGCACGGAGGGAAAACGTAAGTGCGGTTTTTGACGTTTCAGGAAGTCGAGAGTATAAAAATTGCCGTTTTATATGCATAATTTTCGTATAGATTCCGGGGCTCCGCGGCTGAGCTCGTAGCCACGTATGGGGACGTTCTTCGTCCAGAAAAAGCTACCCCCTCCCCGCGAGATGCTCCGGCTTCATAGGAGTACTTTCTACCGTTTTTCGCCTCTGGGCGATTTCGCGAAAATGGCCGATTTCGCGATTTTCTTTCGAAAATTTGGGGCACTTGGAGGAGCGGGGGGGGTTTCGCGGTCGCTTCTCCTAGAACAGGATACGCCTTTTCGATCTGTTTTAAGATTCCCTCTCTAGCGGCCCTGCAGGGCTGCAAGGAAAGCTGCGCTTTCCGGGTCCCTTACGGGACCACCTGTCAAAATTTTCTCTGGTCTCCGATCTTATCATTTTAATATATTAGACTAGTAAGCGGGTAGATCAATAGGCCCGTAGATCCATAGGCCAGTAGTTCAATAGGCCAGTAGTTCAATAGGCCAGTAGTTCAATAGGCCAGTAGTTCAATTGGCCCATGGATCAATATAGAACATAGATTGATATAGACCATAGATCAATAGGGCCCATACATCAATGAAGCGCGCAGAAACACGAAACACGTCAAAATACCCGTTGAAAGCGAAAAACTTGAAAGAACTGGAAAAAATACGAAGAAACGCGAAAAAACACGAAAGAATCCGAAGAAACACGAAAGAAACCGAAGTTACACGAAAGAAACCTAAATTACACGAAACAACGCGAGAAAACACGAAAGAACACCAAGTAACACAAAAAATCTAAAGGAACCTGAAAAAAACCCGAAACACAAAAGTACTTGTAAATTGCACACCCCGTATATCACCCGATCGCAAATTCATTGTAAATTGCACACCTTGTATGACATTTTATCGAAATCAGCTCCCATTCGCGAGAAAACTTGAAGAAAAATGCATATGAGACACTCAGTATACAATTGATTAGCAGTGAAAAAAAAAACCAAGAGAATATCGTTGTTACTCCGTCTATTCGAGTTCAGTAATTACCACGAAGGAAGTATCAAAATTATTCTATGGAGCTCCTATGTAACACCCCGTATATGTTTCGACAATAATTTTTCCGTAAAACAACTCGAAGGAACACAAAAAGCTTGAAAAAACTTGAGAGCGCGCAAAAAAACAGAAGAACTTGTAAAGTGCTCACCCCGTATATCACCCGATCGCAAATTCATTGTAAATCGCACACCCTGTATGACATTTTACCGAAATTAGCTTTCACACGTGAAAAAACATGATGAAAAATGCATATGGCACACCCAGTATATAATTGATTCGCAGTGGGTGCTTTCATCATAAAAAACAAACCGAAAGAATATCGTTTATAACTCTATAGTTTCAAGTTCAGTGCATTCCACCAAGAAAGAACCCGACCAAATACGAAAAAACGCTAAAAAACATGATAGAACCCAAAGTAACACGAAAGAACGAAAAAAATCCAAAGGAAATCAAAAAACCCCAAAGGAGCACAAAATCAACGAAAGTGCGCAAAAAACTCGAAGGAAAGCTTTAAACCCCGAGGAGCACACAAAAAACCGAAAGCGTGCAAAAATAATGGAAAAACTTTTAAATTGCACGCCCTGTATATCAATCGATCGCGAAATCATTGTTAATGGCACACCCTGTATGAGATTTCATTGAATTTAGCTCCCTTACGCGGAAAAGCACGAAAGCTAGAGAAAAACTCTGGTGAATGTCAGCGCTACTCAGATCTGACACCCTGTATATGAATCGAAAATATTTTATCGAATTAAGAACCCGTAAGTCGAACAGCCGAAATAACTCGATGGAAAGTATTTGTTAATAATAGATTACGCACATGGGACACCCTGTATACAATTGAATCACATTGGGTGCTTTTTCCAATAAAAAAAAAACCAAAGTAATATCCTTTCAATTCGATCAATTCGCAATCGGTGAATTTCACAAAGATAAAATAAAAATTATTCGATAATGGTCCGAAGATGTAATCGGGAACTTGGAATTTCGTGAACCGAGTAGATCCGATCGTCGATCGGAAGTTTTGTGTTTCCAACTATTTATTCTGTGATTCTATACAATTGCCTCAAGGTCTATGATTTCAAGACGATTGAATCGCGAAACCCGTTCGGGTTTCTCCGTGGGAAAATTGTGACAGAATGAAATGAATGAATTCAAAACGGAAAATCTCGGTCTATCCGTGATTTCTGAGGCCGTTTGAACTGAATTAAAAGAAGGGTTACACTTTATGTAAGGAAAATCCTACCTGCTTGAAGGTTCTTTTGAGAATATCCGTTGTTTACATGTATGATGAATATATTCATATTTCGCTTATGCGTTCATTCTTGAGAGATAACTGAAATGAATCGATACGCTTGATTGATTTATCTTTGATTTATAATCGAATAAATACCTGAGAACCTCTCTTGAAACCAATTTCGAGCTAATTTTTCAACTCCAGATCGTCTTTACATAATATCGTCGTATTGACATCGATTGTATTATTTTTTGATATTCCTTCATGTTATTTACTGAAAATAAAGGGAATAAATCGTTATGAGACACGAATATAATGCATAATATTACCTATAACGGTCCAATTCCACCAATTTTATACTTGAAATGATCTATTCCTCGTTCGTCGTTTGACGTTTTATGATAACTGACCGGGCTCGAACGAACATCGAAATATATCACTTCAAGATGGAAAAAATGAATTAGCGCGAAAATGGACTGAAAAAGGACGATTTTCAAACGCTTATTTGAGGTGTTTTTCTTTCGATTCGTGAATCGCAGGTGCTGTCTAGATTTTCGGAATCTCCTGTAGATTCTTATTCGAGTGCTTGGAAAACGCAAACAATCTTCAACCGCCCATATCGAGCGAAAAATTGATGCCGTATTTTCAAATTTGGAGCTCGCGTTCGGCTATCATCGGAATCGTATGATAAAATATGACACTTCTCCTCGAATTATCGAGAAAATTGCCGAATTTGGAATGAATATCCCCGGCCTTGACTCGCTACTTGGATATGAAGATTGGTACCCAGAGATGGGAAATTTCACGTAGATTCGTTTTCTACCGATCGCGGGGCGATTTATATCGTTTTCGACCGGCACGAGAGGAAAACGTAGGTGTGGTTTTTGACGTTTCAGGAAGTCGCGAGTCTAAAAATTGCCGTTTTATATGCATAATTTTCGTATAGATTTCGAGGGGCTCCGCGGCTGAGCTCGTAGCCACGCATGGGGACGTTCCTCGTCCAGAAAAAGCGACCCCTCTCCCCGCGAGATGCTTCGGCTTCATAGGAGTACTTTCTCCCGTTTTTCGCCTTTGGGCGATTTCGCGAAAATGGCCGATTTCGCGATTTTCGTTTGAAAATTTCGGGCACTTTAAGAGCGCCCGGGGCGGGTTTCGGGGTCGCTTCTCCTAGAAGAGGATACGCCTTTTCGATCTGTTTTAAGATTGCCCCGGGTTCGGCCCTGCGAATCTCACGCTCGGCTACGCCTCGCGGGTCCCTGACGGGACCAATTTTGATTTTTTTCTCTGGTTCCCGATCTTATTGCTATTATTATATGGACTAGTAAGCGGGTAGATCAATAGGCCCGTAGATCCATAGGCCCGTAGATCCATAGGCCAGTAGTTCAATAGGCCAGTAGTTCAATTGGCCCATGGATCAATATAGACCATAGATCAATATAGACCATAGATCAATATAGACCATAGATCAATATAGACCATAGATCAATAGGGCTCATACATAAATGAAGCGCGCAGAAACACTAAACACGTCAAGAAACTTGATGAAAGCGAAAAATCATAAATGTATTGGAAAAAACACGAAGAAACGCGAAAAAACACGGAAGAATCCGAAGAAAGACGAAAGAAACCGAAGTTACACGAAAGAAACCGAAATTACACGAAACAACGCGAGAAAACACGAAAGAACACCAAGTAACACAAAAATTTAATGGAACCTGAAAAAACCCGAAACACAAAAGTACTTGTAAATTGCACACCCCGTATATCACCCGATCGTAAACTCATTGTAAATTGCACACCTTGTATGACATTTTATCGAAATCAGCTCCAATTCGCGAGAAAACTTGAAGGAGAATGCATATGAGACACTCAGTATACAATTGATTAGCAGTGAAACAAAAACCAAAAGAATATCGTTGTAACCCCATCTATTCGAGTTCAGTAATTACCACGAAGGAAGTATTAAAATTATTCTATGGAGCTCCTATGTAACACACCGTATATGTTTCGAAGATAATTTTTCCGTAAAAAACCCGAAGGAACACAAAAACCTGAAAAAACTTGAGAGCGCGCAAAAACACAGAAGAACTTGTAAAGTGCTCACCCCGTATATCACCCGATCGCAAATTCATTGTAAATCGCACACCCTGTATGACATTTTACCGAAATTAGCTTTCACACGTGAAAAAACATGATGAAAAATGCATATGGGACACCCAGTATATAATTGATTTGCAGTGGGTGCTTTCATCATAAGAAACAAACCGAAAGAATAGCCTATACAATTGCCTCAAGGTCTATGATTTCAAGACGATTGAATCGCGAAACCCGTTCGGGTTTCTCCGTGGGAAAATTGTGACAGAATGAAATGAATGAATTCAAAACGGAAAATCTCGGTCTATCCGTGATTTCTGAGGCCGTTTGAACTGAATTAAAAGAAGGGTTACACTTTATGTAAGGAAAATCCTACCTGCTTGAAGGTTCTTTTGAGAATATCCGTTGTTTACATATATGAACAATATATTCATATTTCGCTTATTCGTTCATTCTTGAGAGATAACTGAAATGAATCGATACGCTTGATTGATTTATCTTTGATTTATAATCGAATAAATACCTGAGAACCTCTCTTTAAACCAATTTCGAGCTAATTTTTCAACTCCAGATCGTCTTTAAATAATATCGTCGTATTGACATCGATTGTATTATTTTTTGATATTCCTTCATATTATTTACTGAAAATAAAGGGAATAAATCGTTATGAGACACGAATATAATGCATAATATTACCTATAACGGTCCAATTCCACCAATTTTATACTTGAAATGATCTATTCCTCGTTCGTCGTTTGACGTTTTATGATAACTGACCGGGCTCGAACGAACATCGAAATATATCACTTCAAGATGGAAAAAATGAATTAGCGCGAAAATGGACTGAAAAAGGACGATTTTCAAACGCTTATTTGAGGTGTTTTTCTTTCGATTCGTGAATCGCAGGTGCTGTCTAGAGATTCGGAATCTCCTGTAGATTCTTATTCGAGTGCTTGGAAAACGCAAACAATCTTCAACCGCCCATATCGAGCGAAAAATTGATGCCGTATTTTCAAATTTGGAGCTCGCGTTCGGCTATCATCGGAATCGTATGATAAAATATGACACTTCTCCTCGAATTATCGAGAAAATTGCCGAATTTGGAATGAATATCCCCGGCCTTGACTCGCTACTTGGATATGAAGATTGGTACCCAGAGATGGGAAATTTCACGTAGATTCGTTTTCTACCGATCGCGGGGCGATTTATATCGTTTTCGAGCGGCACGGAGGAAAACGTAGGTGCGGTTTTTGACGTTTCAGGAAGTCGAGAGTATAAAAATTGCCGTTTTATATGCATAATTTTCGTATAGATTCCGGGGCTCCGCGGCTGAGCTCGTAGCCACGTATGGGGACGTTCTTCGTCCAGAAAAAGCGACCCCTCCCCGCGAGATGCTCCGGCTTCATAGGAGTACTTTCTACCGTTTTTCGCCTTTGGGCGATTTCGCGAAAATGGCCGATTTCGCGATTTTCTTTCGAAAATTTCGGGCACTTTAAGAGCGGAGGGGCGGGTTTCGTGGTCGCTTCTCCCAGAAGAGGATACGCCTTTTCGATCTGTTTTAAGATTCCCTCTCGAGCGGCCCTGCGGGTCGCTCGGAAAGCTACGCTTTCCGGGTCCCTGACGGGACCATTTTCGATTTTTTCTCTGGTCCCCGATCTTATCGTTTTAATATAATAGACTAGTAAGCGGGTAGATCAATAGGCAAGTAGATCCATAGGCCAGTAGTTCAATAGGCCAGTAGTTCAATAGGCCATAGATCAATTGGACCATAGATCAATATAGACCATAGATCAATATAGACCATAGATCAATAGGGCCCATACATCAATGAAGCGCGCAGAAACACTAAACACGTCAAAAACCCGTTGAAAGCGAAAAAACATGAAAGAACTGGAAAAAACACGAAGAAACGTGAAAAACACGAAGAATCCGAAGAAACACGAAAGAAACCGAAGTTACACGAAAGAAACCGAAATTACACGAAACAACGCGAGAAAACACGAAAGAATATCAAGTAACACAAAAAATCTAAAGGAACCTGAAAAACCCGAAACACAAACGTACTTGTAAATTGCACACCCCGTATATCACCCGATCGTAAACTCATTGTAAATTGCACACCCCGTATATCACCCGATCATAAACTCATTGACACACAATGTATGACGTTTTATCGAAATCAGCGAGAAAATTTGAAGAAAAATGCATATGAGACACTCAGTATACAATTGATTAGCAGTGAAAAATAAAACCAAAAGAATATCGTTGTAACTCCATCTATTCGAGTTCAGTAATTACCACGAAGGAAGTATCAAAATTATTCTACAGAGCTCCTATGTAACACCCCGTATATGTTTCGAAAATAATTTTTCCGTAAAAAAACCCGAAGGAACACAAAAAACTTGAAAAAACTCGAGAGCGCGCAAAAAACAGAAGAACTTATAAAGTGCTCACCCCGTTTATCACCCGATCGCAAATTCATTGTAAATCGCACACCCTGTATGACATTATACCGAAATCAGCTTCCATTCGCGAGAAAACATGATGAAAAAATGCATATGGGACACCCCGTATATAATTGATTCGCAGTGGGTGCTTTCATCATAAAAACAAACCGAACGAATATCGTTTATAACTCTATCGTTTCAAGTTCAGTGCATTCCACCAAGAAAGAACCCGACCAAATACGAAAAACGCGAAAAAACATGATAGAACCCAAAGTAACACGAAAGAACGAAAAATCCAAAGGAAATCAAAAACCCCGAAGGAGCACAAAATCAACTTAAGCGCGCAAAAAACTCGAAGGAAAGCTTAAAACCCCGAGGGAGCACAAAAAACCGAAAGCGTGCAAAAATAATGAAAGAACTTTTAAATTGCACGCCCTGTATATCAATCGATCGCGAAATCATTGTTAATGGCACACCCTGTATGAGATTTCATTGAATTAAGCTCCCTTACGCGGAAAAGCATGAAAATTTGAGAAAAACTCTGGTGAATGTCAGCGCTACTCGGATCTGACACCCTGTATATGAATCGAATATATTTTATCGAATTAAGATCCAAAACTCCCGAAACAACACAAAGACTCGAATTTGCGTAAAAAAAATCAAAATTGCACACTGCACCCGTATATCACCCGATCGCAAATTCATTGTGAATCGCACACCCTGTATGACATTATACGAAATCAGCTCCCATTCGCAGAGAGAACTTGAAGAAAAAATGCATATGGGACACCCCTGTATATAATTGATTCGCAGTGGTGCTTTCTTCATGAAAAACAAACCGAAAGAATATCGTTTTATAACTCTATCGTTTCGAGTTCAGTGCATTCCACCAAGAAAGAAACCGGGACCAAATACGAAAAAACGCGGAAAACATGATAGAACCCTAAGTAACACGAAATCTCTCGAAGAAAGAATCTGGTGAAAATCAGTACTTTCCATAGCACAGCCTGTATAGCGATTTTTCGAGATAGCATAAGCCTGTATAGCGATTCATCGCGATCTGTGTGCATTCTTCAAGGACGAAAAATGAATTAGCGCGAAAATAGAGTCTGAAATGACGATTTTCAAACGCATATTTGAGGTGTTTTTCTTGCGATTCACGAAAAGTGGTAGGTATCTAGAGATTCGGAATCTCCTGTAGATTCTTATTCGAGTGCTTGGAAGGCGCAAACAATCTTTTCAATGCCATATCGAGCGAAAAATTGATGCCGTATTTTCAAAATTTGGAGCTCGCTTCGGCTATCATCGGAATCGTGCGAGAAATTCTGACATTTTGCCTCATTTCACCGTATAAATTGCCGAATTTCGAATGAAGAATTCGCGGCCTTGAATTCGCTACTTGGATGTGAAAATTGGTACCCAGAGATGGGAAATTTCACGTAGATTCGTTTTCTACCGATCGCGGGCGATTTATATCGTTTTCGACCGGCACGGAGGGAAAACGTAGGTGTGGTTTTTGACGTTTCAGGGAAGTCGCGAGTCTAAAAATTGCCGTTTTATATGCATAATTTTCGTATAGATTTCGAGGGGCTCCGCGGCTGAGCTCGTAGCCACGCATGGGGACGTTCCTCGTCCAGAAAAAGCGACCCCCTCCCGCGAGATGCTCCTGGCTTCATAGGAGTACTTTCACCGTTTTTCGCCTTTGGGCGATTTCGCCGAAAATGGCCGATTTCGCGATTTTCGTTTGAAAATTTCGGGCACTTCAAGAGCGCCGGGCGGGTTTCGGGGTCGCTTCTCCTAGAAGAGGATACGCCTTTTTCGATCTGTTTTAAGATTGCCCCGGGTTCGGCCCTGTGGGCTCACGCTCTGGCTACGTTCGCGGGTCCCTGACGGGACCAATTTTGATTTTTTTCTCTGGTTCCCGATCTTATTGCTATTATTATATGGACTAGTAAGCGGGTAGATCAATAGGCCTGTAGATCCATCAGGCCCGTAGATCCATAGGCCAGTAGTTCAATTGGCCCATGGATCAATATAGACCATAGATCAATATAGACCGCAGATCAATAGGGCCCATACATCAATGAAGCGCGCAGAAACACGAAACACGTCAAATTACCCGTTGAAAGCGAAAAAGCTAGAAAGAACTGGAAAACACGGAGAAACGCGAAAAACACGAAGGAATCCGAAGAAACACGAAAGGAACCGAAGTTATATGAAAGAAACCGAAATTACGAAACAACGCGAGAAAACACGAAAGAAACATTAAGTAACACATAAAAATCTAAAGGAACCTGAGAAAAACCCGAAACACAAAAGTACTTGTAAATTGCACACCCGTATATCACCCGACCGTAAACTTATTGTAAATTGTACACCCTGTATGACATTTATCGAAATCCACTCCCATTCGCGAGAAAAACTTGAAGGAGAATGCATATGAGACACTCAGTATACAATTGATTAGCAGTGAAAAAAAACAAAAAGAATATCGTTGTTACTCCATCTATTCGAGTTCAGTAATTACCACGAAGGAAGTATCAAAATTATTCTATGGAGCTCCTATGTAACACCCCCGTATATGTTTCGAAGATAATTTTTCCGTAAAACCCGAAGGAACACAAAAAACTTGAAAAAACTTGAGATCGCGCAAAAAACAGAAGAACTTGTAAAGTGCTCACCCCGTATATCACCCGATCGCAGATTCATTGTAAATCGCACACCCTGTATGACATTTTACCGAAATTAGCTTTCACACGTGAAAAACATGATGAAAAATGCATATGGGACACCCAGTATATAATTGATTTGCAGTGGGTGCTTTCATCATAAGGAACAAACTGAAAGAATATCGTTTTAACTCTATCGTTTCAAGTTCGGTGCATTCCACGAAGAAAGAACCCGACGAAACACGGAAAAACTTGAAAAAGAACCCGAAGTACCACGAATGAACGAAAAATATCCAAAGGAACCGAAACCTCGAAGGAGCACAAAATCACCGAAAGCGCGCAAAAAAACTCGAAGGAAAGCTTGAAACCCCGAGGGAGCACAAAAACCGAAAGCGTGCAAAATAATGAAAGAACTTTTAAATTGCACACCCTGTGTATCAATCGATCGCGAAATCATTGTTAATGGCACACCCTGTATGGGATTTCATTGAACTGCAGCCCTTACGCGGAAAAGCACAAAAAGCTGGAGAAAACTCTGGTGAATGTCAGCGCTACTCAGATCTGACACCCCTGTATATGAATCGAATATATTTTATCGAATTAAGATCCAAAACTCCCAGAAACAACACAAAAACTCGAATTTGCAAAAAATCAAATTAACTTGTAAATTGCACACCCCGTATATCACCCGATCGCAAATTCATTGTGGATCGCACACCCTGTATGACATTATACCGAAATCAGCTCCCATTCGCGAGAGAACTTGAAGAAAATGCATATGGACACCCTGTATAAAATTGATTCGCAGTGGGTGCTTTCTTCATAAAAACAAACCGAAAGAATATCGTTTATAACTCTATCGTTTCGAGTTCAGTGCATTCCACCAAGAAAGAAACCGACCAAATACGAAAAAACGCGGAAAACATGATAGAACCCTAAGTAATACTAAATCTCTTTGAAGAAAGAATCTGGTGAAAATCAGTGCTTTCCATAAGCACAGCCTGTATAGCGATTTTTTCAGAGATAGCACAGCCTGTATAGCGATTCATCGCGATCTGTGTGCATTCTTCAAGGACGAAATGAATTAGCGCGAAAATAGAGCCTGAAATGACGATTTTCAAACGCATATTTGAGGTGTTTTCTTGCGATTCACGAAAAGTGGTAGGTATCTGGAGATTCGGAAACTCCTGTAGATTCTTATTCTAGTGCTTGACGGCGCAAAAAAATCTTCGACCGCCCATATCGAGCGAAAAATTGATGCCGTATTTTCAAATTTGGAGCTCGCGTTCGGCTATCATCGGAATCGTATGAGAAATTATGACATTTTGCTTCATTTCACCGTAAAAATTGCCTTATTTGGAATGAAGAATTCATGGCCTTATCTCGCTACTTGGATATGAAAATTGATACCCAGAGATGGGGAATTTCCTCAAGTTTCATTTTCAACCGCCGAAAATGCGTTTAGAAACTTGTAACGCCCGCACTGAGCGAAAGCATCATGGTGATTTTGACGTTTCGCGGGGCTGGCGAAAACTAAAAATTGCCGTTTTACTTACGGGATTTCAGCCTATAAATAGGGCTCCGGAGTTCTAATGGGTTCTAAAGGAAACCGGACGTCTCTCGCTCTCGGAATATGTGGCGAGTCCAGGGACGCTGGGCGTTTCGGCTTCGGAGCCTATTTCCTTTTCTGAGGGGCACTTTAGGCGATTTCGCGAAAAAAACGTCATTTTCGCGATTTTCTTTCGAAAATTACGGGCACTTTAAGAGCGCCCGGGGCGGGTTTCAGGGTCGCTTCTCCTGAAGAGGATACGCCTTTTTCGATCTGTTTTAAGATTCCCTCTCGAGCGGCCCTTGCGGGCTCGCTCGGAAGCTGCGCTTTCGGTTCCTAACGGGACCACTGTCAAAAATTTTCTCTGGTCCCCGATCTTATTACTTTTTATTATATAGACTAGTAAGCGGGTAGATCAATAGCCATTGACAGATCCATAGCCAGTAGTTCAATAGGCCAGTATGGTTCAATTGGCCCATGGATCAATATAGACCATAGATTGATATAGACCATAGATCAATAGGCCTAGTGCCATCAATGAAGCAGCGCAGAAACACGAAACACGTCAAAATACCCGTTGAAAGCGAAAAACTTGAAAGAACTGGAAAAAACAGAAAGAAACGCGAAAAAACACGAAAGAATCCGAAGAAAACACGAAAGAAACCGAAGTTACAACGAAAGAAACCTAAATTACACGAAACAACGCGAGAAAACACGAAAAGAACACCAGAAAGCAACACAAAAAATCTGAAGGAACCTGAAAAACCGAAACACAAAAAGTACTTGTAAATTGCACACCCTGTATATCACCCGATCGCAAATTCATTGTAAATCGCACTTTTACCCTGTATGACATTATACCGAAATCAGCTCCATTTTGCGAGAAAACTTGAAGAAAATGCATATGGGACACCCCGTATATAATTGATTCATATAGTGGTGCTTTCATCATAAAAAACAAACCGAAAGAATATATCGTTTATAACTCTATAGTTTCAAGTTCAGTGCATTCCGCCAAGAAAGAACCCGACCAAATACGAAAAAACGCTAAAAACATGATAGAACCCAAAAGTAACACGAAAAAGAACGAAAAATCCAAAGGAAATCAAACCCCAAAGGAGCACAAAATCTAACTTGAAAGTGGCGCAAAAAACTCTGAAGGAAAGCTTAAAACCCCGAGGGAGCACAATAAAACCGAAAGCGTGCAAAAAATAATGAAAAAAACTTTAAATTGCACGCCCTGTATATCAATCGATCGCGAAATCATTGTTACCTCGGCATGACCCTGTATGAGATTTCTATTGAATTTAGCTCCCTACGTGGAAAAGCACGAAAGCTAGAGGAAAACTCTGGTGAATGTCAGCGCTTACTCAGATCTGACACCCTGTATATATGAATCCTGTAATATTTTATCGAATTAAGAATCCAGCACCCCGAATCAACACAAAAACTCCAGATTTGCGCAAAAAAATCAGTCAACTTAAATTGCACACACGTATATCACCCCGATCATAAATTCATTGTGAATGCACACCCTATGTGTTGTTATGCAAAAATCAGCTCCATTCGCGAGAAGAACTTGAAGAAAAGTATCGGACACCCGTATATAATTGATTCGCAGTGGTGCTTTCTTCATAAAAAACAAACGAAAGAATATCATTTATAACTCTATCGTTTCAGGGTTCAGTGCATTACCAAGAAAGAAACCGACCAAATACGAAAAGCATGAAAACATGATGGAACCTAAGTAACACGAAATCTCTCGAAGAAGAATCTGAGGTGAAATCAGGTGCTTTCCATAAGCACAGCCTGTATGGCGATTTTTCCGAGATGGCACCAACCTGTATGCGATCATCGCGATCTGTGTGCATTCTTCAAGGACGAAAATGAATTAGCGCGAAAATGAGCGTAAATGACAGTTTTCAAACGCATATTTGAGAGTGTTTTCTTGCGATTCGTTAACCCGCGGTGCTGTCTAAGTTCAGAATCTCCTGTTGATTCTTATTCAGGTGTGAAACGCAAAAAATCTTTTCCCTTACTGGGCAAAGTGGTCTATGTTTCAAATTTGAGCTCGCATTCCAGCTTATCCCATCAGGAGATCATGCGATAAATACCAACGCAATATGGTATCGAAGGTGCCGGAATTTAAATGAATATCCCAGCAGCAGCTCGCTACTTGGATGGCGTTTGAAATTAGTACGAGATGAAATTTCCGTAGATTCGTTTTACTACCCATCGCGGGGGCGATTTATATCGTTTTCGACCGGCACGGAGGAAAACATGTCATGGGGGTTTACGACGTTTTCGTGGAGCTCGCGGGTCAAGAAGGCCCAACATTTTCATGCATAATTTTCATTATAGATTCTAAGGTGGCTCGGGAGTCAGGTCATACCTTGGTACCACATTATGAAGATGTCACTAACGATAAAGCGACCGATCCCCAGCCCGACACAAAACATTTGTCTTCAGTCAGATGAGAATTCTGCATATGGGGAACACTTCCAAGCGATTTCGCCGGCTGTCATTTTCACGACTTTTCTCTCGAAAATTTCAGGCACTTTAGGCCTTAGGGTTTTCTTGGTCGCTTCTCCTGGGGAGGATGCGCCTTTCGATCTGTTTAGATTCCTCTCAGGCGGCCCTGCGAGCCACGAGCTTTCTTTCCGGGTCCCTAACAGGACCACCTGTCAAAATTTTCTCTGGTTCCAGTCTTGTCGTTTAATATATTAGACTGGCGGCGGGTGAGTCAATGGGCCATGAGTCCATGACCCGTGGGTCCTGGGCCGGTACTTCAGCCAGAGCCCAGTGGTTCAATTTGGCCCATGGATCAATATAGACCATAGATCAATATAGACCATAGATCAATAGGGCCCATACATCAATGAAGCGCGCAGAAACACGAAACACGTCAAAATACCCGTTGAAAGCCAAAAAACATGAAAGTACTGAAAACACGCGAAGAAAAGCGAAAAACACGGAAGGAATCCGAAGAAACACGAAAGAAACCGAAGTTACACGAAAGAAACCGAAATTACACGAAACAACGCAGAGAACACGAAAGAACCCCAAGTAACACAAATAATCCAAAGGAACCTGAAAAACCCGAACGAATACATTTAACTTGAAAGCGCACAAAAACTCGAAGTCACGCGAAACAACCCGGAGAAATACAAAACCGAAAGCGCGCAATAAAACAAAAGTACTTGTTTATTGCACACCCCGTATATCACCAGATCGTAAACTCATTGTGAATTGCAACCCTGTATGACATTTTATCGAAATTAGCAAAATAACTTGTAAATTGGACACCCGTATATCACATGATTGCAAATTCATTGTAATCGACACCCTGTATGACATTTTACCGAAATTAGCCTCCACACTGAAAAACATGATGAAAAATGCATATGGACACCCTGTATATAATTGATTTGCAGGGGTGCTTTCATCATAAAAACAAACCGAAAGAATATCGTTTTAACTCTATCGTTTCAAGTTCGGTGCATTTCCACGAAGAAAGAACCCGACAAACACGGAAAACTTGAAAGAACCCGAAGTACCACGAATGAACGAAAAATATCCAAAGGAACCGAAAACCCCGAAGGAGCAAAAATCACCGAAAGCGCGCAAGAAAACTCGAAGGAAAGCTTGAAACCCGAGGAGCACAAACCGAAGCGTGCAAAAATAATGAAAGAACTTTTAAATTGCACACCCTGTATATCAATCGATCGGAAATCATTGTTAATGGCACACCCTGTATGAGATTTCATTGAATTTAGCTCACTTACGCGGAAATGGACGAAAACTCGAGAAAACTCTGGTGAATGTCAGCGCTACTCAGATCTGACACCCTGTATATGAATCGAATATATTTTATCGAATTAGAACTGAAACACACCGAAGAAACACAAAAACTCGAATTTGCGCACAAAAACCAAAATAACTTGTCAATTGCACACCTCGTATATCACATGATCGCAAATTCATTGTAAATCGTTTACCCTGTATGACATTTTATCGAAATTAGATCCCACTCACTAATTGCTTTTTCCATAAAAATTCAGACGGAAAATCTCTCGAAGAAAGAATCTGGTGAAAATCAGTGCTTCCCATGGGCACAGCCTAGATAGCGATTATTTTAATGCACAACCCTGTACAGCAATAATGCACAACCCTGTACAGCAATCCATCGCGATCGGTTCGTTCTTCAAGGACGAAAATGGAATGGCGCGTAAATCGAGCCAAAAATGCCGATTTTCAAACGCATAATTTAGGTATTTTTGTTGGGATTCCGAAATGTGAAAGGTATCGGAGATTCGGAATTTCCGTAGATTCTTATTCGACCACTGGAAAGGCCTAAAAATCTTTACCGCCCATATCGAGCGAAAAATCGATGCCGGATTTTGAAAATTGGATCGCGTTCGGCTATCCTCGGAATGGAAACAGAAATGACATTTCTCGCAATTTGTGAAAATTACCGAACTTGAACGAAGAATTCACGGCCTTATCTCGCCTTGGATATAAAAATTGGTACCCGGAGATGGGGA